>CM030366.1:157787591-158370091 GCA_017893485.1 Hemerocallis citrina | reverse complement strand
ATGTCTCGGCTCGGATGGTCAGTGCCTCGGCCCGATGATTCCGAGGTACGTGGCGTCATGACGAGCGCGTTTTTTCACAAGATCCACGACTGATATGGGTCGGTGACTCGGTTCGGATGGTCAGTGCCTCGGCCCGATGATTCTGAGGTACGTGGCGTCATGACGAGCGCGTTTTTTCACAAGATCCACGACTGATATGGGTCGGTGACTCGGTTCGGATGGTCCGAGGGACGTGGCATCATGACGGGCACGTTTTTTCACAAGATCCACGACTGATATGGGTCGGTGACTCGGTTTGGATGGTCCGAGGGACGTGGCGTCATGACGGGCGCGTTTTTTCACAAGATCCACGACTGATATGGGTCGGTGTGATTTTTTGCCATATACGAGGGTCGGTACCCCGGTACCTCGGCTCGGCGCATCAGGGCCGTTTGGCCGAGGTGGTGAGTTGGATATTTTTGCAGGAAATATCTCTTGGGGGTTCCACCCTTCTGTGCCCAGTAGCTCGGCTGCTCGGCTGAGCTGTTCGGTAGCTCGGCTGGGCGAGCCGGTGGCAGGCATCTCGGAAGATACGCGCGGCTGGATCTGGGCCGTTCATCATGGTGCGCATCACGAGGATGGGGTTCAGATCACGAGAGAACGTTATCTTGTCGTTTTGTGGGCGCGGCACGATCTGAACCGTCCATCAGATTCTGTCGCGAATTTTGAAGAGATCCGACGGTGACTTCGCCTCGGGACGATTTTTTGCCATATACGAGGGTCGGTACCCCGGTACCTCGGCTCGGCACATCAGGGCTGTCGTCTGTATCTAATTCCGGCCCGTTTGAGGACGAGTCGGAGAGATAGAGCCGAGCCATAGGAGAGATCCGATCGTTAGATTAGTTTAAGGGATGCAGGAGCAGTTCCGAATGGCGGCTACTTCTAGTCCGCTTAGAAGCGAACTTGAGAAGTAGAATCGAGCCAAGTGTTGGACTCCGATCCATTCAACGGCTGCAGGAGCAATTTCGAACGGTGATCTACTTCCGGCTCGTCTGTGGGCGAGCCGAGGAAGAAGAGTCGAGCCGAGTGCTGGACTCCGAACCATCGTGAGGTTAGTTTATGGGATGCAGGAGCAGTTCCGAATGGCGAGCTACTTCTAGTCCGCTTAGGAGTGAACTTGCGAAGTAGAGTCGAGCCAAGTGCTGGACTCCGATCCATTCAACGACTGCAGGAGCAATTTCGAACGGCGATCTACTTCCGGCTTGTCTGTAGGTGAGCCGGGGAAGAAGAGTCGAGCCGAGTGCTGGACTCCGAACCATCGTGAGGTTAGTGTATGGGATGTAGGAGCAGTTCCGAATAGCGAGCTACTTCTAGTCTGCTTAGGAGCGAACTTGCGAAGTAGAATCGAGCCAAGTGTTGGACTCCGATCCATTCAACGGCCGCCGGAGCAATTTCGAACGGCGATCTGCTTCCGGCTCGTCTGTAGGCGAGCCGGGGAAGAAGAGTCGAGCCGAGTGCTGGACTCCGAACCATCGTGAGGTTAGTGTATGGGATGCAGGAGCAGTTCCGAATGGCGAGCTACTTCTAGTCCGCTTAGGAGCGAACTTGCGAAGTAGAATCGAGCCAAGTATTGGACTCCGATCCATTCAACGGCTGCAGGAGCAATTTCGAACGGTGATCTGCTTCCGGCTCGTCTGTAGGCGAGCCGGGGAAGAAGAGTCGAGCCGAGTGCTGGACTCCGAACCATCGTGAGGTTAGTGTATGGGATGCAGGAGCAGTTCCGAATGGCGAGCTACTTCTAGTCCGCTTAGGAGCAAACTTGCGAAGTAGAATCGAGCCAAGTGTTGGACTCCGATCCATTCAACGGCTGCCGGAGCAATTTCGAACGGCGATCTACTTCCGGCTCGTCTGTAGGCGAGCCGGGGAAGAAGAGTCGAGCCGAGTGCTGGACTCCGAACCATTGTGAGAATAAAGAATTAAAGGCAGAGAGATGCGACTGTATATAAAAAATATGAAAAACTTTATTTATTAATATCCAATGATCGGCTGCTTCTAAAGTTGCTAGCCGTTATTACAATGAAAAAATAAAGGAAAAATTACTACTAGTAACAGGAAGGGAATGGTTCGACATCTCGAGTTATTTAGAGAGGCGTAGTTGCCTTCTCTTGGTATTTCAAAAGATGGTCGGCATTCCAAGTCCGGGGAATTTCTCTGCCTTCAAGATCTTCTAGCTTGTACGCACCGGGGCGGATCACTTTTGAGATTTTGTCTGGTCCCTCCCAATTCGGGGCCAGTTTGCCTTTCTGTCTGGGGAACGAGATGGCCAATTTTTAGAGGACCAGATCCCCTTCTTTGAGGTCCGTTGGGCGGACCCTTTTGTTGTCGGCGAGCTCAATTCTTCTTCGGTAACTTTGTTGCCGTATAGCAGCTCTTTCTCGGATTTCGTCTATCAAGTCAATGCTTGCTCTGAGCTCCCTGGCATTCTGCTCTTCTTCAAAGGCTACCAAACGAGGAGATGGTATCCCAACTTTTAGGGGAATGAGGGCCTCGGACCCATAGGTGAGATTAAACGGGCTCTCACCTGTTGGGGTCCGCTTCGTGGTGCGGTAATTCCATAACACATTGGGCAGCTGATCGACCCACAAGCCCTTGGAGCACTTGTCTAGTCTCTTCTTGATGCCGGAGAGGATCTGTCGGTTGGCATTCTCGGCCTGGCCATTTGACTGGGGATGAGAGACAGAGGAGAAGCGGTGCTGTATGGCGAGGTCCTCACATAAGGCTCGGAAGGCAGCCCCAGCGAACTGCGTTCCGTTATCCGTGATTATGACTCGGGGAACGCCGAACCGGCAAATCACATTTTTCCAGAAGAATTGAACGACTCTGTGTTCGGTGATTGTAGCCAGGAGCTCGGCTTCTATCCATTTAGAAAAATAGTCGACTGCCACGACTAGGAACTTTAGCTGTCCGGGAGCCGGTGGAAACGGTCCTAGTAAATCCATTCCCCACATAGCAAAGGGGATCAGACTTGATAGGAAGGTGAGCGGTGCTTGTGGAAGGCGTCGGATGTCTACATACTTTTGACAGGAGCTGCATTGCCGAACGTGTCATTCGGCGTCCCGTAGGAGAGTGGGTCAGTAATACCCGTAGTTCAACACTTTGCGCGCTAGAGCCCTGGACCCAGAATGAGCTCCGCCGATGCCCTCGTGGAGTTCTTGCAGGGCGTAGTCGGCTTGCCTGGGGGAAAGGCACCTTAGGTAAGGCCGACCGTCCACCTGGGTGAAGGAGCGTTTATATAAGATGCCTTCGATTAAAGTAAAATGCTCGGCTCAGGTCCTGATTCTTCTTGCTTCCCTCGGATCTTCAGGGAGGAGTCCGTCCTTTAAGAATTCGACAATGGGCTTCATCCAGTTGTCTTCGAGGAGGACAGGCAATGTTTCAACGGAGTCTGGTGCTTCGTCCTCTATGCTTGGCTTCAAGAGGACTTCTATCAATACGGTCTGCTCAAGACCTTGAAGGGAAGAGGAGGCTAATTTGGATAGGGCGTCGGCCTGAGCATTTTCTTCTCGGGGGATCCTTTGGATGAGGGCCTCTTCAAACAGCGCTATGAGGCCCTTGACTTTAGCCAAGTATTTAACCATTCTATCATCGCGGGCTTCATACTCACCGAGGACCTGGTTGACTACCAACTGAGAGTCGCTGAAGATCTGTAGCCGCTGTGCCCCTGCATTTCGGGCCATTCTTAGACCGGCTATTAGCGCCTCGTATTCGGCCTCGTTGTTCGAAGCTTTGAAATTTATACGGAGGGAGTATTGGAGGATGAAGTCATCTGGGCCTGCCAGGATGACTCCTGCCCCGCTCCCCTCATTGCAAGAAGATCCGTCGACATAAATTGACCACACCGGCGGCCCCTTTACTGTTTGGCAGGGCTCAGGGATTGTACTCTCAACTATGAATTCGGCCAGCGCCTGAGCCTTGATTGCGGTCCGAGGCTGATAAGTTATATCATGTTGGCTCAGCTCGATCGACCACTTCATGAGGTGACCGGAAGTCTCAGGCTTGTGAAGGACCTGTTTCAGCGGCTGGTCGGTAAGGACGACCACCGAATGGGACTGAAAGTAGGGTCGAAGCTTTCTCGCGGACATTACCAGGGCATAGGCCATTTTCTCAATCTTCGGGTACCGGAGCTCGGCGTGCCGAAGCACCTTGCTGACGTAGTAAATGGGCTTCTGTGCCCTCTCTTCTTCTCTGACTAAGACCGCACTAAGCGTCTGTTCGGAAGCTGCCAAGTAGAGGTAGAGTGGTTCGCCAGGTATCGGTTTGCTGAGAAGAGGTGGATTGACGAGGTAAGCTTTAAGCTGGTCGAAGGAGTCTTGCTGCTGCTGCCCCCACTCGAATCTGTTAGCCCCCCTGAGGGCTTTGAAGAACGGGAGGCACTTCTCCCCGGATTTTGACAGAAAGCGCCCTATGGCGGCTAGGCGACCAGTCAATCTTTGAACTTCCTTGACATTTCTAGGAGGGGCCATGTCCAATATGGCCTTGATCTTTTCCGGATTTGCCTCAATTCCTCGTTGGCTAACCATGAAGCCGAGGAACTTCCCTGATGAGACGCCGAACGCACACTTGTTCGGGTTGAGTCTCATATTGTGCTTCCTCAAAACACCAAATGCTTCTTGGAGGTCAGCCACATGATCAACGCCTCGGATGCTTTTCACAAGCATGTCATCGACGTACACTTCCATGTTCCGGCCGATCTGGGCCTGGAAAACCTTGTTGACGAGGCGTTGGTACGTTGCCCCTGCATTCTTTAGGCCGAATGGCATGACTCTGTAGCAATAAAGGCCTTGGTCGGTCACAAAAGATGTCTTAGGGATATCCGGGGGGAACATTCTTATCTGATTGTAACCCGAGAAAGCGTCCATGAAGCTGAGGAGCTCATGTCCCGAGGTTGCGTCAATCAGAGTGTCGATGCTCGGCAGAGGGAAGGGATCTTTGGGGCATGCCTTGTTGAGGTCGGTGAAATCAATACAAATTCTCCATGTCCCATTGGACTTCTTCACCATTACTATGTTTGACAACCACTCAGGATAATTTACCTCCTGTATGAATCGGGCCTTCAACAATTTTTCTACCTCCTCTTTGATAGCGAGCTGACGCTCGGGGGCGAACTTGCGCCTCTTCTGCTGGACCGGTTTGGACCCCGGATCAACACTCAGGCGGTGGACCAGGAGTTCTTCGGAGATACCGGGCATGTCTGCAGCTGACCATGCGAAGAGGTCTAGGTTGGCTCGGATGCATTTTACAATATCTGAGTATAGGGCGGACGGGAGGGTCTTACTAACGAAGAACTTGTGGGTCGGCTCTTGCTCCGAGAAGAGCACCTCCTCCAATTCGTCCACCGGCTCGGAAGCCGGCCGAGCGGCATCTTGGGGAATTTCCAGTGTTTCTAAAGAGAGGACGGGCCCGAGGGTAGAGGTCATATAACACTTGCGGGCCTGCTCCTGATTGCCCCTTACTTCCCCTACTCCGGCCCGGGTGGGGAATTTCATTTTGAGATGATAGGCAGAAGGGACGGCTTCAAGGGCGGCTAGGCCGGGCCGACCCAAAATGACGTTGTAGGCTGCTGGGACATCTACGACCATGAAATCCATCGACTCCGTGCGGGTAGTAGGAGTTTTGCCAGCTGTGACATCGAGGGTAATCACCCCTTCTATAGTCACCGGCACTCCTGTGAACCCATGGAGCGTGTAGCCGGCGGGCTTGAGTCTGTCTCGGGAGAGCTTCAGGCCCTTAAAAGCATCGAGGAAGAGGATGTTGACGGAGCTACCGTTATCCACTAAGATCCTCTCGACTTTGAAATTGGCCATGTGAAGACTGATGACGAGTGCGTCACAATGAGGGGTGCGGACACCCTCGAGATCTTCGTCAGAGAAGGTGACGGGCACTCCGAGGCCTTTGGGAGGAGGGGTGGTTCGGACCGAGTTGACTTCTCTGATAAAAGCTTTCCGAGAGGAGTTTGAGGAGCCCCCCATTGGACCCCCATGGATGAGGTGGAGGACTCGCTCTTCCTCAAAGTCTGGCGTCTCTTCTCGTTCCGGACGTTTGTTAGCCCCCCGAGGCTGGGGAGGAAGCTCGGCTCGGTCCTTTCTTAGGAATTTCGCTAGCTGTCCCCTCTGGATAAGGGCTTCGATCTCATTTCTTAGAGCACGGCAGTCGTTGGTGTCATGTCCATGGTCCCGGTGATAGCGGCACCATTTCTCTTTATCTCTTTTCTTGGCGGGGGTGTTCATCTTCGGAGCTGGAGGCAAGACCCCTTCTTTTTCGACTTCCATGAAGATGGCGGAGATGTTAGTGGTGAGGGGAGTGAACTTCTCAAATCTAGGGGGAGGTCGGTGCTGGCCGGCATTATCCTTCTGGAGCTTCTTGGCTCCTTCTTCTTCCGCTCCCTTTCTCTTAAACCCGGAGGTAGACCCCTCCCAGTTAGGTTGCTGCTCGGCCTCTTCGGCCCGGATATACTTTTCAGTGCGAAGGAGAAGGTCGGAAAAGTCATGTGGTGGCTTCTTGGCGAGGGAGGAGCGGAGGTTGGAATTGAGGACATTGGATTGAAATGCTACCGTAGCGACCGACTGGTCGAGGGATGCTATGGATCTGGCCTCAGCCGTGAACCTCTTCACGTAGTCTCTCAATTTTTCCCCCTTCTTCTGGTGGAGGTGCAATAGGGAGATGCTCGTCTTCTCGGCCCTTCGACTGCATACGAAATGTGTGACGAAGAGAGTTTCGAACTGTTTGAAGGAGAATATCGAGGAGGGGGCGAGACGAGAATACCACTCTCGGGCTGGTCCTTTGAGAGTTGCGGGGAAGGTTTTGCAGAGGAGGGCATCGGAAGCTTGATGTAGGAGCATCAGAGTCTTAAAGCTTTCGATGTGGTCAACTGGATCGGTCTCCCCGGTGTAAGTCTCAAATTGGGGAGGTTTGAAGCCGAACGGGACGGGTGCATCCACTATGGTTCGGGAGAAAGAGGGTCGGCTAGGACGTAGGGTCCTTCCTCTAAACTCCTCTTCTCGGTTTATCCGACCCAGGAGCCTTTCTACTTCATTAAGACGGCGGTTCATGGTGTCATCTCTCCAACGGTAATCTGTCGAGCCTTAAGACTCGTCTTCATATGAGGGGGAGCGAGGGCTGCGGCGATGATAGCTTCGGGAGCGACCAGGACTTTGGGTGCGCCGGGAGTTGGTAGGAGCAGGACGAGGAGAGGGAGACCGTCGTCGAGGGCTTCGGACCGGAGGAGGAGACGGGACCTTCGGCTCATTAGGATTTTGACGGAGGTTGAGAGCCTGCAGGACGGTCGCTTGGAACTGCTGGAACTCGGCACGGGTGATTGGTGCCTCATTGTTCCTGGGCTGTTGTCGACCTGCGGGAGAGTACCTCCTTCGGTAATGATCGGGGGACTCTTTCCTTCCTCTGCGGATGGGGGACCTGTGGTACCGGTGGCGAGGAGACCGCTCGCCCAGATAGTGTTGGCGGGAGGCTCCCTCTCGGGCCCGTTTTTCTTCCAGATGGCGGCGGAGATCATCCTCCTTTTGGCGGTTAGGGGCTGTGTTGTGGCGACCAGAGGCTCGGGGGTGATGGGAGGCCATAGAGTCAGTGGAGGCGTTGCGGATGGAGACCTGTTCTTGATGAAGGGGTTGTTTCTGAGGGTTCGGACCCTTTGGATCAGGAGGGGGAAGGTTCTGTTGGAGCGGGTCTTCCGCCGTAGGGGGAAGCTGCGCTTGTTGTTGAGCAGGATTGTTGGGAACTTCTTGCTGGTCAGGGTTGGGTGCCCGGTTGGACCCCCGCGATCTGACTTTTCGAGGTGGCATGGCTGGAGAAAACCTGTTTTCGGGGAAGAGGAGAGGTTCCTATTCGTTAGTTTCCCACAGACGGCGCCAATCTGTTGCCGCTAATTTCGGTGTAGGGGCAAACAGATAGTATTTGTGAGTTCTTGGAAAACCTGAATAGCAAACACCTAACCTGTTCCACCGGAGCTTGACCGTTGACTCCCGCCGTTCACCTGCAGGGAAGTGCGAGACACCGGGGTTGATCCCGGCGACGCACCCTCCGACGCTCAAGTCAGTAATCTGAAAGACTATGAGAGAGCGTAAAAACTGGTGAAAGATTGATTACCTCTTAATGGAGATGGGTGGGGGGTATTTATAGGCGTCTCAGGGAACAGATTAGGCATGTAATTCCTGTGTATACAGATAAGGAATGTAATCCCTAATCCCCAGTGAAAGGATAGATATGAATCAGGGCCGTTGATTAATATTAATCAGAAACCCTAATTCTATCCTGGTGGACCGGGTTTGTTGCGGGTTGAAATTCGCATCCAGTTGTGGTGGATCCGTTCGCGGGTTAGTGGATTTGCGAAAAGGAGACCCAGTACCCGCTTCAGACCTGGTTTGTAGGTAAAATTACCGTTTCACCCCTGAATCTCGGGATTCGTGCCCCATTTGGACGGCCTTGATTAAACCCCTATTTTTAGCCACATCAGATATATTTCTCGACCACTTCGGGAAAAACTTGAAGAAAAATACCAAATTTAGACTTCAAAGTCTCTTGAAACTCACAATTCTCGCAGTTGCGATCTCAGATAGCTGCACAATTCGGGATCTTGGATGATGAGTTTAGGGTTTTGAGCTGGCAAACACTATTGCATGTAATATTGCCGTTCAACTGTTATGACATGCAATAATAATTACTATAGATCTTGTTTGGTAGTAGCTATAAAGCTTTACACTCTTCAATTGACTACATATTTGTTTCTTGTAATAGTGGTAGGAGCTTAATTAGTTGTATAATGAACATTATTAGTTTTTTTTTTTTTTGAAGAAAAGGTGGAGTTTGGCCACCCTGTTTCATCAATATATAAGTGATTAATAAAAAAAAACTCAGAGTAGTGAGCCTACTACAAATAATTAGCATTATTAGTTGCAATTGAAAATGGTAGGAATGAGGCAAGTAAGAACTAACCAAAAATATACTCAACCAAAACACACTATAAATCCATTCTATATTAACTCTACCTGAAATGCATACAACAACATTCGCTATCTGCGATAGCGAGTTCATTTGAACTAGACTCACTATCTCATATAGCGAGTGTAGTTGTAGTCAATTTTCAGAAATTTTTTGAACATGAAATGCATACAACTACACTCGTTATCTGAGATAGCGAGTCTAGTTCAAATGAACTCGCTATCTCAGATAGCGAGTGTTGTTGTATGCATTTTTCTGAGAAATTTTGAACATGAAATATATATAACTACACTCGCTATTTGAACTCGCTATATCGGATAGCGAGTGTAGGTCTATACATTTGCATGTTTAAATTTTTTCTAAAAATAAGTACAACTACAGTGTAGGTATATACATTTGCATGTTTAAATTTTTTCTAAAAATAAGTACAACTACACTCGCTATCTGAGTTAGTAATGTTAGTGGAACTATTATATACATTTTAGATAAAAATTGTATGTTCAAAAATTTTTTGAAAAATGAGTACAACTATATTCGCTATATGATATAGCGAGTTCATTTAAACTAGACTCGCTATTTGACTAACATTTTTGACAGATAGCGAGTGGGCGCTACACACAGCGAGTAGGCCAACTTGGTAAATAGTTTTGAAAGTGGGTCGGTTTGATAAATACTTTCAAAAAGTGGGTCATTTTGGTAAAAAGTTCACATGTAAAACCTACTAGATATCGTTATTCTATATTCACCGTCTAAAAAAACAGGGAAGGTAATCACAGCCATTGGATTCGGTCCACAAATTAACGGCTAACACTTACCCCTAACTTCAAAATTCAGATACTAACAGCCTTTTAATACTCCGAATAATGACCGTTATAACTCCTCCCCCTCTCTCTCTCGTTCTTGATCGATCTATTCAATTCGCGCCCCCAACCCCACAAATTCCCTCAGAAGAATTTCAGGGGATCGATTCCAGAACAAACCATGGGTGAGAGATCCAAAGAACTCTCAGCCCTTGAAGGGATCACCCAAGAAGTCGAACCCCATGGTATATATCTCTTCGTCTTTCCTCCAATTTTTTAGATTCTATATATTTTTTGTTCTCTTTTGATTGTTTTTAAGTGGGTTTTCTGTTTCTGATTCTAATGGCATGAAAATGTGCGGATCTTGATGTTTCTGATTGTTTTAAAATGGGTTTTTGTTTCTGATTCTAATGGTATGATAAAGCACGGATCTTGGTGTTTCTGATTGTTTTAAAATGGGTTTTTGTTTCTGATTCTAATGGTATGATAAAGCACGGATCTTGATGTTTCTTGTTTGTTTGTTGTGAATCAGAAGATGGGAATACATTTTCCCGAAAATGGATCATGTCAAGAAATGATTTGATCTTTAGTTGAATTAATGGGTTAATTTTATGGTGCAAGCAATCTCAACTGTTTGGCTGGTTGGGGAACTAATTACTGAATTGAAACTTTGACTTCCTACTAACGGTCACAACTGATCTTATCGTTGAACTGCTTTAAGAAATTTTTCGGGACCGCTTGCCAGCACCCTTCCAAATCAAAGAGGTATGCTGTATTGAACTTTAGGCCTGAATTTTGCCCACAACATGAGTTTTTCTGGTCTCATAAATCATCGGTTTTCCTGATAGCTTCAGTAAAACTAAGTTATCTAACCAAAGTAATTTTATAGAGATCTCTCAACTTCTGCATGCCTTGTAAACATTGGACATGTTTTAAATTTCAAGAACCAGTCATTTTAAGGAACCATCAACTTTAAATATTACTATTATAATGAAACAGACAATTAAATCCGACAATTAAAGACTAGAAGTGTCCTACAGTCCTGTCTTAAGAAATTGAATAGAATCCGAGGGGCAAGCATCATCTATTATCGCAAAAGAATCCCAAGGTGCAATCTCAAGGACTAATAAAAGGGATTTCCGCATGTTGCATGTAGTAATATAGTTCCGATAAAAGCTCAATAATTTTGAGGAATCGTGAAGCTTTAATTATTAAATGAAACTAAAAGTAGATAGGGGAAGAGTAGAAACAGGAATCCGATATTGCGTGCCTAAGCTTTAAATAAATAAAACCTCCTTGGAGAGGAGGAATACACCATAGAGAAAACAAAGATCAGATCATCACAAGGTGTACTTATCGTTGTTCTTTTGTTTTACTACTACATCTGCATTTGCTTTTCGATTCTCATCCATAGTTTTTTGTTTAGTGACTAGTATGTTAGAGAACATAACGATACTTGCTAGTAATCTAACTTGTATAGGTTGTTCATGATTCATAAATATGGAAATTTGTTAAGGGCTAATATGTTAAAGACATCTTCGAAAAAGGGATTTCACAACATGTTGCATTACATAGTTTTTTGACCAAACACAATCATTGAGCAATGATGAAGTGTAATTAAAAGGTCGACGAGGAAGAAGAAGAAAAGGAATCTGAGAATAGATGCCGCGGACTTGTATAAATAGATCCTCCTCCTTGTTGAAGAGTAGTAATAGTGTAATACACAACAGAGAAAACAGAGAACAAAAATCATCATTTTGTATTGTACAGTGTGTAAGTTCTCTTCTTCATCAGTTGTATAATATGTCGCTCTCTGTATTGATCATCTTTTTATTTGTTCTATATGTTCCTCCCAAAACATCATCCTTTGGTATAGCACCTGACGTGAAATCCGTCAGTGTCGACATTAACAGTACTGAACCAAACGAGTTACTGGAGGAACCGATCAAAATGAGTATCGACATTTATGATCTGAAGATTGGTGAAAATTTTAAGGATAAAATTGTGGAGCTTCGCAGACTTGCAAAAGATCCCAACAGAGGCATAACAATTGGCGGACGCAAAGTTGACGTGCTTCCCCGCTTGGTCACTGTGGATGTAAAAAAAGCACATACAGTTTATCGACATCAAACTGGTCTTGGTTGAAAATCAACCTGATCCAAACGAGAGAGCTACAAACGTCATCTTGAGGTTGCGACGTGACAATCTTTACATGATAGGCTACGGGGCAGGAGGTAGATGGTTCGAGTTGGGAAAACATCGAGAAAAGCATATAATTGATGATTCAGTTGACCTCAAATTGGGAGAGAACTATGACCGCTTGTTAGTTGCTGCTCACTTGCACGAAAAAGGAGGGTTATCAGCTCTCAAACATCCCAACAAGTATCGACTCTGGCAAGCTGCTGAGTGGCTCTCGCAGGAAGAAGGCCCTATAAGGAAGGATAAAAAGACCAGGGCTAGGAATTTCCTGATTTTGATTGTGATGTTCTCAGAAACAGCTAGAGCCGAACCTGTTCTCGATTATATTAAGGATAAGTTCGAAGATACATCTTCTAGTACACTTCCTGCTGCGATCCACACATTTTCACACAAATGGGGGAAGTCGTCTGAACAGATTATCAGGCATGAACATCACCCTGGACATGTACTCGATAAGCAATATCAATTGCACACAGAGATTAACGGTAAGGTTATCACTGCACGAACTATTTCTGAACTTAGCAAAATCTATGAAATCCTGCAGTATCGCGGTGAAAGGAAGGATCAGTCTTTCCATAAATTTTTTTTTAAAAACAGTCTTGAATTCTCTCCTTACTTTACTGAATATTTAGATATGAACTATAATGTTGTCTTCTTTGATCACAATTTTCTTTATGAATGTTTTGCCATGGTAGACACGTTCAAATATGGTAGTAGAGAAGTCGTCCACATTAGAAAGAGAGTGATTTGTCAGCATCCTTAATTAATTAATTAATTTCATGTTTAAGGCCAAAATTGAACATGTGATGGCGAGGAAAATTGAAAGAAGAAAGAGAGACATAGGACATGGGCCGAGAGAGCAAGAAGTCGAAATAAAAAATGTAAAATTCTCTATAATTTAATTAAATTTTATTTTTAATATGAACTAAGTAGTATGATTTTGAATTTTATAGTACTATGGAATATGGAATAAGTGCCAATCCCCCAACTTTCAGGGACCAATAACAAATATGGAAAAAAAGGAATCTTCATGAGATCCTAATTTAAGCGTCTATTCATCCAAACTTGTAACAACATGATGTTCATTTTAAAAAAATTATTTTATTATAGAGATCTGTAATCATTTAATACTTTATAACTAAAACTAATCTTTGTGTATCATGAACCCTTCATTAATAAAGCGGTGATAAGGTCATCTTTATTGTAAATAAATAAAATTTAAATTAAAAAAAAAAAACTAATCGTATAATACTTGCAAGTGAGGACAAAGTGAGAATGAGCTACACATCCATTAGGAGCTTAAGGGATTATCATAGATGATGTATGCATGTATATTGTTAGGACTTCAATATGTATGCATTTGAAGTTTGTTAAAGCTACAAAGAGGGGGGCGACTGTCTTTCACATGTGTTACTAATGTGTATTACCTTGTTTGTATGATGTGTCCATATACAATGCACATTTATGTGCAACTGATGTATTCCGGGCCGACCCTGAGTTCACGGGGTCCAAAGCGAACTCTCGAAATGTGGCCCATACACATAAATTATTATTTTTAAATTGATTAAAAAAAATTCAAATTTTGAGAAATGGGTTAATTTTTTCAAATTTATTTATTTATTGTGTGTTTGGTTTTATTTTGAGAGATTTTATGGTGCAAGCATGATTTGAATTCCTAACCTCTTACTCACCGGTGAAGAGACTTACCTGTTGCAGATATAGTCTATTCTTATTGACTGATTTCTATGTTTATTATTTGGAACTAATAAATGCGGATATTGTTACTTGCCTCATTTTTACAGGTAAAACTATGGTAGCTTGGATTCTTGGATATATTCTTCATAAGCTGGGGCTTATATCTATCAATAAAGTAAGTTATTGAAGTTCAGCGAACTGATTTGGTTGGTGAGTATGTAGGGCAGACAGGGCTTAAAACGGTACTCCTCACTATTACCCATAACTCTGCGCATATTCCTTTGAGTGTTTCTGTAGGTATTTACATATATGAGCATATATGTATTTTTGTGTTTTCCTGTGTGTAGATTGCAGAAGCCAAAGGAGGAACTCTGTTTGTTGATGAAGCTTACAGGCTGATGCCGACTGATTCGAGAAGGGACTTTGGCATTGAAGCCCTGGAAGAAATTATGCAAGCAATGGACAATGGAGAAGTAGTTACAATTTTTGCTGGTTATGGTAAAGACATGGAGCATGTGATTTCAGCAAATGAAGGTTTTGCTGGTTTTGCTGGTTTTGCAAAGAAATTATGCAATTTTTGCTGGTTTTGCTAGAAGGGTGAGCAAGTTCTTATACTTTGACAACTACAGTCCAAGGGACATCCCCTTAATTTTGAAGTCAAAGATCAACACTCAAGATGAGAATAGTTCTGTTTACGGATTTAAGCTTCATCGTAAATGCACTGTGAAAGCAATGACTAAACTGATAAGCGAACACACTCCAGAAGAAGTACTTAGGAAGATGAAGAGAACATGAATTCAATGTTGAACATGGCTTGCACTGATGAAAAGCTGATCACCATTACAATGAAGAATTTGGAGGAAGGCCTCAAATCCTTAACAAGATGCGAAGGAGCTTTCTTCAATAAGTAATTGATGCTTCCTTCTCACTAGTTCATGTTAAAATTTGTATTTAATCAAATAACCGAGATGAGATTAATACAGAGAACCAAAGTGATGGGGAAATTTCTCCGTATTCCCTTAGACTAAACAAACATTATTTCTGTTATCTTCCTAATCCTCATTATTTCTCCTTTTTTTTTTTTTCTTTCTCCATAGGCGAGTAAAAGCACAAAATACAAGAGGAACAACAGCCACAGGAAAAAGCTGCGATATTAACTCTTGACTAGACCCTAATGGCACTTAACTACGTGTCTTGGCCACCACCTTTACCGTACAATTTGTATAGGAAGTGGGAGACATTGACAAAGAAGATGTATGACAGGTGTTAAACAGTGACAGGAAGTTGGTTGGGGAATCAGTGTTAAAATACTTAAGGTTAGCTACAGCGATTCAGTATTAATTTAAAGCATTCAATAATTTATGTACTTAACAGGTGATAGCTTATAAATATAGCTATTAACAATCAGACGTAAATTTAACTGTGCATTCAAATTTCATTGTAATTGACAAACAGCTTCTCTGACCAGATTTTGTATCAAAAAATAAATGAAAGTTTTATTTATGCTGTTACAAATGGTAGTTCTTGTTTTTCTTTCTGTTTCTAGTAGTAAATTACTAAGTAAACTATAAAGGACATGGTAGTTTCACTTTATTGAGTGTTTCTTTATTCTTGAACAGATATCACACATCCTACGCCAGATCTGACTGGTTACATCACGGAGGGTCAAATATACATCGATAGGCAGCTCCACAATCGACAGGTATTTTTCATGGGTGTTTACTTTCTGCAAATTAATGATAAAATAGAAATCAGTTGTAAGAATGCTATTTTTTTGTTTTTAGTTGTTGGATTGATTATGGATTTCTTTGATTTCAACAGATATACCCACCAATCAATGTCCTTCCATCTCTTTCTCGATTGATGAAGGTGAGGTTTGCACTTCGTAGAAAATTTTAAATGCTTATACAGTGTAACAGTGTGGAGCTTTCATGGGTCTTATGAAGCACAAACACTTATATGAGAGTTTGATTTCGTGCAGAGTGCTATTGGTGAGGGCATGACTCGTCGTGATCATTCAGATGTGTCAAACCAGGTTAGTAGTCATCTTCTAATTTTCTTTAATTTTCCTTTCTTTTGCTGTTGCCAATGGCTTAAACATTACTTTGTTTAATATTCCAGTTGTATGCCAATTATGCTATTGGAAAGGATGTTCAGGCTATGAAGGCTGTTGTAGGAGAGGAGGCACTCTCATCTGAGGATTTGGTCTCTCTCTCTCTCTCTCACACACACACACATCCAAAAAATGTTCTTTTTTATTCAATAATTCCAAATCTGATAACCTGATACAATTTAAATGTATCACACAGTTTTAAGGTTATGGACCTGAAAAGTTATTATTATTATTTTTTATCTGATAATTACAAATCTAATCACCTGATACAATTTAAATGCATCACACATTTTCTTTAGGTAATGGATCCAAAATATGATTTGTAATTATTCTTTTTTTAATCCCATAATTCGAAGTCTGATAACCCGATACAATTTAAATGTTGTAATTAACCTAACCAAAAAAATTTCTGCTTTATAAAATAACTAGATTTGCCCATGGGCACGTACCTACGGCACGTCTTCGGAACGATACAAAACACGAAAAGTCATGTAAACAGTAAAATAATAATTATGTAGCTCAAGTTTGAATAATATGACAATAGTTAGTTATAAATTAAAGTCTATATTGAAAAATAATTATAAATGGGGGTATAAAATCTAACTTCTTAGAACTTTAAGTGTGGAAAATATTAAAATTTAATCGTTGAAGAGATATTTGCTATTAAAAATTTTGAAATTTTACAAAACCGAAATCTTAAAATCAAAATTTCTAAGTAAATAAAGAAAGAATGAGAGAGAGAGAGGAAAAAAAAAAGAGAGAAAGAGAGAAATATGAAAAAGTACAGAGAGGAGAGAGATAGTAATAAAGTAATGAGTTTTTTAGGAGGAAAATTTTGGTTTTGGGGTTTGAAATTTTGGAGAAAAAATGTGTTTTATGAGGTTTGATATGGCCTTTAATTTTGGGGGGGATTGATTGTGAGCCACTTGATAGCTTTCTTTGTAATTTATTATATAGATTTATACAAAACATCATTATTTTTGATATGCTCAATATGACAAACTTTGCCGAACTTTAAGATCAGAATGAACATATATTAGGATATGCTCATTATGAAAAACTTTAAAACATACATCGATTCACAACATAGGTTATTTTGGATTTGATTAACTCACTTAAATATCCGTATCCAAGCCTAATAGTCTTATTGGGTTTGGATCCCCAAGTGGATCTTTCAAATTCTAATTACATTAGTTTGCTACTCTATCTATGGCCTTTGATGGTATATGGACTGTGTAATCAGTAAGTAAATTGTGGATGTTTTAACAACTTTTTTCTTCATTTGGGTATTGACGAAACTGAGAATAATTCAGCACTCTCCCATGGCATCTTTACTACTAAAAGCAGTTAAGGCAGTAATCACAGAGTCACTCACTTTCACTCCGTATATATATATATATATATATATATTAGTCAGAGATTGAAGGCATACATATTAGTCAGCGATTAAAGGCGTAAGCAGCATTCAGCTCTCCCAGCCTTTTCTTTCTTGCTGACAAATAGGCTTACCACACGATCTCATGTTGCCACATTCATCAGAGAACATATCAGGGCCATCAACATTTGCTCACACTACAAGAGTGAAAAACAAGAAAATTCAACTCCCGAGAGTCTCGCACAAAATTCTGAAGCTATTGTTTCCACTTTCCTCCTTTGCAGAATAAGATTAGGCCAAGAAATTTTATACAAACCGTCAAGAAATTGACTCATTACCGTTCAAAACGGCAATTGAGTCTCTGTTCGAGGAGTACGTGTTCGAATCAACATCAGTCACAGTGCAACGGTGCATTTGTGTGTATTCGGAGTAGGTGTTTGAACATGTTGAAGCACACCTGCGAACTGCTAAATACAGCAGCAAGAAGAAAGCAGGTAAGAAGTAAGATTTTCTTTAAACTACATAAACTGCACGTGCAAGTGATATCTCACACCTGGTAAATCTTTAACCCTCCAATTCGGTTTTTTCCTTGGAAGGTATCGGGAAGAAATTGGAATGTAATAATATCGATTCATACAGAAGAAAAAGTTCTCTATTAATTTCAACATTGTACCTATGGGATAGGGATAGAGGAAGAGGAAAAAACCGAATATTTATTATTCCGATGGAAATAAGAACCTAGAGCATCCACTATCGTCTGCTAAAAACCTATAAAATGAAAAATATGAGAAAAACTCTCCCACTATCGTTGGCTAAAAAGCTACTTTATAGCCGAAAAGTGAACAGGACTCCGCCATATATAGCAGACTAAAATAGCTTTTGCAAAATATAGAAGATGGGCGATCATCTTCCGTCTGTTAAAAATTTCGAATTGTTTCAAATAAATAATTCAGATAGAGACGGAAGAAGATCTTCCGTCTATAGCGTTGAATGGTCAAAATTCTAAAGACGGAAGAATTTGAAAATGACTTAATTAAAAAAAAAATTGAAGTGGACGGGAGATGTTTCTCCGTCTGTGTCATATTTTTTTAAAAAAATAAATAAATAAAAGAGACGGAAGAACATCTTCCGTCCCTTTATTTTATTTTATTTTATTTATTTATTTATTTATTTATTTTTCTCCCTATGTTTTCGTCCTTTTCTTTACATAATTAAAATAAAAAAAAAATAAACATATGCCCAGACGGAAGAAGAACTTCCGGCTGGGCATATTTGCTTTTTAATAAAGGAAAAAATAACCCAGATTCCGTCTGGGTATTTTTTTAAATTTTTTTTTATTTTTCGTGCGACCAGACGGTAGATCTTCTTCCGTCTGGCAAAAAAAAAAAATTTTTTGTTAAAAATTGTCTAACGGAACGTCATCTTCCGTCTACTCAAATTTTAGCTTACACGATAGTGGCGCAACCCATTTTTTTCTAAAAGCCAAATGCCAAATAGCTATAATATAGCACGAATGATAGTGGATGCTCTAATTAGCTTTTCGGAAAATTTCCAAACAAACAATTTCAATGAAATCTTGTGTCTCTGTTCGGAGTGTGTGTTTGAACATGTTGAAGTACACCTGCCAACTGCTAAGAGATTAAATACAGCAGCAAGAAGAAAGCAGGTAAGAAGTAAGATTTTCATTAAACAACATAAACTGCACGTGCAATCCAATTTACCTCTTTTTATAACCTCCCTCCTTCCCCCCATTCGCCCGGCCGCCATTTCATCACCACCGCCACCGGCAAACACCATGTTCATAACCCGAACTCTCTCCCCTCTCCGCCGCTCTGCAAAACTCTTCCTCATTCCCCTCTCCCATAAACTCCCTCATCCCTCCTCCTCTCTTGAACCCCCCCTAAACCCTAATCCCACCTCCCGTCCCTTCTCGATACGCCTTGACCTTTGCTTCTGGCCATGGCGGCGAAGAGAATGGAGGATTGGATTGGAGAAGAAGGTTAGAAACAGAAGTATTCAAGAAGAAGAGAGGAATTGAACAAATCACACACTCCACAGTCATCAGCTGTGGGTTTCTTTTATAGACGATTTTACGTGCACTGTCCGTAAATGGACAGGCCGTTAGTCTGTTACAGAATGGGCCCCCCCTTACAATCGATGGTTACAACTTATTCACATCAGATCCAATGGTTCATATTTCCCCATATCCCTTCGCCTGCTACATTTACACTTAACCCCCTCTTCTTACAGTTTATTACACACTCACTGATACATTCATGCACAGATACCCATTCCCCCCTTCAGCTGCTTCTTCTATCTCGCTTCGTACTCAGATCTCTCGCCATTCTCTTCAGCATTGCTTCTGCCATTACCATTGCTTGTCAAGTGACCTGTATCAACTCCTCCCCCCTATATTGAGACCTTGCCTCAAGGTCGAAGAGAGGAAATTTTCGAACCAAGTCCCAATAAGACTCCCAGGTCGCAGTAGTTGCTTCTTGATGTTTCCATTTGATCAAAACTTCTGATATCAACTTCCACCCCTTGATAACAGTTCTGCGATCCAAAATGCAATCTGGTTCAAGAAGAGCTGTAGAGGGTTGGTCAGGAAGAGAGTGTTGAACCTGCACATTTTGTCCCAAATGCTTCTTAAGAAGAGAAATATGGAAGACAGGATGGATTCTTGAAGACGCTGGCAAAGCTAATCTGTAAGCTACTGCTCCCACACGCTCCAGAATGGAATAAGGCCCATAGTATAAAGGAGCAAATTTGTGAACAACTCTTGTTGCAACTGATACTTGACGGTAGGGTTGAAGCTTGACATACACCAATTCCCCAATCTGATATTCCCTATCCCGTCGATGAGTATTAGCTTGCTTTGCCATTCTATCTTGAGCCCGTTTGAGATTATCTTTCAACAACTGAAGATTCACATCTCTAGCTAGCAGAGCTTCCTCAACCAAAGGAATCTTAGCAGTATGTGGTATATAGGAAATGATTGTAGGTGGTTTTCGACCGTAGACAACTTCATAAGGAGTCATTTTTATAGAAGTGTGATAGGAGGTATTGTACCAGAATTCAGCCCATGATAAACACTTGCTCCAATCATTTGGCTTGTGATGACAATAGCAGCGCAAATAAGTCTCCAAACATCTATTAACCACCTCCGTTTGGCCATCCGTTTGTGGATGGTACGCTGTAGAGAAGTGCAACTTTGTTCCTTGCAGACGCAATGTTTCCCTCATAAGAGCACTTGTGAAAATTGTTCCTCTATCACAGACAATAGAGACGGGCATGCCATACAACTTGAAAATACCATCAGTGAGGACTTGGACAACTGAAGCAGCAGTATAGGGATGTTTGATAGGAAAGAAATGTGCGTACTTGCTCAGTCTATCTACCACCACAAGAATGACCGAACACCTCTGACTGAGAGGCAGAGCTTCTATAAAATCCATACTAGCTTGTTCCCAAATTTGATTAGGTATAGGCAATGGTTGGAGCAACCCCGAAGGTGATTGACAAGAGTACTTATTAGTCTGGCAGATTGTACACTCTCGTACATACTGCTGGACATCAGCTTTCATTCCTTTCCACCAGAAGGATCTTCTCAATCTTTGCAACATTTTATCATAACCAGAATGACCTCCAACTAGTGTGTTATGATGCTCATTTATCATTAACTTCCTGAGAAAGGATGTTGGACCGATAACCACCTTGGACCCTTTATACCAAACACCTCTAAGTAGGGAAAATTTGGTGTTAGTCTGATGAGCAGCCTTAACTGCCAATTCTTCAAAATAAGAGTCCGTTTGATTCATTTTCTCAATTTCTTCCCACCAGTTTGGGGGTAGAGAGCTCAACTGCAAGAAAAAGCAATCAAGCTCTCTTCTAGAAAGTCGATCTGCTGGAATATTCTCACTCCCCTTCTTATATTCTACATCAAAGTTATAGCCATAAAGCTTAATCAACCATGAATGTTGGGCTGTGGTTGATAATCTCTGATCCAACAAGTATTTAAGTGGCTTATGATCAGTGCGGATGATAAACTTCCTGCCAAAAAGATATTGTTTCCATTTCTTTACTGCCAATAGTATAGCCAGCATCTCCTTTTCATACGGCTCAATAGCAGCTCCTCTAACTGAATTGACTAAGAAGAATTCTTTTATTTGGAGTGAGAAGGCTGCGGCAGCTTTTGAACAATTGAAATTAGCCTTAACAACCGCACTAGTTCTACAATTGCCAGATTTCAACAGCACTTTTGTGGTAGAGTGCGATGCTTGTAAAGAAGGAATTGGTGCTTACAAACTTACGGTAATAACCTGAGAGACAAAGAAATCCACGCAAGGATTTAACAGATGTGGGAGTAGGCCATTCCTTGATTGCGGCTATTTTCTTTTCATCTACCGCAATACCTGAGCTAGAAACAATATGCCCCAGGTATTCCACTTCCCTTTGTCCAAAAGTGCATTTAGACAACTTCACAAATAGCTGATTCTTCTGCAATATAAGAAAGGTCTCCCGCAAGTGTTGCAAATGCTCACTCCAAGTTTTGCTGAAGATCAATATATCATCGAAAAACATCAAGATGAATTTCCGCAAGTGCAGCCTGAAAATATCGTTCATAAGAGATTGAAATGTGGACGGGGCATTACTCAACCCAAATGGCATTACAAGGAACTCATAGTGTCCGCTATGAGTTCTAAACGCCGTCTTCGATACATCATCAGGATGCATTCTTATTTGATGATAGCCAGACCTTAAATCCAGCTTAGAAAAGAAATTAGCCCCATGCAATTCATCCAGTAGATCATCAATAATAGGGATATGGTATTTATCCTTAATTGTTTGTTGATTGAGAGATCTATAGTCAACACAAAACCTCCATGAACCATCATGTTTTTTAACTAACACCACTGGAGAACTATAGCTGCTGTGACTTGGTCGAATAGTGCCATGCTTCAACATTTCTTCAATGATCTCCTCAATCGCATTTTTCTGCTCAAATGAATATCTATACGGTCTGATGCAGACCGGCTTGGATTCTTTCTCAAGTGGTATCTGGTGGTCACAAGACCTAGGAGGAGGTAAACCCTTGGGCTCTTCAAACAAAGATTGAAATTCACTCAATAATTCCTGCAAATAGGGATCTCCATAAACTGGTGTAGACTGCTTCTCAGAAGAAGCCATGAAGTATAACACAAAGCCCCGATGAGTCTGGGAAGTCATTTTATTGGCCTCTCTCTCTGTTAATGCCTTCGTGGGACCTGGCTTAAGTCCTTGCAATACCCAATTAACCCCCATGTGGTGAAACTTCAACTGCTTGTGGATCAAATTAACCGTGATTTCATCTACTTTCTTCATCCATTTAGCTCCAAGAACAACATCATGACCCCCAATAGGGAAGACCAAGAAGTCATCAACGAACTCATACCCTTGACAATTAATTTTCACATTAGAACACAACCCACTCCCTTCCACTTCTTTACCTCCTGCGACTCTGACATTAAAGGATTGCTTCAGTGTAAGAGGCAACCCCACCTTTTCCAGTATAAAAGGATCTATATAATTGTGTGTCGCCCCGCTATCCACCAATACATGGACATCGACACCTTTCAGCTGAGCTTTAAGAATCAAACACTCTGTATTCCCTTCTGCTTCCACCTTAAGGAGTTGCAAACTATCAGGCTCATTTTCTGTCTTCCCTGCATCATCTTCACTAAGCAACTGATTCAGTTCCTCTTCACTTTGCAGCGTGAACAAATCCCAATCCCCTTCTATACACATATAAGACTTTGTTTTACACAAATGTCCCGGCAGGTACTTTTCATCACAATGGAAACATAGCCCCTTCTTTCTCCTTTCCCACACTTCATTTGGAGTGAGTTTCTTCAAGACTGGTTTTTTTGAGCTGACACTATTAGGAAACTTCCCTGTTGCACCACTTGAAGTTGTTTGAGTCTGATAAGGTAGTGGATTACTGCCAGAATAAGACCCCCTGCCATACGACCTAAATGGTGTTTTGTAGTACTGTTTAGTAGCATTAAACTTCTTCTCAAACCGAAGAGCAACTTTGAATGCTTCACATAGAGACTGCGGCTCCGCCATCGCAACATCATGTTGCAATTCCTCTTTGAGTCCACTTACAAACTGCTGGACGAGGAAAGACTCACTAACTCCTTCAACTAAGCATTGTAACTTCTCAAACTTTACTTGATAATCAAGAACTGATGTTGTTTGATCCAGTCTACAAAGAGATTTGGCTGCGTCTTCATAAATTCCTAAAGCAAACCTATTACAAATCCCTTCCTTGAACTCCTTCCATGTCACCACTCCACCACTATTCTTGAGCAACCAACGGCACCATTGGATTGCTTCATCTTTGAGAAAGAAAAATGCAACCCTCACCTTTTCATCCCCTCGAATTCTATACACTTCAAAATAGTGTTCTATCTGAAATATCCAATTAAGGACATCTCCAGATCCTGAGAATATTTGAACTTCAAGTTTTGGTGGTTTTGAAAAAAAAATTCCCCCAATTGCATGCTCTTTATCAAGAATTTCCACCTCATGCTGACTGCGCATAAAATTTCCTCCTCCATCAAAACCAGGATTTAGATTTTGCTTACCGACTGACTTTGGCGGTGGATCCTCCGAGGATTCTTGATTTGATCGCATCTCTCCCAATCGCTGCGTTAACATTTGCATCTGAGCTAGAACCAGCGGAATTTGGGAAACTTGAGCAGCCATGTCCTTGATCTGATTCTCCATGGTTGATACTCTGTCATTCAAGAACTGGTGGCTTATTTGCCAGCCAAAAGGTGGAGCGAATCCAAGAACTCCCTCACCGATTGATTCTGGAGGAATCTCTCCCTCCTCCTCTAGATGCGCTGCAGGATCTTGCTGCTCTGATACCATTGATACGCCTCGACCTTTGCTTCTGGCCATGGCGGCGAAGAGAATGGAGGATTGGATTGGAGAAGAAGGTTAGAAACAGAAGTATTCAAGAAGAAGAGAGGAATTGAACAAATCACACACTCCACAGTCATCAGCTGTGGGTTTCTTTTATAGACGATTTTACGTGCACTGTCCGTAAATGGACAGGCCGTTAGTCTGTTACAGAATGGGCCCCCCTTACAATCGATGGTTACAACTTATTCACATCAGATCCAATGGTTCATATTTCCCCATACCCCTTCGCCTGCTACATTTACACTTAACCCCCTCTTCTTACAGTTTATTACACACTCACTGATACATTCATGTACAGATACCCATTCCCCCCTTCAGCTGCTTTTTCTATCTCGCTTCGTACTCAGATCTCTCGCCATTCTCTTCAGCATTGCTTCTGCCATTACCATTGCTTGTCAAGTGACCTGTATCACTTCTCCTCCCAAACCCTAACTCTAATCCCCTCATCCCTCTGCCCTGGCTGTGGGGTCCACCTCCAATCCTCCTCCCCGTCCATCCCGGGCTTCTTCTCCTCCCCCTCCCCCAAACCCCCCGACTACCACGCCCCCCTCGACCGCTCCCCCCCTCACTCTCTCCTCCCTCCCCATCACCCTCAAATCCGGCATCCTCGATATCACAAATCAAGAAACTTCAAATCAACAAGTTCAAGATCAAGAAAAGCCACCCGTGGTGGTGGTCTGCGCGCGGTGCCACTCGCTGCGCCACTACGGCCGCGTCAACAACCCCGCCTTCGACTTCGCCCGCTCCGTCGCCCCCAAGATCCTCTCCCCCGAAGGGTCCTGCTCCCTCGTCCTCACCGTCGTCGACGCCTCCGACTTCCACGGCTCCTTCCCTAAGAAACTAGCCAAATCCCTCTCCTCCACCATCGAACAGCACTCGCATTCCTACAAACAGGGCAAGCCTGCCAATGTCCCCCGGGTCCTCTTGGTCGTCACGAAATGCGACTTGTTGCCGCCTCCTGTCTCGCCGCAGTGGCTGGAGCGGTGGGTGAGGCAACGGGTGCATGAATTTACTGGGAGTTTGAAGTTGGCGAGGGTGTGTTTGGTGAGCTCTAGGAAGGATTTGGGGGTGAGGAATTTGGTGGAGGGGGTGAGAGGTTTGGTGGGGGAGAAGGGGAATGTGTGGGCTGTGGGGGCACAGAATGCGGGGAAGTCGACGCTGATAAATGTGATGGGGAGGTGTTTTGGTGGGGGAGGGAAGGGGAGGGGAGAGGGGTTGACGGAGGCGGCGGTGCCAGGGACGACGTTGGGGATTGTTAGGGTTGATGGTGTGTTGAGTGGGAATGCGAAGTTGTTTGATACGCCGGGGTTGTTGTAGCCGGGGTATGACGGTGAGGCTGACGAGAGAGGAGCAGAGGTTGGTGCATATTGGGAAGGAGTTGAGGCCCAGGACTTATCGGATTAAGGTTTGTTTATGTTTTAGGTTCATATAATCTGAGTTGTTAGGGATTTATCGCCTATGGCAGCGCCGTGATGTTGTTGAGTTATGTGATGCAATCAATACAAACCACCAAACAAATACTAGATCACACCAGTTACACAAAGCACACAAGAATTGTCCCGGTTGGGGCTATCGCCTTAATCTAGGAGAGGTAAAACCGAGATATTTATTCAACTAGAGAAGATACAAGAGAAGGTACAAGAATATTACAATTCTCACCATAACCCTTTCGCAAGCCTAACTTGAACTACTTGTTGTTTACAATGGAGAATCTCTCACCTCTCAGATAAAGTACTCTCGTCTTCTATTCGGCATTCAATAGAATATTTCTTTAAACCGTTTTCATTGATTATATAGAGATCTAAAGAAACTCTAGTTTGATATACTTGATACATTAACCATCTAATGCTTCCTGAAAGGATAACCATACAAGAAGAGTCGTACGATCTAACTTGGAGAAGGAATATGTTCCAAACAAATCCCACGAGACCCGCAACCTGAACACTAACTTCAGCCGCTTCGGTCGACTACCCAGACCCGAGGGGGTGACAGTCAAATGTGGATTGCCCCCTTCTTTGTTCGTTGCTCTTGTTACTTCTCTTCTTCCATCCAATCCATCGCTTTGATTCCTCACTTGCAACACCGTCTTCTTATCATGTCGGATTGAGTAACATGATTTTTTGGCTTGTTATTCCGATGATCCTTTAGCTTAAATTAAAATATAAAAAAGAAGTAACATGAAACACAGGCGTGCACACACATTTACCTAAGAAGTAGGCATTACATCATAGTGATATACTATATGCATGGGTCACACTATTATTATAATCTGATCATCCTTGAATGTTTGTAGATTAAGAATGACAGAGAATTAAGTTTGTTGATGCATGAGGTGTTTTTAAAACATATAATTTTCAATTTAAAAGTGTATCCTTCCTCATCAATATATCTGATCATCCTTGAATGTTTGTAGATTAAGAATGACAGAGAATTAAGTTTGTTGATGCATGAGGTGTTTTTAAAACATATAATTTTCAATTTAAAAGTGTATCCTTCCTCATCAATATATCTGAAATTTGTTCTCTATTCTAGTTCATTTTCAATGGCATGAAAGTTTACTGAATCTCCCAATGTGAGGCAGTGAACATTATGCATCAATGAACGTTATCTTGCAGTATATCGGTTCACTGAAGTTTGTCTGGAGAACAAATTTTTTAATTGGTGACTTTCACATTCTGTACTGTGTGTACTGTCCCCATTCTCATCTTTATTATTTGAGGGAGATAACTTCATTTGTATATTATGATAAATTAGCCAAAGGCTGTTCTACAGAAGAAGAAAAAAAAGGAAAAAGAAGAGTTCAGTTGAATACATTCGTGTTCTGATGATTTGTGTAGCCTATAAGCTATAATGTTTCGTTTAGAAAGTGATGAATGCAATTTTAGTTCATATACTTAAATTCTTAATGACATTGTATATGGTTGCCAGTAATTGGCAATGGAAGTTATTGCTTTTTCTATTATATGCTTTTATTCTTTTCTCATGGAAATTGGTGAGTAGGTAAGTAGGCTTGCTTGGTAAGTTGGTATTCGGAGGGAAGATAGAAGATGTGTCGTAAAACAAATGGTTGAATGTGTATGTATTCTATAATTAGTAGGATGATTTGTGCTTAGGAAGTTTGTAAGCATAAGCAACTGTTGTGTGACATATGCTGTCCACATAATGTGTTCATCCTGAGTTAAATCAGTCGTCCCCAAAGCATGTATGGGAATGATTGAAATAGATGACTGAAAGAGGTATCATTAGTTACAAAATGATGGATGTGACACTAATTTAACTTAGGAATTACTCAACTTTGTCGAGTGTGACATCACTTTAGCTGAGGAAATTAATTGAATTGAACGACATAATAACCCATACAGTTGGTTTCAAGTTAGGATTTAGGGCGTTGTTTGCAATTGTTCTAGCATGGTTGTGGGTGGGAGTGGATGTAGAGTGGATGCCATGGATGAAGAGAACAGAAAAGCTAGCCTAATCTTTTCTCTTTTAACAAAATAAAACTGTGTTTTTACATACATCTTAATAATTGAAGAAACACTGTATTCAGGCATAAGAAAAAATGCTTACCCCTCCAAGTCTCTAGAGATGTCCAAAATTTTTAGTGTTGTTTAGATTAGGACGTCTGTGGGAAGTGTTAGGAATACATGTCCGCAAATGCTCATTGGATTTTGGGGTCAAACACATACCTGACATGAGTACTACCTCATAATAGTAGCCTGCATTTTTTTTGAGGGAAATACTAGTAGCCTGCATGCTACATAGGGGTTTTCCTAATCAAAAACCTTTGGGAGTGGCCTGCAACTTTATGCTTCATTGGGAGCCAAAATAAGTGGAAGCGGGGTATTACCATCAAATTAGTTTGTTGCACCCTAAACTTGGTTGTAAAGGTGTACCACACTCCCGCAGTTTCTTTAGATTGTTTTAAAAACCTAAACCGTCAGATATCAATAATGTTAATGAAGTGCTACCTAGGAGCATAAAGATTAGAGTTCAAATGCTGTTGAGTTTATTTTAGAAGGGTTGGTCTGGGGTGTGCATATTGACAAAGGTCTTGGTCTGAACTTGCTGTTGAGAAAATATTCTGGAAAATATATAAAGTGAGTTGAAGAATTATTATAATGTGTTGCAACTCAAGAATAATAAATATTCTCCCGTCAACAGTGATTGTTAGAATGGTGTTATAGTTTATAATATAGGTTTGGACTTTGGAGCGTCTTCTCCCGAGTTGAGTTCATAATGAGTATCGAACACATGAATTTTATCGGAGTTCTGGATTTCTTTCCGTGTTCAGAACATAAAAGGAACCATCCTGCTGTAATGGATCAATATTTGATTAATGCTATAAATTCTCTACAGTTTGAACCTTTTATTTGATTAAAATGGATCAATATTGCTTTCTTAGAATTGTATGATTTTTGTGAATTGTAATTGTTGATATTGTTTACATGTTTCTTGTTGACAGTCAGGGTATTCAGTTCACCTCGGGGGACTGATGAGAGTGGACGTAAAGGATTCATCGGCCGAGTCAGTCTATCTGACTGTATGGGCATCTGCCAACCTTCCACTTCACATGGGAAGAACCGAGAATGCCTCCAAAATGATAGAACACCACTTTGGTCGGCAGTTGCAGGTTATCTTTTCTTCCTTAACAACCCCAAAAGACTTCCTTATATTTGATATGCCCCAATATAAAACTTACTATTTGATACAACCCTATCTCAATGGTTTTTGTTGTCCTTCAACCCTCAACTGCACACACTGTTACAGCTACTGAATGAGTTTTATAAATTTTATTATTGAAAACAGTTGGGACACGAGCTCAGTCGACATTGCTGCTGCTGGCCTTGGCTGGGTTGCCATTGGATTGAAAGGTAGAGGTTACACTCAGTGTGTGGACTTATGATGGGGTTGAGGTTGTGCCTCACAGCTCTTTGATCCATGAAAGAGCACGGATTTTTGAGCAAGCTGGCTTCACCAATTCCAAGGTAGTTTCTAAAGCTGACAGTAAATCCAACAAGTCTAAACACGAGAAATAGGAGAAGCAGCAGCATGAGGACAAGGAGAAGCAGCCCATCAGAGCATCCACAGTCGTATGCTATTTTGCCATTTTTTGGCAAAATCCAACAAGTCTAAACATGAGAAATATGAGAAGCAGCAGCACGGGGGCAAGGAGAAGCAGCCCATCAGAGCATCCACAGTAAATCGAACAAGTCTAAACACGAGAAATAGGAGAAGCAGCAGCATGAGGGCAAGGAGAAGCAGCCCATCAGAGCATCCACAGTCGTCTGCTATTTTGCCATTTTTTGGCAAAATCGCTACAGTAGAAAGGGGCGAATAGCATTCCATATAGCAAAATGCATATTATAGCAGACGGGATTATTTAATTATTATTTTAATTGATCGGACGAAACATCAGATCGGACGAAACATGATGTTTCGTCCAAAGTAAAAAAAAAAAAAAAACCAAATAAAATAACCGTTAAACGAATTTAAGCGTGGGAATGAACATGATGTTTCGTCCCAATGTGAGACGAAACATCATGCTTCGTCCCAATCCAATTTTAAAAAAAATTTTAATTTTAAAAATTAATTTTGTAAATTTTAAATTTTTTTTTGCAATTATCTAAATTGATTTTGCAAATTTTTAAATTGTTTTTGCAAAAAAAAAATTACAATTTTTTTTAAAAAAATCTTTTTGCAATTTTTTTTACAAAAAAAACTTCCGGAAAATCCGGACAAAGCACCATGCTTCGTCCAGCTACAGTGATTTTTTTGGAACTTTTTGTAATATTTTTAATTGTTTTTGCAAATTTTTAAATTTATTTTGCAAATTTTTAAATTTATTTTGCAAATTTTTAAATTGTTTTTGCAAATGTTATTTACAAACTATTTTTAAATTTTGTTTTTGCAAAAAAAAAAGTTCCTTTTTCCCCCCTTTTTGGGACGAAATATCATGTTTCGTCCCGTATTTTTTTTAATTGCAGACGTCTGTTTCTTTTTTAACGACTTTATGCATTTTTTTTGCCATTCGACGACTGTGGATGCTCATCGAATTGGATGGCACAAAATATGCATTTTGCCATTTTTTACATCGAACGACTGTGGATGCTCTCATCATCTATTCAAGCATATTTGTCTATATGATTTATTTTGGAGAGCTACAACAAGTAGTACTTCACCAAACATATTGACCAACATATTCACCAACATTTGGAGAAAATTAAATGTTCTTCATTATTCAAACTGCATGTTCTTCACCAACATATTGAAAAAGTCGATTTTCTTCAACTCTTCGGAAGACTAGCTATTTTCGGTGAATGTAAAGTACACTCACTCCATGTTTTGTGTCTCTAAATTCAAAAGGTATTGTGGCAACCATCGCCTACACAAGCATCCAATCCTCTTCATGCTGATAAGAAAGATGGCCAAATACCGGGAATATATTACCAAATTGCCAAATCAATGGAACGAAAAATATGAAAATAACATCACCTGGGATATAACGAACAGGATCGTAAAAAATTATCTTTTGTGCGTTAATTGTTAAAGAAATGAAATGTTAGATCCCGGTTTAATTGGCTTATTCTTTTTGGGACTTGCACCTCTAAAATCAATTGATTCTTCCTATGTTGACCACATAAAATCATGAGAAACAAACATCATCTACAAACAACTCAGAGTAGAAAATCTTCTAAAAAAGACAGAATAAGATATTATTTCTAAACTATATTTAATCAACGGTTCATTTTGAAATCTAATCTACCTCGTAATTCGCGCCTATTTTTTTTTACCAAACTAGTCTATTTTTTATTTATAGTCAGTCTTTTTAATTCTTTTAGTTTCTTTTTCATTCTTGTAAATGTTCATTCTCTTTTTTATTATCTATATTCTTGATTATCCAATCTCTTTAATTCCCACTTTTTACAATAGGTCATCATCATCATCCAAAACAAATGGATCCACAAGAAAAAGCAGCAAGGTCACATTTCTTGCACTACTTTATCTAATTGGCTTCTTTTTGTAAAGATTTGCAAACTCTCAGATTGTTAATTAGATAGACATCTCTCTCTCATTTGTTGTTTTTGTCGGGTTAGCTAATTATGATTTTGTAATTACTACAAATGTATGGAAATTTGTATAATGTAAGTTTACCTTTGTGTATTAGCAATAATACACATTTTTGTAAGAAATCTTTTACAAATGAAATATATATATATTTGAAAAAAAAAGTGACGAGACTTCATTAATGAAAGGTTAATAGAACAACTAGTACACAATGTTTTTTTTTTTGAAGAAAAGGTGGAATCTGGCCACCCTATTTCATTAATACAAGATTAATAAAACACTCAGAGTACTGAGCCTACTACAACATCCTAACTAGTACACAATGTTGATAATCATGAAGCACATTAGATATCTCTCCACCAAAAGGTTGAGATAACATCATCAACACAACACATAGATGATTATGTCGAAGGCAACACAACACACAGAGAAAAAAATCTATTGGAAGGAGGTTGAAGGCAAATCATATGGGGGGTTGAGACAACACAACACATAGAGAGAAAAAAAATCAATTGGAAGGGGGTTGAAGGCAAATCTTAATATGGGGGTTCGAGGCACTACAACACAGAGAGAAAAAAAATCTATTGGAAGGAGGTTGAAGGCAAATCATATGCGGTTCAAACATGATAAGAACCTACACATAAAACTATTGCACAATGTTGATAATCATGAAGTACCTTAGACATCTCTCTACCTTAGACATGAAGCACCTTAGAGTATTGCACCAAAAGGTCGACGAGAAGCAATTTCATGAAAATCTAGCAAGATGCAAGTTTCAAACACTCGAGAACATCGTCAAGAACTTCAAAAAATGTAGACATGCCTTTAGCGGTGGTTGCGCAAACAATGATCATGAATGCATGAAGAGACCGAGATAATAATTATGGTGAAGGCCACTCTCTACACATATAGAGAGTGGATAGTATCTTGCTTCTCTTTTGGTATCAATTCACAGGATGACTTCTACAAATGATTGACAGATGATTTAAAATCTTTGTATTTGTTACTTGCCTATATTTATTTTAACTAAGTTGTTAATAATTAGATCAAGTTTCAGCATATAAGAGAGATGTCTAAGGTGCTTCATGATTATCAACATTGTGCAATAGTTTTATGTGTAGGTTCTTATCATGTTCGAACCCCGTATTAAGATTTGCCTTCAACCTCCTTCCAATAGATTCTTTATGTGTTGTGTTGCCTCGAACCCCCGATTTGCCTTCAACCTCCTTCTAATTGATTTTTTTTTCTATATATGTGTTGTGTTGTCTCGACCCTGTATTAAGATTTGCCTTCAACCTCCTAGTAGATTTTTTCTCTATATTTGTTGTGTTGCCTTCAACATAATCATCATCTCAGTTTCTTCATGGATTCATGAATATTGTTCTTGATGATGTTATCACATTTTGGTGGAGAGATGTCTAATGTGCTTCATGATTATCAAACATTGTGTAATACTTGTTTTATTAACCTTTCATTAATGAAGTCTCTTCACTTTTTTTCATATATATATATATATATATATATATATATATATATATATATAGAGAGAGAGAGAGAGAGAGAGAGAGAGAGAGAGAATAATGCTAATATGAGATGGTGAGATGGGTGAGATGAAAATATTTTTTTGAGAGATGTGTGATTTGAGTCATCTAAATCTCGATCACACCGTTCACATCACTCTACATGTCATCTAGATGGTGTGTATAAAATTTTAAGCGATTTGGAGACCTCTAGCCCATGCATCAAAACGTTCAACACGTCATGAAGATGGTACGAAATACATATATATGCATTTATTTGAACGTCTTGATGCATAGGCTATAGGTATCTGAATTGCTTGAAATTTGGCACATATCATCTTGATGACATGAAGAGTGATGTGAACGGTGTGATCGAGATTCAGATGACTCAAATCGCTTATCTCTTTAAAAACAGATGTGAAATGGTGTGATCGAGATTCAGATGACTCAAATCGCTTATCTCTTTAAAAACATTTTCATCTCACCCATCTCACCATCTCATAATAGCATGACTCTCTCTTTCTATATATATATAGATGTTTCATTTGTGAAAGATTTCATACAAAAATGTAAAAGATTTTATACAAAAATGTGTATATAAATTTTCATACACAGAGGTAAACTTATTTTATACAAATTTCCATACATTTGTAGGAATTACAAAATCATAATTAGCCAACCCAACAAAAGCAACAAATGAGAGAGATGTCTATCTAATCTTATTTAACGATCTAAGAGTTTGCAAATCTTTATAAAAAGAAGCCAATAAAGTAGTGCAAGAAATGTATACTTGCTGCTTTTTCTTGTGGATCTGTTTTGTTTTGGATCCGTCTAATCTTATTTAACGATCTAAGAGTTTGCAAATCTTTACAAAAAAAAGCCAATTAGATAAAGTAGTGCAAGAAATGTCACCTTGCTGCTTTTTTGTGGATCCGTTTGTTTTGGATGATGATGATGATCTATTGTAAAAAGTAGGAATATAGATAATAGAAAAGAGAATAAACATTTAGAAGAATGAAAGAGAAACTAAAAGAATGAAAGAGACTGACTATAGATAAAAAATAGGCTAGTTTGGTGGAATTTGTTACTGTTGATTAGGATAGATTAGATTTTAAAATAAACCGTTGATTTTAGAAATAATATCTTATTCTGTCTTTTGTAGAAGATTTTCTGTTCTGATTTTCTCATGATTTATGTGGTCAACATGTGCTCCTCTGAATTTGCTAAAAACGTAGGAAGAATCAATTGATTTTAGCCCATAAAGAATGAGCCAATTAAATTGGAATCTAACACTTCATTTCTTTAACAATTGACCTCTCAGACACGAAAGATAATTCTCGACGATCCCGTTCGTTATATCTGTGATGTTATTTTCATATTTGTCGTTCCACTGATTTGCCAATTTGGTAATGGCTTCATTCCCAGTATTTGGCCATCTTTCTTACCAGCATGAAGAGGATTGGATGCTTAATTCCCGGTATTTGGAGCCCATAAAGAATGAGCCAATTAAATTGGAATCTAACACTTCATTTCTTTAACAATTGACCTCTCAGACACGAAAGATAATTCTCGACGATCCCGTTCGTTATATCTGTGATGTTATTTTCATATTTGTCGTTCCATTGATTTGCCAATTTGGTAATGGCTTCATTCCCAGTATTTGGCCATCTTTCTTACCAGCATGAAGAGGATTGGATGCTTAATTCCCGGTATTTGGCCATCTTTTTTACCAGCATGAAGAAGATTGGATGCTTGTGGAGGCGGCGGTACAATATTTAGTTTAGAGACTGAGTGTACACATTCACCGCAAAAAGCTAGTCTTCCGAAGAGTGATGTTGAAGATAATCGACTTTTTCAATATGTTGGTGAAGAACATGCAGTTTGAAGAATGAAGAACATTTAATTTTCTCCAACATCTCATTCGACTTTAAATTAAAAGGTTAGTATAACAAAACTATGGGATATGATTGCACATAATTTAAATGTTCTATTGCACATAATTTAAAAATAAAATGAGAAAATAACAAAACTATTTTTTCAAAATAAATCTCTAATAATATCTATAAAATATTACATGCTTTTTAAGGTTTGATTATGGGATATGATTGCACTTTAAAATTTGGATGGGAGTGGGGGTTGCCTCCTACATTTGCTCTCAATTTGTATGTTTTAAAAAGAAAAAAATTCGAAAAATCATTGAATCAAAAGTGGTTTAGTATAATATGTTGTGTAGTTATAGTGACATAAATAGAATTAGCATAATACAGAAAAAAGAACAAAAACTCTTTTAGAAATTCTAGTTTGAGGAAATGATGCTTACAAAGATGGTTATAAGTTATAAACTTGAAATTGATAACACACTATTTGTGTTTATATTGTTCCAATCGTGAAAAAGGCATGATATCTAGAAATAGTTTCCAAATGTAATGATTAGTGAGCACAAACTTTTGGGTCAATGCAATGCGTATGCCTTCTCATTTCAACCCATTCAACCTAATGGTCCTCAAGCACTAATCTAGGGGGTGATGTGCTGTGGCGACCACCACCCCTCTAAAATTTAAAATCATGGTTAAATGCGTATGTAATGTTTGTTTTGAGGAGATAAAGCCAAGTTGCCAGACTACTAGTATGTAATGTTTGTTTTGAGGACATAAAGCCAAGTTGCCAGACTACTAGTGAGTAGAGTGTATGAATCTCTTAGACGGAACACCAGTTTTTTCTCCCCGATACACTACTAACTCGTAAACCCTATGGTTCCTCATAAGAGGTTTGATGGTGTACTTATTTCCATGAGAAGTAAAATATTTCATTAATAGAATACCATCGAATCGTGAGAAGTTATGAAAGTAAATCGTTTGAATCTTTCCTTTTGAAGCAACCACAGCTAAACGCTCTAGAAAGTCGAACAACATTCGATTACTCCTTTCTTCAAATTCTGGTATTACAAACATGGAATCTTCACTGAAATATGTTTCAGTTGAATAATTCGACTTGGCACCAACATCTTAACCCGGCTTGACAACTAAGAAACCCGCAGCGTAAGGCACATGAACATTATTTATTAGAACTGTCTCCATATCGATTACGGGATCAAGACAAAGATAGACACTCTGGGTGTAAGAATAACCAAGAAAGACACAAGGGGCGAAACAGGGAAATAACTTGTGAGATGAATATGGACGCAACCAAGGGTAGCATAAACAACCAAAACTTCTATCACCATATGCAAAGCTGACAGAAGTTGGAGTGTGTGAGTGGGTAAACGATTAATTGAGAGAAACAACAGTGGAGAATGCAGTGGAGAAACAGCAGTGTGTGCAAAGGCATGGAAGCATGGGAGAGGAAAGGTAAGCCTGTTTCAACAATATGAGGATGACGACGTTTAGAATACTCATTGTGCCCTAAGTGAGATATCCCGCTAGAACTTAGGTAGGTTGAAAAGGCTTGATATTTTCCCCCATTGTCAAAATAAAACGTGATGATTTTTCGGTTGAAATATTATAAACTTCTTAATAGTAAGTAATAATATGTGATGTGATCATTATAAATAATCAGGAAAATATTCCAATTAAATTCAATTCCATCAATATTGGAATATCCAAAGTCTAAAGTGATGTTTAGAAAAAATTCAAATCTAGTTTCTACTAATAAATATATAAATAAAATTAATAGAAATAACTCTATTTGGTTAACAATCCTAAACAGACCACAATTAACAATCCTAAACAGACCACATTTAATAATACAAACCTAACCCATGCTTCCATCCACTGTGGCCCCCCTCAAATCTAGTTTCTACTAATAAATATATAAATCAAATTAATAGAAATGGATTTTTTTAGGAACGTATCGAGGGATAATTTAATTCTATTTGGTTAATATCATTTTTTACAACCCTAAACGACCACCTGATCATTTTTTGAACCGCCTGATCTCTACAGTAGCGGTTTCTTAGAGTCTGTTGACTTTGGTCAATCTTTCCATTGCCCCCTCTTGTTGTAGTGGGCTTGGGCCGATATGGGCTCGTCATGGGTAGAGATTGTTAAAAAAAGTAACAATAAAAAAATTTATAAGAATAATGATTATTCCCCTACTAGCGCGTCCGGCCCAATTCGCAGAAGTTTCTAGGGCGGCTTCATCCCATTACCGCCCTTTCCGCTCCCCCCATTTTTTCCCACTCTAAGCTATCTTCATCTTCTTCCGCACTCTCGTTTGCCACCGCTGTCTTCAAGTTGGCCACATCAAAGCCTTTTGCACCGACATCATGAAGTGTGTGTTCTGTTTGAAAGCTAGCCACTAATCGGGATCGCTGCTTCGCATTGCAGCAGATTTTGGGTCTCCCTTTGGGGATTCCCATTTCTGAGCAAGTGATTGCAGTGCTTGATTTTCCCTCTCTTAAATCCAAACTCGCTGACGTGTCCAAGCTCACAAGCCTAAGAGGGCAAAGTTGGCTCTGTCTTCCTCCCCTCCCCTTCCTACACGCCTCATGCATCACAACGTTTCTTATCGGCTGACATTTCCTCATCCCAAGTCCTATCTTAGCCTTTGTCTAAGGTGACCAAGCCTCAGGTCACTTATGTATTCATTTCCACTGCTGAACTCTCGATGACCTGATTGACATCACCCCCTTTCCCCTTCCTACACGCCTCCTGCCTCACAACGTTTCTTATCAGCTGACATTTCCTCATCCCAAGTCCTATCTCAGCCTTCGTCTTAGATGACCAAGCCTCAGGTCACTTATGTGTTCATTTCCACTGCTGAACCCTCGATGACCTGATTTGACATCACCCCCTTTCTATCGGAGACATCAAGCTTACAATTCGCATGGGTGCTCCAGGGTCATCCTCCCCCTCCCCTTACCCAATCTCCCCCTCCCCTTACCCAATCCTCCCCCTCCCCTTACCCAATCTCCTGTTAAAGCCACTCTTGTTGGCCTCCCGCCATTCTGTGATTCTCTTCGGTTTGTCGCTGAGATGACTAAATGTGTTGGAGAGTTGCGACGCATTTTGTCCTCTTCCATGCTAGCATCTGGGTGTCTCCAAGTGGATGCGGAGTTCTTTTGCTCGCCTGTCAACGACAGAATCGATGCATTTTTGTTAAGGGACAGTAAGTCGATCTTTGTTGTGTATGTTATCTATCATGACCATTCTAGGGGGGGTCCATCTCCTTCTCCCTTGCCTCTGGGAGCTGCCTCTCTTGCTAAGTCCGCTAACGCCTCTCTTGCTTTTCCCAATACATTTGCGGTTGGTTCCTCGTCTCAATCGACTGCTCCCTCTTCCAAGTGGAGGGTGTCGCATAAAGCTCCTTCTAAGAAGCATTTTCCACCTCAGCGCAAAGGTTTTTGCCTCTTCCCAGATTTCACCTTCTAAAGCCCCAGCCTGGTTTGGATCAACCCGGACTTGGCTGTGGTTAAAATTAATCCCTCCCCTCAATCTGTGGCTCTCCCCCTAAGCGTCCCGTTCAACCCTCGTCCAACCCTCTCTCTTCGATGGTTAAGTCCTGTGCATTCTCAGCCATCTTTGGCTCTTTCTGATGAGAAGTGGCCTAGTTGGGAGGTTAATCCTCAAATTTTCCTCCTATTGGGACAAGTTCACTAGCGTGGTGTAGTGCTCTCCGTCCGTTGGGTCTAAATCGGTTCAAGTTCCGCTTAAAGCTAGCTCCATTCCCTCTCTGAAAGCTGATGCTTGGATCGATCAAGATAACCTATTGGACAAGGAGGTTGCAGACCTGAACCAATCCCTTCCGCACCCGTAGGTAATATTTTCTTTTCACTCGGTTTTTATTAAGTCTCATTTTACTTTTTGCTTGTGCTTTCAATGGCGGCCTCAATTTTCGTTTCGGCCTCTATTCATCCTTTGTGGCTGGATACACTCTTGATTGTTGTCTAGATAATTACTATCTATCTAGTTCTTTTCTTTGGGGTTCTGCAGTGACTATGGTGGGTTTCCATCTATCTCGTCGAGGTAGTGAGACTCCCTTCTCCATCAACCCCAATTCCCCCATAACCCTATTTCTTCTCCCCCCCAGTTCCCCTATCCAGGTTCTACTGATCGCTCCTCCTCCCCTTCTGACTCCTTTTCTGATGCATCGACGCCTTCTGCTGTTGTTCTCAGGCCTAGATCGCGTATTAAACCCACATCTGTCATCTGCTCTAGTGCCCACATTCGGGCTAAACAATACTCGCATCAACCGTCCCCTTCTCAGATTTCCCTCACGGCTCAGATTCGCAAGAGAGATATATCCCCTCCCGCGACTTCGTCGTTGGGCCAAGAACATCTGGGGTCCATCTACAAAGTTCATTTTGACACCCTCTCTAACCTTGATATGCTTTGCATGTTTTAAGGAGATGGAATTTCTGGTTAATTCGGATACCTTTGTCGACTTTGATATGATTCGTTGACGTGAAATCACTCGAGCATGTGAGGCCAAGGTTTTTCATGCATTGTGATGTTCAGTTGAAATCACTCTTGGAACATTCGGGGTCTGCGGAGTGCTTCCAAGCAACAAGCAGTGTTTCAACTGATTTCCTCCTCTCATTATGATCTGATCTCCCTTCAAGAATCGAAACTTGAATCCCCGTCCTCCACCTTCTATCGTTCGATCGGTGGATCTCTTAATCACCAATTGGATTTCCCTTGATGCAGTTGGATCTTCTTTGGTTTTAAAGATTCTCGTTTCTGCCTTATTTCAATTCGTAGATTAACCTTTTTCCTCATTGTTCAACTCCATTTGGTCAATTTCAATTGCGATCTCACTGTGGTGTCGGTTTCAATTGCGATCCCACAGCGGATCGTCGTAATGAATTTTGGAACGAATTTAACTCATTCGATAACAACATTCAGGGTTTCTATTTTTTCTGTGGTGACTTTAATATAATGTCACGAGATTCTCCTTTGAAAGATCGGGTTTTGCCGCGCACTCTTTAGATTCTTCCCGTTTTAACGATTGCATTCGCTCTCTCCACTTGACCGATTGCCCCTCAACGGCAGATCCTTCACGTGGTCCAGCATGCGTTCTTCCCCGTCCTTGGCTAAGCTCGATTGTTTTCTAGTGTCCCTTGACTGAATCAACTTCTTCCACAACTCTTTTACTTTGGCCTTGCCTAATCCATCGTCTGACCACGTTCCTATCTCTTTGTTCTCCAACTATAATTTCTCTAGACCTCTCAAATTCCGTTTTGAAAAATTCTGGTTACAAGACAAAATCTTCGTCAATCTTATTTTGGAGTGCCTCTCCTCGATCACGGGCTCCTTCGAGCTAAATCCTGATCAAATTGCACGCCATCAAATACGATTGTAAAATCTGGCGGAAAGAGAGATTTGCTAATGCAAATTTCCTTTAAAATATTTTCCTATCTTCTATTGATTCCATTGATAAACTTGAGGAATTTGGTCTTATTTCGGAATCCCTTCGTTCTGAACGTGCATTTTTTAAAAGAGAATACGCGTCCATTCTCCACAACGACCACATTAAATGGGTCCAGCGGGTGAAGTTTCATTGGTTGAAGGAGGGTGATGGCAACACCACTTTCTTCCACAACTTTGCTTCACATCGTCAGTGATGCAATCGTATTTCCTCTATCCTAGACAATGGTGATGATCTCTCTATGGATGCTGAAATTCATGCTACTTTCCTTCGTTTCTTTAAAGATCTTTTGGGATCTCAGAAACATCACTCCATTCACCTGGACTGGACCCACTTATATGGTCAGCAGACGCATGATCACCGCCTTCTTCCACAACTTTGCTTCACATCGTCAGTGATACAATCGTATTTCCTCTATCCTAGACAATGGTGATTGATCTCTCTACGGATGCTGAAATTCATGCTACTTTCCTTCGTTTCTTTAAAGATCTTTTGGGATCTCAGAAACATCACTCCATTCACCTAGACTGGACCCACTTGTATGGTAAGTAGACGCATGATCTGTCTTCTTTGGAAGAACCTTTTTCCTTAGAAGAGATCAAGTCCGTAGTGTTTTCACTCAAAAGTGATTCCGCCCCTGGCCTAGATGGCTTTCAAGCCTTTTTCTTCCAATGTTTTTGGGATTGTCTTAAAGACGACCTGTTCAAGATGTTCTCTGATTTACACCAAGGTAATTTTTCCTTTGAAAGGATCAAACGTGCACATCATTCTTATCCTCAAAATTTTGGGAGCCAACTCGGTCTACAAATTTCGACCGATTAGCTTGCTCAATACGACTTTTAAGATCATTATGAAAGTTCTCTCGACCCGTCTAGGTGCTGTCATCTCTCCCATGATTGACCCTGCCCAATCGGGCTTTATGAAAGATCGTTCATCCTTGATAGTGTGGCGTCAGCCCAAGAAATCATCTCCGAGTGCCATAGATCCAATTCCGAGGGCATCTTGCTGAAATTAGACTTTCAAAAAGCTTATATGATAATGTTAGTTGGGATTTCCTTTTTGAGATCCTCTTTCATCGTGGTTTTGGTCCGAAATGGATCGCCTGGATTAAATCGAGTCTTTTCGCGGGGACCTCGTCCGTTATTATTAATGGTTCGGAAGGTCACAAATTCAGGTGTAAGTGTGGTCTTCACCAGGGTGATCCTATTTCTTCCCTCTAATTTTCTGTTGTAGTCGATGAGTTCAGTCAGTAAGTTGCTCCGCAATGCTTGGGAGGCCAATGTCACCGAAGGTCTTGGGGGTTCTCAAAGCTACCGTGGTGTGCTGAACCTCCAATACGTCGACGATACTATCATTTTTGCCAAACCCAATGGGTGCACCTTACGTAACCTGAAGTTGCTCCTTTATATTTTTGAAAGTGCCTCTGGTTTACCTATTAATTTTCAAAAATCTTATGTTCTTTGGCTTGGTGGGTCTCACAACCGCCAAGTGGAAATTGCCCATTTCTTTAACTGTGCTTCTAGCTCCTTCCCTATCCAGTATCTCGGAATCCTATTAAGATGGGGGAAGCTTCATAAATCGGATTGGATGCCGATGATTGAAAAAGTAGCATTCTCCCTTCACCCCTTGTGGACGAGCTTAACGAGCTTTTTGTCAGTCTAAACCTTTACTCCTGGCATCCCCCACTAATGATTTCAAATGGCGATGGATCAGTTCTGGTTCTTATTCAGTTAAATCTTTCTACAATTTTCTTAATTTCGGGGGTACCTTATCCAGGAGTGCTAAGTTCTTATGGAGTGCTAAGTTCTTATAGAGCACCCCCTCGGCCACTGTAGCGGACTATGTTACTATCCTCAATAACTAGAAGTTCTGGTCCATACCCTTCAGTAGCATCTCCCTTCACCCCTTGTGGACGAGCTTAACGAGCTTTTTGTCAGTCTAAACCTTTAGTAACATAGTTCTTATGGAGTGCCTAAGTTCACATGAAGTGCTAAGTTCTTCCTGGCATCCCACTAATGATTTCAAATGGCGAAGGATCAGTTCTGGTTCCTATTTAGTTAAATCTTTCTATAATTTCCTTAATTTTGGGGGTATCTTATCCAGGAGTGCTAAGTTCTTATGGAGCGCTTGTGCTCCCCTGAAAGCTAAAATCCTCACTTGGCTTGCGCTTAACAACAAGCTTCTCACCGTCGATGTTCTTAATAAAAGAAACTTGGCTTTAGCTCAATTATGCACGCTGTGCTCTTCAGCACACGAGGACGCTGATCACCTTTTCCTCCACTGCAACTTTATTCATCCATTGTGGATGATTAGTGTTCGGGCTTGGTAAGCCCGAACACTAATCAGGAAAGAGTATCGTAAATCCTGGGTCCTTTCCATTATGGCCATCATTTGGGTGGTTTGGTCGGAAAGGAATAATCGTATTTTTGCTCATTCATCGGCCACGATCGATAACATTATTGATGACTTCTTATTCTTCACCAAATTTTGGTCTTCCACTTTATCGCATGATAACGTGGCAGCCTTACATTTAAGTCGCCGTGATGAGGCGATCTGTTTTTCCCGTTCTACTAATATTTTATCCGTTTAGCTATTCTTCTCTAATTTTGGTTTCTTTTCTTTTTATTACCTTAGGAGGTTTTTTGGTCTCCTTTTGGTCTTTGTTGATGGGCTCAGTCGGCGTCCTCGCTTGCTGTTGTATGCTATTTTGGTCTATTTTATGCTCACTTTCGTTTTCTCCTGCTGGTTGTAGTTTATTCCTATATGTTTCACTTGTTTGGTTGTTTTTTCTCGTTGGCATGTGGCTTGTCTAATTTCTTTTGGAGGCCTTTGTTATTTTTATCTTTGGATAGTCTCTCCACTTGTTGTGGTTGATGTTTTGCACCGGGTTTGGCTTAATTCCTGTGTTGCCTTTTCCTTTGCATTGTGGTTGTTGGATTTGATTATTTCTGCTCTTTGCTTCTCCTGCTGGTTGTAGTTTATTCCTATATGTTTCACTTGTTTGGTTGTTTTTTCTCGTTGGCTGATGTGGCTTGTCTAATTTCTTTTGGAGGCCTTTGTTATTTTTATCTTTGGATAGTCTCTCCACTTGTTGTGGTTGATGTTTTGCGCCGGGTTTGGCTTAATTCCTGTGTTGCCTTTTCCTTTGCATTGTGGTTGCTGGATTTGATTATTTCTGCTCTTTGCTTGTGGTTCGTAGCTTTTAGTTGAACCTTGGAAGGCGGTTGTAGTCCCGACTGTGATTTGTTTGGTTGTTTCCTTTTTATTTTTGGAGGCCTTTGTTATTTCTGCTCTTTGCTTGTGGTTCGTAGCTTTTAGTCGAACCTTGGAAGGCGGTTGTAGTCCCGGCTGTGATTTGTTTGGTTGTTTCCTTTTTATTTTTGGGTTTTGACCAAGGTTGTGCGTTGGTTGGTAGCATGTTTCTTCGTTTTTTCCTTTCTTTTGGCACGTCTAGTTTGCTCATTTTTCTGATGGGCTTTCTTTCTTTTGGTAGCACACCAGTGTGTACCCCGCGCTTTTGGTGGTATTACTTGATTGTGTTTCCTCCTCCCGGAGGTTCTTTTTTTGGTTTCTTCGCCGTTCTCTCCCCACTGTCTCGTCGGGGTTGAGTCTCTTTGTTCATTTCGCCTCTTTGCAGGTCGTATCTGCTTGGGTCCTAGGGATTGTAAAAGCCCTTTCGATCCCGACGAATTTCGGAGGTTTTGTTTCCGTTCTGCTCTGGCGCGGCTTTCCCTGTTTTTTCTTCGGCTATAGTCTTCATTTGGTTTGCGATTTTCGTTCCTTTTTGCGGCCCCTATCTGTTGAGGGGCACCATCGCGGTGTCTGGTGTTCTCCTTTCCGCAGTATTCGATCGGTGGTCTTGGAGTGATTCTTCGCCCCAGGGCCCAGACTTCGCTGATGTTGCTTTCGATCCCGTGCATTTTCTGGATTTCTGGATTGCATTGGCAATGTGCTCTATTGCTATTGTATCTGTATTTGTAGCTTCGTGTTGTTGTCGTACTATTGTTTTACTCTTCATAAAATTGTATCTATTTGTAACCCTCAATTTTTATTCATATATTGGGCTGGAATCTTTTGATTCCGTCCGCGTTATCAAAAAAAATCCTAAACAACCACAAATAAGAATACAAACCTACCCTCAGCATTGTGGCCCCTTCGCACCATCCAGTGCACAACCAGCTATAATGCCATCAATCAATTGACATTGATGACATTGATGCACAACCAGCTATCATACCCTCAATTTTTATTTATATATTGGGCTGGAATCTTTTGATTCCATCCGCGTTATCAAAAAAAATCCTAAACGACCACAAATAAGAATACAAACCTAATGCTAATGCTCATACCCTCAGCTCAGCACCATCCAGAGCACAACCAGCTATAATGCCATCAATCAATTGACAGCTACCTGTGTCCACAATGAATGCCCCTGCAAAATTTAGAAAAATCTTTTTAAATTCAAGAACAAGAATTTATTTCCATAACACAAATTATGAAAGTTCTATAATCAGATAGCACTACTCGTAAAATTACCGGACTTTATAAGCTGCAAGCATTCTTGTTTGAGAATATGAAGTGTGCCGTCTGTTAGTGAGCAATGAAGCGAAACAATGACACTTGCTGCCAATAAATCATTTAGGGTGTCCATTCTTCGAGCAGCAGGAAGAAATATATTAGATGTCCTTGATTTTCCTTTTCCCTTCAGTAAAATGAGTGAAGAAGATCACATGTTGAAACACAATACATCCATAAAAACAGAAAGTAAATATAATTCACAAAGTCAAAATTGTGTACATTTTTTGTTATTACATAATGAAAACCTATATCATATTCATTGTAAGCTACCATGTATTTGCTCAGTTCACAAAAGAGAAAATGCAGTACAATATTTTCTCCAGTTCACAAAAGGATATAATCACCACCTGCACTGCAATTTCTACCCTATACTGTTTTTAATAATCAAAAATTTAAATATACTTCACAAAGTCAAAATTGTGTACATTTTTTGTTATTACACAATGAAACCTATCATATTCATTGTAACTACCCTGTATTTGCTCCAGTTCACAAAAGAGAAAATGCAGTACAATATTTTCTCCAGTTCACAAAAGGATATAATCTACTGGATATAATCCAGTACAATATTTTGTTATTATATAATGAAAACCTATATCATATTCATTGTAAGCTACCCTGTATTTGCTCCAGTTCACAAAAGAGAAAATGCAGTACAATATTTTCTCCAGTTCACAAAAGGATAATCACCTGCACTGCAATTTCTACTATATACTGTTTTCATAATCTAAAATTAAAATATATGCTAGTTCCTTTATATATTGTACTACATTTACTTCCCTCATATAGAGTAGTTGTACACATATGGTGGGACTCTGGATGGACGATCTGTACTCTTTTATCTTATCTTGCTTCTACCATCACCTGCACTGCAATTTCTACCATATACTGTTTTCATAATCTAAAATTAAAATATATGCTAGTTCCTTTATATATTGTACTACATATGCTCCCCTCATATAGAGTAGTTGTACACATATGGTGGGACTCTGGATGGACGATCTGTACTCTTTTATCTTATCTTGCTTCTTATGTCGTAAGACGCATGCGTACAAAAAAAAAATTCTTTTTGGACGCTTCTTACCTGTGCTGCCAATTTTCTATGGATTAGCCACTTGAAACATAATTAAGAAGCATCCAAACAAACAACTTGATCTTTCATAGACATAGATATTGCATGTAAACCTTGAAAACTATCTGAATCTTCCATAATGAATCACACCGAGTGTTTATCCCATAATGAATCACACCGAGTGTTTATCCCCTCATATAAGGAAGGGGTTCTCTTTACACTAAACTTATAATGGAAGAAACAAATACAATCTAAGCCCAAAACCTTTTGACATCAATATGAGTTTATAATTAGATAGGCAAATAACTTGAATAATATTTCTTCTATAAGTTACACTTAATTATCCTATCCCGCTTCTAATAATCCTTCCAGCTCTAATCCCTCATCCTAAAGTTTCATCAGTTCAACTTTAATCAAGAATCAAGATTAACAAATTTGCATACACTTTTGTACTGTACAATGGAGAACTAGATCATGTATCTGATGAATAAGTAAATCATACCATAATAAATAAACTTGGTGACAAAGAGAGAATGCAGCACCACCTTCAATTACAGTGCTGGACATAATCACCACCAAGGTTTCAAAAAGCGCAAAGCACAAACCTATATACATCAAGCCACCAAGGTTTCAAAAAGTGCAAAGCACAAACCTATATACATCAAGCCCCCCCCCCCCCCCCCCCCCCCCCCCCCCCCCCCCCATTATTCACAAAAACAATATCAACTGTTAGAATCTAATATAACAGCCGACACCACCTTGAAACTTTGGTGTAGTGATGATACATTTCACTTAGTTTTAAACTAACCTAGCATGTACTGAATGTGAATTATCTAATATATTAAATTAAATATTGAACCAAACAGCATTGCAGGAACCGACAAGCCACCATATAAAGCTGAAATTTTGGTTGATTTGTTGATCTTAATCATTCATCGTTTCTTCTTTCTATATACACAGGTGTAATGAACGGGAGATTTCATTGGAATAAATGTCAAATTAGCAAGACAAACATCTTACTAATTAAAGAAGAACAATATAGACTTCATTGGAACATCATCATTTTCATTTACAGATTAAAAGTAAATCAAAATATTGTTTGTTATGAGAATTGGGAGATAACAATACCAATTAGTTTAATTGCAATGAATCTCAATAACAACATAAGAAAGAAAACCATGTACATTAAAATTCTAGATTAGCAATATTTCTTAATATAATAATAATTCTTATTTGAGGTGAACTTCGTTCCGCTGGGCACACAACTTTTGAGGATGTTTCAAATGTATTGAGCCCTGTGTCTCATCATCAATACATAGCGTAATTAGTGTTGCTAAAAGTTGATTGTGAAGACGATTCGCCAAAGGTCACACAATTAGCATCGGGTGATGTTTCTCTAAGCTAGAAAGTGACAGTTATACTCACTTAGTGTGACAAAAATAGCATCAACATTAATAAAGCAGAGGTAAAACAACACACAAAATGCCGAGATCAAAAATATATAGCATCAACATTAATAAGCACAAAATGCCATGACAACCTCAGATTCCTAATTAGTTTAAACTGACCGCGATTCATCAAACTAATCGATTCTTGTGAACTGTAGTCTTTTAATCTGAGTCTTGTTCGCCAATGTAGCAGCAAATTTCCTCGATTTTTTTTTTTTTTTTGGATTTTTAAAAAATAAATCAGATTAACAGACTGTACCTATCGGTCGCTGGATCGCCAAGTTGGGCTTCTTGCTAATCACTTTCTTCCTGTAACAAAATACAACAAGAAAAAGGTTACTGATTGAAAAAACTATCCTTCAACGGCTCGTCGCTTCAAGTTGGCACTAGGATATGGCAGCGCAACAACATTCTTGATATCCTTCAACGCTCGTCGGTTCGCCATCTGATCTGAAAAAACCAACAACAACCCCAGAAACAAACCCACATCAACATTCAAAAACACAACCACAGATCTCAACCTTTTGAACTCTTTACAAAATGCCATGATTAAAATACCTCTAAAATTTACGATGGGTTTCACCGCAACCCCTCTGTTCTCTCATTCCTCGACTCCACCATCTAGAAACAGCTCTCAAATTCAAACCCCAAACCCAAGACAAGAACCAACCCAAAACAGATAGAGACCCCTACTATCAAGAACCCCAAAAGAATTGGGAGATTTTTTGCCTCTTTCTTGCAATGAATCTATCTGTAAATTCTCAATAAATAAGGGAAGGGGACGAGAAGAACGGATGTGTCTTGGAAAATGCACCAGGTCAACGACTGGTGAATCCTACCCGTTGGATGTTGCCTGGGTGCCTGAAATGGTGCCACGTGGGCTGATATGGTTCTAACGGTAACCTCTTAACCCTTGTGCTTTCAAAATTTTGTGGTCCTAATTCCTTAATGAAGCTTTTTTATGGGGGGTTTAAATGTGGGTGGTTTTTTTTAATGGATGTTTTGAATTAAGTTGCCATTTTTTGTTCTTGTCTCGCTTATTACAGTCAATGGTTTATATTTAATGGGATGGGTATGTGCACTGGAATTTGCACCCAGAAAATGACCCAGTGGGAGGGTATAATTAGGAGGGATTAATAAAGTGGATTAGGATGGTAATTGATTGCGCATCCTAATGAGGACAGTGTAGGAGAATCTAATTCAAATATAATGTTGGATTCTTTTTTTGAGAGATGATATATTGTTGGATTTGTAAGAAGATTTTATATTTAGTGTTATGATTTAGAATATTTGAGGTGATTTTCCATTCATCTTTACTGTTGTGACTCAGAAAATATATATATTGGGAATATGTTGTTAGATTTGTAAGAAGATTCCATATTTAGAGTTATAATTTCAAAATATTTGTGGAGAATTTTGTACATCTTTATTGTTATAACTCGAAAATATTTGTTAGGATTTCTCTTGCACGCAGACCGTATGTGTTCATCAATGGAGGAGTTGGAAATTTTTTATAACTCGAGCAAAAAGAAACAATAATTTTAAATAGTACTCCCTCTATTTTAAAATGAAGGTTGTTTCAGATTTTCACACTCTTTTAAAGAAAAAACTAGATTAGTGTATTAGAATATATATATATATATATATATATATATATATATATATATATATATATACTAGATTTGCCCGTGGGCACGTGCCTACGACACGTCTTCGGAACGATACAACACATGAAAGTTCTGTAAACAGTAAAACAACAATTATGTAGCTCAAGTTTGAATAATAAAACAATAATTAGTTGTAAATAAAAGTCCATGTTTCCATTAGTATATGTTGAAAAATAATTATAAATGGGGGTGTAAAATCCGACATCTTAGTGGAAAAATGATGAACTTTAAGCTTTATACAATTCAAATTACAAAGATTATGATGGGCTGTCCCTTGCATGTTAGATTGGCAACAACAGCTTTGTGGTTTCAGTAAGATAAATTACAGCTGTTGAAACCCCAAGTTGTTTCTTGATGACTTACTATACCTTTCTGTGCACTGAATACATGATTACGTTTTTCTTGGATCATTGTTTTTTGTAAGATTGTGTTAACACCATCTCAGTCTTACTTGCTCTGTGTTCATAATCATTCTTTGCCTTCGCCTTAACCTCCTTGATATGATCAACAACTACAATCCAGCATAAGCCTACCTGACCTAAACCATTTCATTTATAGTCCCAGATACAATCCAAACATCTTCATGCAAATGAAAAAGAGAAAAAGAAGAAGAAAAACTGAAATCAGCTAAGTCATTTTTATGGAGAACTAAAATAAATGTGAGCACGTTTCGAACTAAAAAAATGTGTTCCAAATCAATGGTTAGAACAGATTAATGAAGTTCTAGAATATATATACCAAAGCACCAGTTAAAGTCATTCATTCACTCTAGAAATATCACTACAACTACTTGACATGTCACGATTAAGCAGATCCATCAAAAATAGTTTGAAGGGATAGAAATAGTGCAGACATAAGCAAAAGCAAACAAACTTCCGTTTTGTTTTACTATATCATACAATGTTACTGTATCCCAGCGATTAGAAGAACTTTTGTTACTTCCAAATATGCTACAAGAAATGACAGAAGATTGTCCTCCCTGCACAAATTGTCCCATGAGCAAATTATTGTCCAAGCTAATTTGTTTCATTTTTTGCTGCGAGGTCCATAGGCAGACTTTGAAGCCTTCGGATCAGGGAAGCGAGAATACTGGAGCTTCAGAACTGACGAGTTTGAATTGCATAAGTTCATTTTGTACCCTGTTGAAGGAAAAAAATATTATTAATGTCTCAATGATATCCCTGCCAAATAAACATCAGAAGAAAATGCATTGTGGTTCCAGAATTCTCAGATAATTTGATCAATGATGGGATCCTTTGCAATATTGTCAGTACAGACGTAGACGACCATCAATGCTGCAGTCAAATAGGCATGGTTCAGTACATTGTCCTTCTAAATGCCTTCACGAATTAATTCTCCAAACCTTGTAATTTGATGCATACTCTTCCACTGTTCAAACTGATTAAAATAAGGTGAATTTTCATCACCAATAGTTTTGCTGCTGCTTATAAATAACAATAAATAATCGATACGTATTCTCATATAATTTTAGGTGAAAAAAATAAATAAGGTGAAAAATACGTAGATGCTAAATATTAACTTATTCTCATATAATTTTTGCGACACCTTCGATTTAGTCTGAAACTCAAGAAATTTGATGGTATTTTTTCTTCTTTGCATACTAATAAAAACCATAGGTTTAGACCCACAATCTTTTATCACCATACACACCACATAACTAACCACAAATACATGAATTAAAAATATAAGTAACTCAAATAAATTACCTGATGATTTTGGTCAATTTATGGGAGAGGTTGAGAAGATGCCTTCGCTGATTTTGGTCGCTTTATGGGTCCGATTTGGATATGGGGTTTTGATAGAGACGTCAGGTGTTGGAATCGTCAGAGAAGGAGGAGATGGAGCTAGGGGTTGTGGTGGAATTCGAAGTGAGAAAGAGAAATGTCGGGGTGGAGAAGAAAGGTGGAGTTAGGGTTTCGATCAGGTATGTTTCGATGGGTTTTAGGGGATATGGGGGATTTCGAAAGCAGGAGAAGCAGCGTCGAGTAGTTTCGAAAGCACGGTGCTTCCCAAAGTTTCGAAAGCAGGAGTTAGGGTTTCGATGAGTTAGGGTTTCGATCAGGATAGTTGAGAGTGGGGAGAGAGAAGATAGGAGAGGGTTTGAGCGATTTGAGAGATGGATTTGAAGCGGCGCTGAAGTGGAGGTGGTTTCGAGGAAGCTAGGGTTTGGCTTAACAGGAGTTTGGAGAACGAGAGAAAAGCGAGCGGGAGATAGAGAGAGCGCGAGGGAGGAGATAGAGCCAAAAAAAGGGAAAATGACCTTAGTGTCCCCAGGAGAGAGCGCCTGAAAGGAGAGCTACTGGATTTTGATCATGATGAGGAGTGCGATTGTGTGGCTGAGGAGGAGTGCGCAACTGAAGCGCGCCCTATATATACATATATAGGGTGAATGACCAATTCGCACCCAAAGTTAGCAATAATACTCTATACACACTTGAAGTTACAGTAATACCCCAATAACACCCAAAGTTTTGAAAATTTGACCTATAGGCACCCGCCATTCAATTCCGTTAAGTTATTAACAGATATAGCATGAATTTACGTTTTTACCCTTACCTCCTTATTTGTCTATGTTATCTCTGCTGTTTTCTTATCCTCTCTTTCGAAATCAGATGAAGCATGGGGCAGGGGCACGTGGCGTTGGATGGGGACAGCAGCGCGTGACGCAGCAGGCGGTGGCGGCACGGCAGGTGGTAGGCGGCGCCTCAGGTGGTAGGTGGTGGCGCACAAGTAGCAGATGCATCAAAAGGTGGGGAACCTCTCATCCTTGCATTTGATGAACTTGTCTCTTAGTCTTTATGGATTATTTGTAGATTAATTTGGGTTTTAATTATAGAACTACTCTTAATTATTGATTATTCTTGATGGTTGTAGTATCTTTCCTTCAATTTAGGATTGAATTTGGGATTGTTGTTAGGGTTGAGTTAGGATTTTGATTTGTTGCAAATATAAATTTGGGATTGTATTTCCGATTCCGAATTAGGAATTTGTGATTTTTTAGAGGGGTTCCGAGTTAGGAATTTAGAATTTTGGCAATTAACTTTGGTATTGGAATTTGGGACTGAAAATGAAATATAGATTGAACACATTATACTAGCTTTGTACTTGATCCAAAAACTGGCAAATACATGTAAATTGAACATACATACAATGCATACATAACTAAAGTTAATTGCTATTATAAACACATTTTTGACACTTCCAGTAGACTTGAGTAAGTTTTGTAATTAATTTAGTATACAAGTACATGGTGGGTTTCTTCTCAACGGGTAGGAAGGACTACTGATCTGCCTCCTTTTGAATGCATAAGTAGCAGTTATCCCCTGCATACACTTTCGTTCACTACCATTACACAGAGGCAGCAATTCTCTGATTCGGGGGATGAAGAAGTGGTGGGTGTAACAGTATATTCAAAGTACTTAACAACTTCTTGACATGCACTTCTCATATTCATGCTATTTGTTGCATGATTGTGAGGTGTGCATGCCAAGAAGTTGAAAATAGCTTGAATATATTGTGACACTCACTATTACTCCGTCCTCCGAAACCAGAGAATTACTGCACTCTGTGTAATATGAATGAATGTGTATGAAGGGAGAAGAATAGCTACTTCTACATTCTAAAAAAAATTCCCAAAAAAAGAACTTAAAAAAGGAAAGAGGCAGAGTCAGTACTCATCCCTACCCATTGAGGGAAACCCAATATGTACTTGTATGCTAACATAGACCTGCAGCTGTCTCCCTCATCTTCTTTCATCTTTTTTTCTTCATCTTCATCTTCTTTCTAAATTTTTTTTTTTTTCATATTCTCCCAAAAACATGATGAAGAATGATGAAGAAGACACTCTTTGAATTTGGTATTTATAGCAGCAAGGAGACACTCATTGAATTGAATTGGGTATATTCTCCCAAATACTCAAATTTCAACTTCTTTTTCTTTCCTTTCTTCATCCTTTTTCTTTTCTTTTTTACTATCATGTTCAATAGAAACATGATGAAGAAGACACTCATTGAATTGGGTATTTATAGCAGCAAGGAGACTAGACAATGAAGAAGACACTCCTTGATGTATAATACATCTTTCCCATCAACAACATCACTTACCATTGACACACAAATCTAAAAGTCAAAAGTAATGATACACTTCTCAAAATTCAGATACAACATCAGCAAAAAAAAACAAAAACAGCAAAAGCAACAATAATCAAAAGCAGCAAAAGCAGCAATATCAAATATCAGAAGCAGCAGTAGCAACTGCTAAATCAGATGAAGCAGCAACAATAAACACAAGCAGCAGCAGCAGCAGCACAATTATCAGAAGTAGCAAAAACAACAAAAATCAGAAGCAGCAACAACAAAAATAGAGCAGTAGCAACAAAAAACAGAAGCAGCAGTAAAGTCAGAGCATCAGCAGCAAAAAATAGAAGCATCACTTCAGATGTCTATGTATGAACAGTTGAAATGTGTATATTTTACTACTGTCATAAGCTCAGATACGTATAACTCATAAGCATTCCAAAATATGTATATAAACTTCAAACTTCTATATTTTACTAGTGTATTTATGTTGAAATATGTATAACTCATAAGCATTCCAAAATATTGTCCTTGTCTATAACTCATATGTATGAGCAAATGTGTATATTTTACTTATGTCTATATAAACTCACATATGTATATACGAAACTGTGAAATGATGGTGTATGTATGATTAGATATGTATAACTGATGTACTTGTGAAATTAATTTTTGTTCATCAAAAGCAGCAACAGTCATATATGTATAACTCATAAGCATTCCAAACTCAGATGTGAAACTAAGAAGCATTTTTTTCATTTTAAATCTTGTATAACTCATTAGCAACAATATAATATGATTGAACAAATAACTGACAAAACTTGATACAATTCTAAATCTTGTTCATTTATTGCTGTGCAAAGAACTATTACAATCTGAAGAACTTGCAAAAACTCTATTAATAAACCAAAATTAAATGAATAAAAATCAAATTACATTCCAAATATTTTTTTTTCTTATTCTACTTCTTCAATACAGCCAAACTGCTACTTCTTTAGATTCAGCTACTTCAATACACTGCTTCTTTTTTTGTTTTTTTTTTCTTCTATCAAGCACAAAAAAATCATGCTTTTCTTCTTCTTCTGCTAACCACACAAAAAAAGAGGAGTTTAGCAACAATTTTCATGTATTTGAACGTACATGATACTGAACAATAAATTAAACAATTACTAGTAGGCTCAGAGCACAAATGTCAGCACGAACAAATCAAATTTGCCAACTACAGTAGTATTAAAAAAATGGTTTCTCTAGGGTTGCATTCTAATGCCATGCCAACTAGTTCAGCAGCAACAGCAAAAATCAAAAGCAACAACAGCAAAATCAGAAGCAACCAAGCATAAAAAGCTGCACCAAAAGCATGAGCAGCAGCAGCAAAAGCCTAAGATGAATAAAAAGCATCAGTTCACCCATGCCTACAAATAATCCAAGATAATTTCCAAACTGGTATTAAAATCTATGAATATTGTATGATTACCATCCATAATCAAGACTAAGCAACTAAGTATCATATAAAAATTGGTTTCTCTAGGGCTGCATTCTAATGCCATGCCAACCAGTTTAGCAGCAACAGCAAAAATCAGAAGCAACAACACCAAAATCTTCATCTTCCAAGAGCAGCAGCCTATGCATAAGCAGCAGCAGCAAAAGCCTAAGAAAAATCAAAAACATCAGTTCACCCATGCCTACAAAGAATCCAAGATAATTTCCAACCCATATTATTTTCTATTAATATTGCATGATTTCCATTCACAATCAAGAACAAGCAACTAAGTATCATATCAAAAATGGTTTCACTAGGGCTGCATTCTAATGCCATGCCAACTAGTTCAGCAGCAACAACAAAAATCAGAAGCAGCAACAGCAAAATCAGAAGCAACCAACCATAAAAAGCTGCACCAAAAGAATGAGCAGCAGCCTATGCATAAGCAGCAGCAGGAAAAGCCTAAGAAAAATCAAAAGCATCAGTTCACCCATGCCTTCAAAGAATCCAAGATAATTTCCAACCCATATTATTTTCTATGAATATTGTATGATTTCCATCCACAATCAAGAACAAGCAACTAAGTATCATATCAAAAAACAAACAATACTATTTTGTGTGACTCATCATTGCCTACTGAGAATTCAAATTTTTTTTGCAAGTAATTAAACAATATTGTATGATAAAATTGCAACTGATAATCAAACACTTCCCTTTGATATCATAATGTCAAATGACATATGCTATTTCAAAAACCCAACTCCAACCCTCAAATTCAGATGGGAATTCGACATTGGATGTAGGTGGGTAATCGACATCGGTGCTCACAAAAATGAGGCAGAGACTGAGGATGTACGGGGCATCGAAGATTAGAGATGATAGATATACAGTACTTAGGGTTTCGAATTGGGATTTCGAAATTTTAAGATTGGGTGATTAGGGTTTACAAAGGGGAGAAATAAATAACCAAGAAGAAGAAGAGATGAAGAGAGTGGGGGCATTTTCGTCTTTTCACATTCTTCTTAACGGGTATGAACCCGTTAAGAGGTATATACCACGAATATTCCACTAACTTAACTGACAATTGAACGGCGGGTGCCTATAGGTCAAATTTTCAAAACTTTGGGTGTCATTGGGGTATTACTGTAACTTCAGGTGTGTATAGGGTATTATTACTAATTTTGGGTGCCAATTGGTCATTCACCAATATATATATATATATATATATATATAATTCTGACATTGTTTGACATCGAACCTAAGACCTTCTTTATATTAATTTTACATGTACATTGTATATATTTATTTATTTGGTTACAATGCACGTATTTATTTGGTGACAAATTTTTTCATTAAAATAGTAGAGATGATGTATGATAACCATACACTCATACACTCATACACTCAGTCACCGGCAACAGTCACTCCCAATATACAAAGCTACTGACGGCAACCTCTCCCAATCCTCTCCTTTCTAAGAACTTCTCCCTCTCTCCTTGTCATTACTTCAACTAAACCCATATTCGGTGATGGAGCTCACCCTTCTGGAGCTTTGTGGCGGTGAGCTTGAGCATTGTGGCAGTGAGCCTACTGTGGAGGTCCCCCAACAACAACCAAGCGACCCTCAATCCCCCTCCCTTCGAGCAGTTACACCTTTCCCCCCTTCAGATCTTCACCAAAACCCCCACCAGAACCCCAACCTCCTCCGCAACCCCCACAGCAACCTCTCCACCCCACCTCAGAACCCACAAGTACCAATGACGGAGGAAGAGAATAGGAGGCCCAGACCGGCACAACACTCCGTGCGTGCACAGGAAGCACACAAGCAGTAGGTGAGAGTTGATAGTGGTCATCATCGCCAACACTACACTAACACTTCATCAAGAGCAGCACCCCCAACCTCTGCAACCACCCCAACAACAAACATAGATGCAACCACAATCACAATCCCCCCACCCCAACCCCAGAACCCTTAAAGCCACAGGGAGGAGGAAGAGAGACAGAGACTCAGACCTGAGCTACGCCCCATGCGTGCACAGGATGCACACAAGCAACCGGGGAACTATGAATTTGGTCATCATCGTCACCACCACTCAAGCACTTCGGTAAGAGGATGGGTCTACAGAGGGGTCCTCATACTAGCTCAGGTGAGCGTAAGAGTGACCACTAACGGGGCCTACATCGTCTCAACGAAGGCCAGTACGTGAATCACAAGAGGTATCAACATTCTACTCATCACTATCAAAGAAAGTATTCTTACCCACAACATTCACGGCACTCACAAGTCAATGCCACCAGCGATGGAACCCAACTCCAACCTTGCCCCACCACCGCAAGTGCTGCCTAAAATGCCACTATAATCCTGCGTGGTGCGGGCCCAAGATGGCATCCCACCAAACGCGGTTTCCATGACCTTAGGCGCAAATGCAGATGAGGAGCAATGGATGGTAGTTGCCAACAAATCAAAGAGAAGACAGAGTGTTACTCCCCCCCCCTCAAATCGACACCAGTAAAAGGCAAAGGAGAGGCAAACGAAAACCGGTACCTTGTTTTAACTGCGGCGAACTAGGCCATTACCGTAAAGATTGCACCAAGGAAGTTCGCTACCTCAAATGCATGAAATGGGGTCACCTTTCATACGTCTGCACCAATGTGTTCGAAACACACAATGACGACGAACACCCCGTGAGTCGAGGCAGATCGCCTGAAAGCCCCACAGTGATTCGACTGGCAAAGAGTCTCAACACAATTAAGAATGAGGAAAAATGGCTTCGGGAGTGGTGTGCTGTGGCCAGAGTGAGATCGGGATGTCCCTCCGAGACCCACCTATTCCAAGCTTTGAACAATAAATGGCCTCTGAAGGCTCACAGAGACTGGGTGGTTATGAAATTGTGTCACCTTCAATTCTTAGTATCGTCCCCTTCGACGGAGAAGGTGGGAGAGGTAATGGACATGGGCATTGTGGACTTTGGCCACTTCAAGGTGGAATTCTTCGCCTGGACACCAAGCTTCGGAGCGGAGCTCCCCCAAGGCGAACTATTCTGGATTTGGATACATAATGTGCCACTTCACATTTGGAAAAAGGAGGCACTGCAAGAGATAGTAGCAGAATTCGGATCAATTGAGGAGATCGACGAGAAGAAGGTTTGTTGCTCCGAAATAGTGTCGACAAGAATCCTAATCCGAAGCGTGGACATCTCGTTGATGCCTCGCTTTGCCAAAGTCTACTCTTTTGTTGACTGATACCTTATCCGCTTTGTGCTCGACAAGGGAGCAGCACCAGAGGAGAGTTCGGCCATCATGTCCCCCAACCCATCAACTGCTTTCAGAGACGGGCGCTCATACAAACAGGTTGCTTCACCACACTGGGACTTGACCATCGATGGGGCCCACGAGGTAGAAAGAGCTCATAGAGAGCTCATCATAGAGGCGAGAAGCAAGGAGCAGTGCCAGGAACAGAGGGAGGAGGGATTAGAACCTCGAACAGAATCTCTGACCAAAGGTGGTTGTCGATGTGGAGCGACCAACAGATCCAACGGCCCAGATGGCAATACGTCCAAGCCACAATCTTTTCCAGATTTGGGTAGATCGGTGCATGCAGAGGCGAACCAACGAAAAGAGGCTCAAAAGAAACCCCAAAATGGTAACCTACGCTTCATAGGGACTAAAGGTGCTAGAAAAGAGCAAGGTAGCCCTCCAAAAGAGAGAAAGGACCCAGCTTTGGGACAGAAGTCGGTATGCGAGGCAGCGCTTGTAGCTAGGGAGTGGGTACCAAAGCGCAGTAGGTCACCAGAAAAGGAAAAAAAGGGAAACGGTGGATCAAGAACACCAGAGTGCAGGGACTACTTTGGGGATAAAGACAAGCAAAGAGTTGCTCGTCAAAATGGGAAAAGGTGGAGTGGAGACAGACTGCGCTAACGACAGGCGAAATCACAGCGTAGCTGAGCAAGAGTGGGTGGCCTTGGGTCGTGAGCCCAGAGAGGAGCTTACCCCTTTGGGGAAGAAGCCAAGCTCAGACCTGAGGGAAACCATAGGAAAAGCTCAACGAAACTCTGAAATGGAAATGAGAGTTGGTAGAGGCAAAATAGATGAAAGAAGAAGCGAAGACTCGCTCCACAACAAAAACCCCTCGGCTTCCCCAACTGTCTCCTCGACCGCATTGCCCACCAACCTCAGTGAGACACGTGGCGAGCGGGACGCGGAGCAAGGGACACATGCCCCACTGCAGCTGACAGCGGAAGGAGATATCGAGAAGGGCGGTCACATGTCTCGTGGAGGAGAACAAACTTCGCGTGAGCCGGTGGGTTTTCAAAAGGAATTTCAAAAGAGGGACATTTTTATAGAAGTTGGTGGGCCCAAAGAGGGGTCCAAAGAACAACTTTTTGTATCTGAACCGAGTACTACAGTCTTGTACGGTGAACAACGGCGGGGGACCAACGGGCCTATTGAGGGGTCTGTCACGCGTGTCCCCAATACTCCGAACGTAAAGACAAGCTGTGGGCCCATTGAGGGGTCCAACTCAGGAGAGCCCACGATACAGTTGGCCACTCAAACTCTCTACTTATATGAAGATGACCAAGCGGATAGGCTTAACCTCGAGGATGACTGTGTCTACTCAGAGGGAGAGTCATTGGACTCAGACGGAGAGGCGGAAGAGCTCACGAGTTTATCACCAGATTTGGTACCCTGCACTTTCCCCCCATCACAAGCAACGGTTACAAGCTCATCCCAAGGTGATACAGGTCTCAGGGGTCACAAGAGGGCTACAGAGGAGTCCTTAGATGACTATTTGGAGATTGCAGCAGCCGCTAAAGCGGCTAAGACAAGCGTCGGAGCAGGTCCCAGGGGCAGGATTGCGACCGTATTCCAGGTGCAGGAGTTTGACAATGAGGAGGTTGAGATTGGCCCGACGATTGACTGAGGAGCAGCACGAGACCCAGTAGATGATATATGATGGACATTGATACCCACCACCCCAGGGCTTGTTGGGGGAATGATGTATTACTTTGTGGCTATTTTATGTTCTGTCTTTTGTCCCACCCCCCATGTTCGGGGTGGAGTATGTTTTTTCTATGTTATTTTATTTCTAGGATTTTGCTGTAAGCTCAGTACCCTGAGTTTTGTTTTATTAATTTCTTGTTAATGAAATAGGGTGGCCAGATTCCACCTTTTTCCTAAAAAAACAGTCACTCCCAATATGGAAATTTAGGACGGGTGCTTTGAAATCCGCAGTCTTTAAATTTAAGGATCATGTAGAATATTCTCGAATTTTGGAAAGTCACCAAGAGACACATCGAGATTTGCACCCTACAACTGCAACCAGAAGCTTAAGCCTAAGAATTATTGAAGCATGCCTAATATCATTATTTTTTAGCACTCAGAAAACTTGTTGGACTTGGGCCTCTTCTGTTCAAATCACATTATATTAGATTCTATATCTTATACTAATAGAGAGAGAGTTTTCCCCCTCCCCTTTCTCTATTTTAAAACTCTATTTTGAAATAGATAAAAAAGAAAAAAAATAGAAATATCTATTTAACTAATATGTATACTAAGCACAATTTTAATAAAAACCAAAACAAAATAAAAAAAACCCAACCCCTCAAACATAGCTCAGGTCCCTATTTACCAAATTGGCCAACTTTCGATAGTATTTACCAAAATGACCCAACTCACTATCTGAAAATACTCTCGCTGTTTGAGATAGCGAGTGTAGGCTTAGGTGTTTCTCCCAAACTTGGAGAAATCTTGTGGAGTGAAAATATCCCAAACTACACTCGCTGTCTCCAATAGCGAGCGTGGTTGTACTAAACTCACTATTGGAGACTACAAGTGTCGTTTGAGTTTGTTTGTTTTTTTATTTATTTTTTAAATTGCACTCTCAACTCTCACTTTCTCTTTCTCCTTCCCCTCTCCATTCTCACTTATAACTCTGAAACCCAAAATCCCAGCCTCCCAAATTCGACCTCTCACCCACAAAATCTCTTCTAAATTTCAAACTCTTCACTTCATCCCTCCCCACTGTTCTCCCCTCCCCCTCTCAAAATCCTAAATCCATCTTCCAAAAGACCCTTATATGGTTCATTTTCCCATTCATTATACTACACTCGCTATCTCAAATAACGACTATGTGTGTAGAGATTTTTACAGAGACTTTGAAGTCTCTGGAAAAATAAAAAACATCCACTCGCTATCTCAGACAGTGAGCGTTATTATACTACACTCACTACCTCAGATAGCGACTGTGTGCAGAGATTTTTATAGAGACTTTGAAGTCAACTGAAAATTTAAAAACATACACTCGCTATCTCAGATAGCGAGCGTCATTATACTACACTCGCTATCTGAGATATCGAATGTGTGTGTATATATTTTTATAGAGACTTTGAAGCCAACTGAAAAATAAAAAAACATACACTCGCTATATCAGATAGTGAGCGTCATTATACGACACTCGCTATTTGAGATAGCGACTGTGTGTGCAGAATTGTTTTACAGAGACTTTGTAGTCTCTGGAAACTTTATCAATACTAACTCGCTATTTGAGATAGTAAGCCTTTTTGAACTAAAATCACAATCTCAGATAGCGAGTGTAGTTATGACATTTTCAAGTGCAACCTGCAGCAACAAATTTTTCTGTATACATCATATATGGTTCATTTCTAGATTATCACCACAATTTGTTATGAAAAATTCAACATTTGAATGAATATTTATCTAACAATGTAGATTCTACATTAAAAAAAAGTGCATTCAACTAAAAAAAAAGTTTCAAAGTCAGGCTCGCTCAGCGAGCGTAGTACAACTACGACTACGCTCGCTGTTTGAGACAGCGAGTCTTACTTTGTTATTTTTTCTTCAAATTTCTTCTCCAAGTGGTGGAGAAGAACCTAAGTATGCACTCGCTATCTCAAACAACGAGTGTATTTTCACCAGATTCGCCATCTCAGATAGTGAGTGGGTCATTTTGGTAAATACTTTTGAAAGTGGGTTAGTTTCGTAAAAAGGTGGGTCATTTGGGAAAACCTTTCCACCCCCCCCCCCCCTCGAGCAAAAAAAAAAAAGTTGCCTGGGTAGTGGGTGGGACCCATGCCGCCAATGGGATCGGGCAACTAAAGCCTGTCCCATATCGGGGGTAGCCTCGGTTCACGCATGGGCCCCCTTCCCCCACGACTATTTAAAAAAAATTGTAAATTAAGAAAATAATTAAAAATTCCAAAAAATTGGAGAAGACCGCTTGATCGATAACAGAAGATGTTTTGTTTGTGCTAATGTTGGGTTAGTGTTTGTCATCACCCGATTACGAGTACTGAGATGAGGTTGTCGTGAATGTGGAGATTTTTTTTTGGAGAGTTTCAGTCAAGGTTAGGATAGCATCGTACGGAACAACGTCTCCAAAGTAGATGAAAATTGTTGAACAAAGAATTAGGCAAAGTGATGGGGAAATTTCTCCGTATTCCCTTAGACTAACAAGCATTATTTCTGTTATCTTCCTAATCCTCATTATTTCTCCTTTTTTTTTTCCTCCATAGGCTAGTAAAAGCACAAAATACAAGAGGAACAACAGCCACAGGAAAAAGCTGCGATATTGAAGAAAACCTGAAAGAGGTTGATGCTATTATATCATCTATTGTAGGATTGGAAAGAGTCAAGTTACAACTAAAGAAATGGGCGAAGGGCCTAGCTCTATATGAGAAGCGGAAGACCCTTGGTTTTGGCGTCGGACCTTGGCTTTCCTTGGAAATCCAGAAACAGGTAGGAGATTCGTGTTTTTTTTTCAAAACTAAAATTATGTTTCCAGAGAAATTAGAAACATACTCACTTTATCAGATGACTACATTTGTGTAAAACTTTATTGTTTTCTTCAAAATCTTTCCGAATTTATTGTTTCTCTTACATTTGTGTACATACTTTCATTCTCATATTCTGATAAATGCGAGTAACAGACATGATATATCATATATACTTATTCCTCATTACTGTCATTAGATTAGATATTTAGATGTAATGACTTCTTATTCATAATCAATTTTGATCACACTGCAATAGCTCTATACGACAGATTACAATAGCTGTATACGACAGATTAACCATAACATGCAACTGCACAAATATAAAAATGCTCCATTCTTAGAAGATGGTCCGAGTGTGCCATTTTCCAAATTAATATGTATCCTTCCGTTTGTTTGGCTGTTTGTTTCGGTGTATACAATTCTGAAAATATTTGACCTTCACGTGGAGGAATGGAAATTGTGGAATGTTATGTACATTTGTTAATTTTACTTGCTTCTACGTAGGTAAAACTTTGGTCGCTCGGATTCTAGGAAAGGTTCTTCATAAGCTGGGATTAATACCTAGTTATAGAGTCACTGAAGTACAGAGAACTGAATACTTGTCTTTATATTGGAGAAAAATCAAAACTTATGAAGATGCATTTTACAGGCATACTTGTCTTTATATTTTATTTAATTTATATCAGTAGACGCTGAATAGAAAAAAAAGAAGCGAAAGAAAGTTAGGTCTTTTACTTTTTGGTAAAATTCACATAATGTCATATACTTTGTTGTATATGTATAATTTTATTATTTTAAGTTAATATGTATAAATTTTTTCCCCAGCGTGTATTACAGTTTTTTGTCATTTATATGAAAATATAGGAGATTAAATATCCATATACTTTGTTTTGTTGCAGCTATAATCCATCGTGAAGTATCTCCCTGTAAAATTAAGGGAATTATTTAAAAATGGAATAATAAGGGAGGTGAGTAATTAAAATATAATATTATATTTTAATAAGAAGAAAAGAATGAAGATAAAGCCGTCAGAAACCGGTTATAGTGGTTGTTGGCAAGTTATTTAATACAAACTTTTTGATAAATAACAAATTGTGATGTATATTAAGTTGTTGATTTTTAACACATAAGCTAAAAAATTAAGACATGTAAATAACTTTATCCCTACTTATTAAAAATAATGATATCCTTATTATGCTTGCTCATACATTCTCTTACATCTACAACTTTTTTATTCTCTCTTCCTCGCATCATCTCTCTAAATAAACAAATAATACAATTATATGGAGTCTCTTATTATGACAAATATACCTTAATGAAAATACTATAAATCTTACAGATTACATTTATATTGAATAAAAAATTGAATATAGATTACAAAAATTCATATACATTTATATTGAAGAACATATGTATAACCAATCTCAGATTTGAAATTTGGGTCAGTAAGTATTTCATTAGGGTAAAATACAGAAAAAGATCTCCACAATCATATTACAAATATATGGCGCTTTCTCATCACAATAACATCCCGTTGTACCTAACATCTCAAGATAGACATACACAGGGCCGACCCCCTACTGAGGCCCGTTGTACCTAACATCTCAAGATAGACATGCACAGGGCAAACCCCCTTACTTGAGGCAAAGGAGGCGGCTGCCTCGGGCCCCCGAATTTTTGGTAATTTTAGGGGCCCCTAATTTTTTTTCTTCCCTTATACATGTACTTACGTATTTTGCCCCGATTTTTTCGTAATTTTAAGGGCCCACAAATTTTTTTCTTTCCTTATACATGTAGTTACGTATTTTGCCCGTATAATAAAATTACACTTTGTATAATTGTAATTAGGGCCCCCATTTAATTATTTGGGCCTTTATAATTTTTTTTATATTATTAATTGGGCTAGTGCTTTAATTGAATTTGGGCTTTTCGTTGATTTATGGATTGAATTTGGGGTTTGACATCCCTCTCCAAATCCAATCCCTACCCAACCCACACTCGCACCTGAGACCCGACCCGCACACTTCAATACCCTACCCTCCATTCTCCAAATCCAATTAATCTCCATTCTCCAAATCCAAGTCATGCGTTTTTGTAATAATAAAATTTCTTATTTTATCTTGAACAATGTGCAAATTATCTCTAATATTATAATGGGAGAAGCCCTGAATGTCATTTGTAAATATACCACTTTATTTGTAAATCTACTACTTTACGTGTATTGCACGTGCAACTCAAACTCTCCCATTATACACTTTATTTAAATCTACCAATTTACGTGCATTACACGTATAACTCAAACTCTCTCATTATACTTTTTATATTACTTTAAAAAATATGTATTTATTAACACGTGCTATATTATATTACTTTAAAAACTATATATTGATTAAAACGTGAATTGCACGTGTTAACTACTAGTGTGTGTGTGTGTATATATATATATATATATATATATATATATATATATATATATAAAAGAAAGAGAGAGATCATGTGAGAACTAGTTTGCACCTGGTCAGTAGCGAACTCGAGCATCGGTTGTTTGATTTCAGCTAGGATCATGATCAAGATCATAGGGCCCTGCTTTCTCTCACTCTTCTCACTTACCAAGAGGGTTAGTTAAGTCTTTTCCATACAAAATATTCCACCAAAACCAGTCGGCCCCTTCCTTCTTCTTCTCATCTTCTTGTCCCCTCCTCCCTCTTTACGCCTTCGAAGTCCCCCACCCCCCCCCCCCCCCCGATCGAGGATCCCTTCGGAATCCCCTTAAAACCACCTTTTCTGCCTTCGAAATCCCCTCAACGCCTCTCTCTCCCACTCCCCTAATTTTCGAAACTCTAACCCTAGATCCCTAGGTCCACCTTCTGATGCTCGACGCCGTCGACGCTCCTCTGTCTTACCACAGTCGACGCCCCCAACTACTGCCACCGTCTGAAACCCCTCTCCCCCGACGGCCCGGACGCCTCTTTCTCAAGAGTTGGTTTTGGATACAGTCTAATATAGTAAAATTTTTATGTATTAATGTGCTTCAATTTTGCTGTATTAATAGCTTTAATCTTGTTATGAATTGTTTGGATACAAAGAATTTTATTTTGTTGAAAATGATTGATGAAAATGTTGATGAAATTTTGTTGAGATTGATGAAAAGTTGTGATATTATCAATGTTTTTTTATAAAAAAAACAACTGATCAATTATCACTGTACGATTTATAATTTTTCTTCAAATGTTGGAAGTCATTTTCATAGTAATTTGTATTTCCATAAATTTGTATTACCATATACACTTGCACTTGCATCTCAAACAAAAACACACAAATTGCATGGATCAGCCTAACCCTGCCTACATGAAAAGGAAAGAGAGGTTGGACACTAATCTTGACATTATAGAGGAAGAATAGAACGTAGCGTAACAATTCGGGACCTTGCTTTCACAGAATCCAGGTACAATTTCTTGTATCTTTCACTATTAAGTAGCCAGATATGTATCTTGAAACAGAATCCCAATAGAAATGATAAAGATACAACGGAAACCCTCAAGTGGAGGGGCATCAAATGCCTCTAAACTTGCATAGACAAATAATATGCATATAAATAGAAATATTGAAATAACCGTCATAATTAATCATATTTATCGTGATGTTGGTAACCACATTCATCTTGAATGCACAATTGAATAAAAAGATCAAACTATATAACCAAATAAGATCATGCTTGGTCTATGCTTTAAGAAGAGAAAAAAACTGATTCTTTTTTAGGTAAAGCACAACTCAGAATAACACGGAACAACACAACTCAAAACCATCTTTTTTCTCACTGTAATGATTATATTCACATGCCATTAGTGCAAGTATTTTAAAAATCATGCATGGTAAGCTTGATTGGAATAATTTACACAGTAGGGCTGAGTTTGAACTTTGAAGCTTACATGTAGAAGCAGAAGCAGAAGCAGTAAAAACATTGAAACTTAAATCCCTAGCTACATCATATGTTTCATTGGAAGGCACATTAGAATGTAGAGTAACTACGTGGAAGCAAGGTTCGCATTGTACATTAGAAGGAACATTAGAAGAACCACCTAACTTGTACAGTAGAAATTACAATAAGGATATTATAGACGCAAAACATTCATTCACATTCTCCTCAATCTGGGAAAAATATTTGACAACTAATTAGCAATAACATCAAGACCTCAGCCATCCTCCCATTATCTCTCATCATCCTTTTCTCCACCAGATGCATCATCAGCTGGACATTCAAATAAGAAAAAACAAAACAAATTGACTAAATTCTCAATCATATTGAAATTCGAATTTATAACATAAGAGGTGCATTACACTGAGATCATAATGAAATCGACTAAACATTCATTCATAATCTACAGTAGAAGTGCATTACCTCATGGGCAGGCTATCCATTTGTATGATCCACAATTTTTCTCCTTCTACTTCTCCTTCTGATGCAGAAATGTCGTCATTTGCTGTGTACAGTCATGATCAAAAGAGGGCTTAACAATGATTTTTTATTTGTTACTACATGATTTCACAACTAATTGCGTAACAAAATATTTAAAGTAAAAAAATAGTATGCTCAGAACATACTATTCTCACTAAAGCAGCAAATGCAGCAATGTGACAATGCCAAATGCCAACTAGTTCAGCAAAAGCAGCAAAATTCAGCAAATCGTTCTCAGTCCAGCAAAAGCATCAGTCCAGCAAAATCTTACAAAATGACAAGTTCTTCTCCTCATATAAGCAAAATTCAGCAAATGCAGCAAATTGTTAAATAATCATACATTAGTCACTAGGGTTTCATTACAATGCCATGCCAACTAGTTCAAATGCATAAGTACTCAATCATTTACCATGCCAACTAGTGATACAATCAAAACCATTATCATGTATCAATGTTAAAATAGTGATTGCCATCACTGCCTACACCTACACACACAAAAACAAGGGACCAAATTCATAACATTGAGCTAGAGAATCAAATACTTCCATGTAAGATAATAGGTGTCACACAGTGCTTCAGTAGCTTCTTAATATTGGTCTCACGCATTCCCTGTAATCTCATAAAGAAGCATAATGGTGTGAATAATAGTATACAGTCTACCTGAATCAAATAAGCAACAACCAGAAGCAATACCTTATAAATTAGACGTAAAATTGTATAATTGAAGTTGCATTAATCTTTCAGAGGTGGAGCACTTGTCCTTCTGAGGTGGAGCACAAAATTAATTAAATCAACCCAAAAATAATTAAATCAACATCATGATTGAATAACACTCAATTACCTGCTATTTGATTAAGCCAACATCCTGCAAACAAGTTGGAAGAGAGGGCTTCAGAAGAGAAAGGTGGAAGAGAGTAGAATAGCTTCTCGAAGCTTTTTGACCTCTTTCTTCTATCGTGCCCACTGGTGGGTCTGCTGTTGGAGGTGGAGGTGTGAGGGTTGGATATGGATGAAGCGAATATGGTTTCGATTTGGAGAATCGCGGGAAATCCGAGCCAGGGTTTCATCGAGAAATCGATTTGGATAGTAGCTTCGACGGATGCTGTTCCAACTCGACCTTCGGTGGTTGGACGCTACAGGCCATCTTCTCTCCATTGAACTTGCAAACCCTAAGCAGGTATCAAAATGGAAGAAGGAAGAAGATGGTGAACAAGAACTCTCTTCATTAGCAATTCTATTCATAATCGAAAATGGGTTACAGGGGAGGTATTTATACAAAAGGAAATTTCGTGCACAACACGTATTTTGACAAACAGTTACCATAGACAGTTGGACTCCTATGAATAATATCCTACACATTTGCAAATAAGCCTAACAAAACCAAACAATTACATCGGGACTGATACGTTCTGATACTTCTCTCTTCTTCTTCCAAATAGGTAGTAGCTTCAACTGGATCCAATTAAGGATTGGATCAATCCTTCCCCTTCAAAAAGAGCTATCCTGAGCTTTTTGAACTGATGCAACTTGAACACCCCACCATATCCTGAACCTGTGAACTGATGCAACTTGAACACCCCACCATAGCTTGAACCATTACTTGTAAAGGTGTAACTTGTAGCAAATATTTAGAATTCCAATATACCTTAATCTCTGTATTGCCTATAACTCTTACCAGGCTTTTGTTCAAGCTTGATCTCAAATTTAACTTTCCTACATTCTCAACAAAGAGCCCTCCAACAAAAAGTGCATGTGCAACTCCAACAACTAGGGGTGCTTCTCGCAATGCAGCAATGATGGAAATATACACTAACCCTTCAGTTTTAATATGTTGTTCAGTTCTAATAGCCTTTGAACTCAGAAGAGCCTTTGGTGGGTAGGGGAAGAAGAGACAATATGAATTACCAGTTCCATGATTACTACATGACTTTGCATACTCAAGAAATGGTGGTTGAACCTTGGAGTCATATAAGAATTGTGCCTTCTTTCCATCGGCTTGAATCTTGGAGTCAGAGGGATCACTAAACTTTACAGGGAGCTTGTAACCATTGAGGACCACTGGAACTAAACATTCACCATGAGCATACACTTCACCAGATATGGCTTTTACAGACAGAACTGATTCATTAAAATTCTTAATGATATTCGCTACAAACTCCTTTAAAATCTTCACTCCTCTATATTCCTCTCACCAACGAAACCAACCAAGCATAGAAATCATAGCTTTTGAGAGTTGAGAAATTCCTTTTGAACACAATAGAATTTGAATGCAATCTATGCTCTCTTTCTGATATGAATACATTTTAAACCTCAGGTTGAGCTGATTTAGAGTAAGGCTTATTGAGACTCTGGAAAGGTATCAGTATCTCATTTTCCTGCTTGTACTCTTGAAGATAGGATGAAAGATCAGCACAAACCCTCGCTAATCTGACCTCTTTAAGTTTCTCTGAGTTGCAGGAGGAAAAGGAAACCATGATCTTTTCTGATAAATTCTTCTTTAGAAAAGCATATAATACCAAAACCCTTTTGCTACTAGGAACCTTATAGTAACCTTACTGCAACCTTTGAATAGTTTTCTCAGATCTTCCATCATCAACAACTTGTTCATTTTCCGAATATTGTTTCAAAATAGGCATGTCATCTAGGTACTGCTCCACCTCAGCCAGCATTGTAGTCAAACGCTGCGGATCTTTCTCACTGCCTGTCTTTTGTTTTACGACATTGATTTTGTCTTCAACAGATTTCATAGTATTAGCAACTAGTGTTTCGTTAGGATCAAACACAATTCTCAGGTGATGTAAGTTCAACATATCAAGAGAAGAATAATTATACAGTCCGACTGCGATAGTGAGACCACACAAACATGAATACTGCATGGCAATTTCCCTGTTGGGCATGACCACCAAATGCAGTTCTTCATCACCCAAACTAACAACTGCAGTCTTGTTCTTGTAATAAAGAATCCCATCAATCCCATGGAAATTAGTCCCATCATAAACAACCATAAGAGAGGTAGTCTCATTACATTCACTTTCAACTGAATCAACTTCAACAGTATCTACAGGGAAGTCACAAGCATTCTTCCTGCCTTCTTTCAACTTTGTCTTGATTGAGAGATTTGGATCTTCCTTGGACACATGTGTATGATCAACATCACCACTAGTAGCAATTGTTGCGCTCAAAGCATTAACCAACCTGTCTCCTCCCTCAAACACCTCAGCTTCACTATTCTCAGCTTCACTAAGATCCACATAATTTCCATCTGCCTTATTATCATTTGACCCACTAATTGACTAGAAAAAATTCTAGGATTTTGTACAAAACTGGAAGAGAACCCTTTCCAATTCTTCATCCAAACATTTAACTAAAGATTCCCTTATTCTCGTTTGGCTCATTCGACCAACTAAACTCAAAGGGGTCACGTTCTTCTTATTTAAAGTAAAATGCATCACTGGGTGAGTTATCACCAAATTCCTTCTCCTTTATTCTTATGAGCATGTGTAAATTCAAAATCAGTACTGACCTGATACTGTCGTGATGAGTTCCCCTCTAAGCATGCATCGTTGATCGTGGAACTCAAATTCAGTTGTATTTTTTGAATTCGGGGTGTTACACCTTTCGATAGGAAGTAATGTAGACAGGGTCAGATAACAGTAATAGTAACAGTAACAGTATGGAATGCTAGTTCCCTTCCATGTATACGTTTCCATATTTTCCACTACAAGATCTTCCCTTAAGAAACCCCAGCTTGAGCATCTTTATTATGGTTATCAACAGACATGAATGTGTACGAAATAGTGTCAAACTACCAGCCGGTAATCATTTCTTGATAGCAATGATTTCTAAAGGGGAATTTGACGAACAATTGGTGCACATTTTCGAACCCTTATATCTAGTTGCATCTTCACCTTTAAAGTTGGTTCTTTGACTGCATAATTGAGGCGTGTCGGGGTTGAAGTCCTAGAAGATTGTTGTCGCAAATGGGGAGGACAGTATCCACTCTAAGAACTCATTGATGGTGCTGATCTCTCACAATAATTTTGTCGAACAGCTGGCGTTCGCCAAGAACCACCTCGATCTGCACCCTGACTGTAGCCCCCAATTCTTCGTTCTTGGTGTACGCCCCGAATTTCCAATATAATATCTTAGAAATACGTGGCACAATTCCTAGCATCAACTTCAAATGTAATATTAAACACAGTCCAAAAACACAGATAATTTTTATTTCAACTTTTATCACAATAATCATTTACATAACACAGCGGAATACAATACACCTTAAATCACAATTCTCTTTTCTTTACAACACTTTCTTTTAAAAATTACATAAGTCACTACATCAATTGAACTCAAGCATCTAAATCCGAGCTATAAGAAATCACCTGTAAAATATGTGGCTAGAGATAATCCTAACCCCCAAAACTAAAGGGGTTAGCCATAACGGTGTGAGTGACATAAAAACAAACAACATAAGTAAAGCATGGATTTATCAACAATAGAAAATAAACAGAAGTAAATAAATACCAAAAATTCACGAAACGTGAAAACACAACAAGTGAAACTAGACTAAGTGTCAAGTGTAGAAAACAGGAAAAACACATGCATGAAACCAAGTCAAGAAAACACAATTCTATATGCTGACTCTCTAATGCGTACTTGTCGGAGTTTATGCATCCCACTCTACATAGGTCCGGTGCAAGCCCTTAACGTCTCCACATCATAGGGTTTAATCCCCCGCTATGCAACTAATCCTAACACGATGACTACTACGAGATAAAGATAAACTGTGAGTATTAGCCCATGCCCCGATAATTCCGGAGGTCAATCTCTATCCACAGATAATTCCGGAGACTATTTCACTCACACCTGGAAATCTTCGAGAATACCCCACACCGCAAACGATGGCACCTCATCACACGAATACCACATGTGCGTCGCCTCGACCCCGATAATTCCGGAGATCAATCCCACACCACAGGTCATTCCGGAGACCATTTCACTCACACGTGGATAATTTCGGGAATTATCTCACACCACAAGCCATACTGAGGTCCATAACCCATGTTCTCGTTCATCATATCACCACTAGTGTCTGTCCTTATCATTTTTAGGTTATTTAATTACTTTACGAATCTCCTAGAGTTGGTGTACCCCACCGGACTTAACTCAACAACTGATCAACTAAAATGCCTCAACAGGACCAAACATAAATATCTCAACTGCCGGTATACTAGGGTCACACACACCCTCTAGAGACTCACACTCAATATCCAAACTAATCTTCCAACATATATTGCTCAGTTAAACCATTTAAAAACATATGTTCAGTAGAAGATAAAGTATAAAATAGTAAGTTATAGATTAGAACACTTAAAGAGTAAATTATTTAAAAGAACATTCAAAGATATAAAGATACATCAGTATCAGTCGACTATAGACAAGCGTAAGTCGACTGTCCAGAAAGAAAATTCAATAGCTTTAAGAAAATAATTCTAAGTATAAGAGTCGACTGTAGAAGGGTCATAGGTTGACTGTCCCGAACGAAAAATCCAATAATCTTTAAGAAAATAATTCTAAGTATAGCAGTCGACTGTAAAAGGGTCATAGGTCGACTGTCCAGAGAAAAATCCAATTCTTAGGGTGACATCAAAACAGAGCAGACCCAGTCGACTGTAAAGATGAGTCAGTCGACTGTTCCGCATGATAATTTAAAACTTCAAGAAAATTACAGTAGCCAGGCAGCGACGGTCGACTGGAAAGTCTCACCGGTCGACTGTCGACCTGCAGACTGCAGATTTTGGTTGTGCATATTTCAACCGATACGTAGTTTTACTTTATGAAAACGATTTCTACCAAAAGCATATTTCTTATTTGATTAAATACAACTTGTAGGATATATAATCGTCCATAAAAACCAAACCAAAACTACTTGAATTTATAAAAATAGCGATTTGTTAATTTCTTTTAATCAAACATGAATTGTGCATATAATCAAGAATAGAGTTTCTTAAAAAAATTAATTATTCATTGAAATAGCTTCGTGTTCAGATCCAAACCATATAAATACCAAAATCTCAAAAAAAAGATCCCTAATTTAGTTGTATTCATCAAACTTAATCCAATTTATCCCAAATCCAATTCTCAAGACATGATCTCCTAATTCATCAGTCCTTCTCAACATTTCCTCAATCTCAATCACCATTATTAACTCATGAACCTAAACAAATCTAACATTATTATAATCAAGATGTGTTCATCCAAACTCAATGATAATAAAACTCACATCATCCACATGCAAATCTATCCATAGACAATTAGGGTTCATAAAAGATCAATTTTTAATTCATCAATCCATCCAATCCATCTAATCCATCATGTACATATTCATACTCAAACCCTAACATGCTTTCTAGTAGATGAAATACCATATACACATTACATGAATAAAACAAAACAAGTTATATCACTCACATACAACGTGCACAAAATAAAATAAAACACAACAAGTCACTCACCTCAAATGAAGAAATCTGATAAGAAAAGCATTTCTTTTGCGAAATGCAAGATCACCTCCTTAAATCTCCATGAAATAATAAAACCTTTGTGTTGTGCAGCGAAAGACGGCTGCACTTCACTCTTTTAAATAGGCCGGAATAGGAGAATTAGGGTTTTTGAACACATTTGCAAAATAACCCTTTTAAAAATATAACTTTACATAAATAGATCCCTATACCTGAAAACTTGATAAAACCAATTAAATTGAGATTTAAAAACAGAATAAACACTTTATTTCCAGCAGACACTGTTTGAAAAGTCCAGAAAATAGCTTTGCACTTTCATCCCTCAAAATGACAATTTTGCAAAAAGATCATTCTTTTTCGTAATATTTGCAAATAGGTCCAATTAATATCAGAAAAATATAGAAAAATTACAAATAAATCCCAAATAATAAATGATGATTTTCCATAAAAATAATTTTGGCTTTTGAACTTCTCAAGAAAATATTTGCACGTGTTTTGCACGTGTAAAAAGATAAATCTTCAGAAAAATATTTATTAAATCTCCAAAAATCATTTTAATTCATTTATAAATTCTTAAAAATAATATTTAAAAATACGGGGTACTACACTTGGTCTCGACCGAATTTTAGCTCTTGATCTCGATCAAAACTTGGTTCTTTATCTCTCTAATGACTGCTAAGTCGAGAATAGTCATCTTCTTCGTATTTAGATCGATGCTGAGAATTTGGGTTCCGACATCGAATAGTTGGCAATTGCCAAGATCAATCACTATCTTCCAAATCTTCTTCACTGTCATCATTCATTCGATGCCTACCATTTCTTGGTTCTTGTTCACGAATGAATCTCGATTCTTGATTTCTTCGCCCATATCTCCACTGATCACAATCATCACGTTCTTCATTCCCTTGGAAATTGCGATGGTTCTGAAATTGAACACCTAGTGGTCTACGAAATCCACATGATTCTTCACCATAACCATACAATCTTGAAGCTATTCCCATACGCCTCATTTGGAAGTGCGGTTGTGAATCTTGAAGCCAATGCTCCAGTCGATCAAATCTCTCTTCGAACCAATCAAATCTCCATTCGAGTTCTTGATCGGCTTCTTTATCGAAGATTCTGTCAGGAAATTGTTGCCGTGGAGACGGTCGTCAATAATATTGGGGTGAAGAATAACGCCCACCACCATCAACGAAACCCATTTTGACGATTTTCCAACCTCCTCCACTGGTGACGAAACTCGACGATTGATCGTCGTTCAAAATCAGACAACTTATGGAATTCAACACTGTAATATGTGGAACTCTTTGTTGTCTGGTCCTTTGAACCGATCTTGGATTGAAATCCATAGTCAAGGTTCCCCAGACTCTCGATCTCACCATCGAATTTGGTCGTCATCGTCACCATCACAGGATCTTGAAGCTCTAATACCATTATTCGAACTCGACCTCTGACAATGTGGTTGGACATTGTGGGTTGTCCTCTCTCCATTGAATTTGCAAACCCTAAGCAAGCATCAAAATGGAAGAAGGAAGAAGATGGTGAACAAGAACTCTCTTCATTAGCAATTCTACTTACAATCGGAAATGGGTTACAGGGAATGGTATTTATACAAAAGGAAATTACATGCACAACACGTACTTTGAAAAACAGTTATAGGGACAGTTGGACTCTTGTGAATAATATCCTACACATTTGCAAATAAGCCCAACAAAAACAAACAATTACATTAGGACTAATACGCTCTGATACTTCTTTCTCTTTTTCTTCCAAACAGGTAGCAGCTTCAACTGGATCCAATTAAGGATTGGATCATATGCGATGAGAGAGAGAGAGAGAGAGAGAGAGAGAGAGAGAGAGAGAGAGTAAGGTTTCGATTTGGGGACTTTCGAATTTGGATTAGGATTTCGATTGGGCAAATGTACTCTTCGGATTGGGGCTGCGATGAGAAGGAGAGAGAAGAAGCTAGATAGAAGAAGTAAGGGGCTGACTGGTTGTGGGGAAATATTTTGTAAAGAAAAGACTTAACTACCCCTCTTGGTAAGTGAGAAGAGCGGGAGAAAGCAGAGCCCCATGATCTTGATCATGATCCTAGCTGAAATCAAACGGCTGAAGCTCAAGTTCGCTATTGATCGGTGCAAACCAGTTCGCACCTGATCAATTGCGAACTGATCCGAAGGCCGTCCGATCAAAATTCAATCAGGTTCAAAATTTGAAGGCTGTTGTTGCCCCCCTCTTCTCACTTCTTCCTGAGGGTAATATGGTCATTTGAACCACATAAATACCCCCTCTCTCCTTCTCTCTCAGTTACCTTATCTCCTTCTCTCTCCCTCATCGTACACCCAAATCCGAATCCCCAAATCCGGAAAACCCTAGCTCCAAATGCCTTTGTTCCCCAAATCGAAACTCTATTCTCTTCCTCCAAATCGAACCCTCACATCGAAGTCCCTAGCTGCTCCAAATGGCACCTCCTCTTGTCACCTCCTTTTGTCGGCTACGACCTCCCTCTACTCCCCTTCAAAGATCCCGAAACCCTAGTTCCTCCTACCTCCACCTTCTTCCACCTTCCTCCAGAAAATCTGACGCCCCTACCGACGTCTTTGACGACACTTACCAACTGCGGACTTCTCCACTCCAAATCTGGTCGTGTCTTCGCAAATTGGAAACCCTAGATCCGAACAGGTAATTTTTTTTAAGCTCTTATTTTTCTGTTTGAATTAGTAGGCAATAATCAATGTGATTCTAATGTTGAGTTCGAATTAAATATATGTGAAATATAGAATTTAATTGATTTCTTATTTGTGCGAAAGTAGAAGTTGTGGATAGTAGTCTGGGGGTATTCACAAATGTACAAACGTGCTACCTAACCTTTATGATTTGGCAGGGGGCATGCTGGTTGACATGGAGTTGTTTCTTATAAGAAGTAGGATAGTATCCCACTAATTATGCTGGTTGGGATATATCACAGATTTTGTTAGTTATATGGTTTTATGTAGAAAGCTTGTTTGCCAAGTTTCAACTTTAGCACCCTGTTATTTCTATACTATGCCCATGTGTCTGGACTGGAGGAGAAAGTGCAACCACTTTCTATTATCATGCTTTCTTAGCTCAATATTTTTTTCTGCAAGTTTTCAACACCTTTTGAATGTTACATGTTTTGCAGGTATCCGAGTACCATGACTATAAAACACATAATGCCATTCCTACTGATTACAACAACATTTACTCTAGAACAGAATCCAAGGAAGGCGAAGAGGACAGAAAACCTTCATGGTTCAGTGTTGGTGTAAATGCTGTTAGAATTTTCAGCCATATAATTTTGTGATGATGTAAATCATGGGCAAATGAACTTCAAATTACTTGATTTTTTATTTTTAGGCTATCTTAGGCATATAGAACAATATGAGCGGTTCAGATTTTTCATAGGTGCTCTATTTCGTGAGTGTTCACAGAGTGCTCACCAAAGTAATGTGCAACCGAAGATTTCTCTCTCTCTCTCTCTCTCTCTCTCTCTCTCTCTCTATATATATATATATATATATATATATATATATATATATACATGTTTTTTTTATATGTATGAGGACCACCCCCCCCCCTCTGCGCGCGCGCGTTCACCACAGGCGGGCTCCCGTGAACTCAAGGCCGGCCGTGGACATACTACATATTTACATAATAATACATAAAGAGACCGAACGTATAAGTTTGACAAAAATTAGTTCGTCCTTCACAACTAAGGGTAATTTTGTATTGATCATTTCTATTTGGTCGATTTCAAAGTTGGATAGACCTTATTAACTAAGAACTGTTATCACTAATATATGTTGCATGAGTTCTTCTTTTAATTGTTTATTGCATAGTAATGTCATGGATAACTTTTTTGCAAGGAAGTATTGATAGTAGTCATGTTTTAAGAAACATCTTTTAAGTCAATTTAATAGGTATATATGTTTTCTTCTATGCTCACAACAAATTATATGGTTATTGTTAGTGATCTGCAAGTGCATCGCACGTCCAGATTACTAATTGTTTTTGGTAACATTTGTTAGAATTTGATATTGATGGTGAATAATTTGATCCTAGCTTGAATGTTGTAGCTTAATTGCTAATTGTTTTCCTTTATTTTCCACAACAAATTTTTGATATAGGCAATTAAATAATATAATAAATATTTTCTTATGGACAATTTATTCAATTTAGTGACTATAATTTTTGTTGGCATGCATATCACACGTGCATTATATTAGTCTAAATATAAATATTGAAATACTGGATAACTAATATGTAAAGAATTGTTTACCGAAATGACCCCCTTTTGAAAGTACATACCAAACCGACCCACTTTCGAAAGTATTTACCAAAATGGCCCAGATAGCGAGTGTGGTGAAAATAACCTCACTGTCTGAGATAGCGAGTATATGTTGAGGTGTTCAGACATGAAGAAAATTTCCAAGTTTAGACTCACTATCTCCGATAGTGATTTTGGTAAACACAACATCTCTATCTGAGATAACGAGTGTATTTTGAGGTATTTCTCGACCACTTCGAGAAAAACTTGAAGAAAAATACCAAATTTAGACTTCAAAGTCTCTTGAAACTCGCAATTCTCACAGTTTCTATCTCAGATAGCTGCACAATTCGGGATCTTGGATGACGAGTTTAGGGTTTTGAGCTGGCAAACACTATTGCATGTAATATTGTCGTTCAACTTTTATGACATGCAATAATAATTACTATAGATTTTGTTTGGTAGTAGCTGCAAAGCGTTACACTCTTCAATTGACTACATATTTGTTTCTTGTAATAGTAGTAGGAGCTTAATTAGTTGTATAATTAGCATTATTAGTTTTTTTTTTTTTGAAGAAAAGGTGGAGTCTGGCCACCCTGTTTCATTAATAAGTGATTAATAAAAAAAACTCAGAGTACTGAGCCTACTACAAATAATTAGCATTATTAGTTGCAGTTGAAAATGGTAGGATGAGGTAAGTAAGAACTAACCAAAAATATACTCAACCAAAACACACTATAAATCCCTTCTATATTAACTCTACCTGAAATGCATACCACAACATTCACTATCTGAGATAGCGAGTGTTGTTGTATGCATTTTTCAGAGAAATTTTGAATATGAAATATATATAACTACACTCGCTATTTGAACTCGCTATCTCAAGTAAGAAAATCCCTGCATGCTGCTTCATGACTACTACTCCATATCGAGCAAGTCATCATCTTCAAAATCGAGATCTAAGTTTCCATCTCCATTATCTTTGCTAGCACCTGTTGCTCAACATTGCAAATAAGAATTTCATGAGTCATTTCTCTTTGAATTCAAACAAATTGCATAAAAGTATCTAGTTCAAACAAAAGAACTTGGTACAATTCAAATTGGCTAGCAAGATTTTAACACAAGCATCACAATCAAGTATCTTTAACAAATAAAGTACATGAACTTTATAGTTTCTACACAAGAACCATACTATGTTTCATATTGGAATGAAAAACTGCCGTTTCAATCATGATTTAACATTGAATCATCAAAATTGGAATGAAACATGCATCCATAAAGGACATATCATCAAAATTGGAATGATAATTAGGACAATTTAATCATCGGAAACATATCGACAAGTTTTCATGTTTCGTATTGGAATAATATGATTATTCTAAATAAATTCTATAGATATATGATACCATCAAAATTGGAATGACATTATATATCTGTGGAATTTATGTGGAATTATCAAGATTATCTGAAACACGTTAACTGTCAAATTGATGCTTAAGTTTGAACTTCTCTATGGCTGTTTTAATTATAAAAAAAACTAGGGTGTTAAGGCCTTTATGACTTAATGGCTCTTAACTTCATTCCCCCCACAGTTTGGACAATTAGACCTCTTTGTAATCCCTTCGTAAGGGCATCAGCCACATTCTGTTTTGGTCTCACATCAATGAGGGTAATAATCCCTTGCTTAATGAGATAGTTCAACTTTGCCTGTCTAAGACCGACAGTTCTTCTCTTACCATTGTAAAGAGAATTGGTTGCTACAATTTTTGTAGCTTGGTTGTCACAAAACAAGCTAAGAGTGGTTACTTTAAACCTTCTCAATGGAATATCTAGAAATAGGTCTCTCATCCATTCCGCTTCTTCACCAGCACAAGATAGCGTAAAGAGTTCAGACTCCATAGATGAGAATGTAATGCCTGGTTGCCTTTTAGATTTCTATGACACAGCTCCTCCTCCTAGTGTAAACACATAACCACTAGTGGATCGACTTTCACCAAGTACTGTGCACCACGATGCATCAGAATATCCTTCCAAAACTGAAGGATGTCCAGAGTAGCACAAAGCTAACTCTTGAGTACCACACAGGTAACCCATTAGCCTCTTAAGGGCATTCCAATGTGACTTACCGAGATTACTAGTGAATCTACTAAGCATGCCTACCGCAAAGGCTATGTCTGGTCTAGTGCAGATCATTGCATACATGAGACTTTCAATTAGTTTGGAGTAATCCAACTGTCTCACTGTTGCACCAACGTTAGGTGTCAACTTATTGTTGTAATCATAAGGTGTTTCAAACCTTTTGCAATTACTGTATCCCCACTTTTGTAACACATTATTTATATAGTGAGATTGACTAAGGAGTATACCTTGCTTACCAAAACTCACTCTCATACCTAGTATAGTGTCCACAACACCTAGGTCCTTCATGCTGAATTCTTTGGATAGTATTGTTTTAACTTCAACCACAGTTGAGAGCTCGCTTCCAATAGTAAGCATGTCATCAACATACAAGCAAATTATAGCAATTTTATTTGATAGATCACGAAAATAAAGGCATTTATCAGAATTACTAGATTCAAACCTTAAGCTCTTTATTGTTGTATCAAATTTTTCATGCCATAGTTTTGGTGCTTGTTTTAATCCATACAAAGATTTTATCAATTTGCAAACTTTGTTCTCTGAACCTTTGAGTACAAAACCTTCAGATTGTTTCATATAGATGTCTTCATTAAGATCTCCATTTAGAAAAGCAGTTTTAACATCCATTTGGTGAATAACAAAATTTTCAATGGATGCAAGGGCAAGAAGAATCATTATTGTAGCAATATGACAAACATGTGAGTAAACATCAAAATACTCTACCCCACTTTGCTTAGTATAACCTTTAGCTACTAGACGTGCTTTATACTTTGCTACAGACCCATCTGGGTTAAGTTTTTTTTTTCAAAACCCACTTGTTTCCTATGGTTTTAGCCCCTTTTGGCAGATCAACTAATTTCCAAGTTTTATTTTGTAATAAAGAATCCATTTCATCATCAATAGCCTCTTTCCAAAGTAAGCCATCCCTAGACCGAAGAGCTTCATTCACACTAAGTGGATCGGCCAACAGTGCATAAGTTACAAAATCATCACCATAGGTTCTAGGTGTCTTATCTCTGGTGGAGGTTCTTCTAGGCTCAATTTCATTTGTAGTTTCAGTGTCAGTTATGCTAGGTCTAGATTCTGTTTGTGAATCATTGACTAAGTCTGTGTGGCCAGATAGTGTTATGCCTTTGTCTTTGATGAACACATCTTCAAAGAATTTTGCATCTCTAGATTCAATTATCTTATTGAGAGATAGGTCATAAAATCTGTATGCCGCAGTATCAACTGCATTTCCTAAATACACACAAGTATTTGTATGAGGTCCTACTTTAGGCATTCTTGGGTCTGGTATTCTAACAAAAGCAATAAACCCCATGTTTTTATTTTATCAAAACTTGGTGTGTGTTTATGCCATAACTCATAAGGTGTTTCAGACAATTTAGAGTGTGGTAACATATTAAGAACATTATTTGCAGTCAATGCAGCCTCTCCCCGAAAACTCGAAGGCAATCCAGCAGTCAATAACATAGAATTCAACATTTCTATGAGTGTTCGAATCTTTCTTTCGCCTATACCGTTTGACTGTGGTGAGTAGGGTGCTGTTGATTCAGAGATAATGTCATGTGAAGTGCAAAATTCTTTAAAACCAATTAATACATATTCCCCACCTCTATCAGATCTGAACCTTTTTATTTTAGCATTTAACTGATTTTCGACACGGTCTTTAAATTCTTTGAATTTATTAAGTGCTTCATCTTTTGATTTTAACAGATAAATATGACAATATCTAGAACAATCATCTATAAAAGTAATCAAATACTTCCGACCTCCTTGCGTCACGAAGTTTTTAAAATCGCATATGTCAGAATGAATTAGTTCAAGAAGTTGTGTACTCCTAGAAACAGAACTAAAGGGTTTTCTAGTGATCTTTGTCTGAGCACACACTTCACACTTGTCATATTTTAAGGATGTATCAATTGGCAGATTAAAAGTTTTAGCAACAGCAAGTAATTTAATGTAGTTTACATGTCCCATTCTGTTGTGCCAAGTATAAGAGCTACACAGTTTTGAGCTAACAACATTAATCACTTCATTTGCTAAACTAAGTCTATACATACCATTGACTAAGTAAGCACAACCAAAGTAGTATGAGTTAACAGATAAAATTGCTCTACCACTTATCATAGAAACTACCATGCTAGCATTATTCAGTAAGCTAATAGAAATTAAATTTTTTGCTAAAGCAGGAACAAATTTAACATTACACAAAATTAAATTCTTACATGATGAAAGACTGAGATTTGCAGTTCCAACCTGGAGCACCTTGACCGATTCTCCATTCTCCATAGAGACAGACTCATTTGCATCTTTGAGATCAGTTAGCAGGTTCTTATTGTTGCAAGCATGACATGTAGCCCCCGAGTCCAACAACCAACTAGTAGAGGCACTGACCTTATCGTCACCAACAACACACAGAAAGTTGGTGGGTTCAGTGTTGCCCTCTAATAAGTTAACCTTTTCATTGTTAGGTTGTTCTCTTTTGGGTAGCTTACATTCGGTAGCATGGTGACCCCACTTCCTACAGTTGTAGCCCTTCCCTTTCTTTTTCACAATCTTTTTAGTGGCTTCCAAATTGGACGGTTCACCATTATTTTTATTAAGCTTGTTCTTCTTAAACTTAGGAATATATTTGGTATTGGTTAGCACATTAGCATGAGAAAGTTGTTTCTTAGCCAACTCCAAATTTATCCTAGTTCTTGTCTCATCCTCTACTTTAATGCATCGTTTGAGTTGTGCAAGCTTAATTTGTTCTGGTAGTCTATACATTTCAGTCTTAAATGTGAGCCATGATGCAGGTAATTTAAAGATTATTGCTCCAGTAAGAAAAGCATCACACACAGTGATTGTAACCCCTGTTTTTCGTTTTTTTTTTATGTTTGAGGGTATTTTTCATTTTTGTGATTTATTACATTCCATTGTATTTTTCGAAATAATATATTAAATTATTTTTATTATATATTATTTTTCTTGCATTTTTGATCTCCTTGTGCTGATTGTGCGCCGTTTGTTCGTTTTTCGTCATTTTGAGCTCTTTTTCATATTTTCTTGGCCCCCGTTCATGTATATTATTTATTTTAGGGTCACGGTGAATTTTTAGAAGTGTTTTGACCAATTTGAGATTTTTGGCTCTTAAGGAGATTTTTAGGAGCCATATGATTCATTGTATTTTGTATCTCCATTTGAAATCTACCCAATATCCATTACCCAATTGTATACCTATTAATTCCTAATCATACCCACTACCCATTAACCCACATTTAACCTATATAAATACCCCCCATAATCTAATTAACCCTAATCCTTCTTTCCCTCTCCTTTTGATACCCGGCCTCCCCTCCTTCCAAACCATCCCGGCCTGCACTCCTACTACCCAGACCGACACCCTTCTTCAAGTCCCCAACCATTGCCGACCATACAAATCATCTCCATCCATCATATTATACAACTCCGCCTCCAAAACCTCGTCTCTCCTCCCCTTCTTGTGGCCGGCCTGCACCAAACCAGCACCCATCCATCCAAAAACAGCCCCCTACATCTCTCTGCTGATTTGGAGAAGTGTGCATCTCCCACTTTGGTTCGTGCATCAAGGAGATCAACCGTAGGCGCGTTTCGGTTCGTGGGTTCGCTCGAAATCGCGTAGGAAGGATTCTCGCTCGTGGGTTTTCTTTGCTAGGCTTGGATTCGTCGCGTTCATCATCAAAAAGAGGCAAGTAACTTGTACATAATTTTCTTAGGTTGATACAAGTCGAAAGTTCACCTATAGGATAGTTTGAGATTAGAGACGGCCAAAGATGTTGTTTTTATTTGTGGGTTTCGTCTCTATTGTTCAAAACAGGCCATAGACGACTTAGGACATGGAGTTTGATAGGTTTATGCCTTAGGTTTCACCCAATTGCGATTTTGATCGCGTATGTGACATATTGTATACCATGTGTTTGATGGATTACCCATGTGAGAAATATTAGGTTTTGACATGTTAGAAACCCTTAGATATGATAATTAGATAATGGGTAGGCTGCGTTTTGAATTTGGTTAAGTTTGGTTCGTTTTTGTAGAAGTTATGACGTTTCTAAGATGAGTGGTGAAATCTGGAATTTCGGGCTATGCTTTGTTGATTACTGTTTTTACCTGCGTTAGAGTACGAATCTCAATGTGAACATTTCACAGTAAATTGTAGATAATTGAATCTATTTCCAAACCCCACTAGTTTCACTGCGTTTGGAGTTCATATGAATTAGATATGATAATTTTGGTGCATGTATGTCGGTAGTTTCAAGATTCAGTTTGGGGTAGATTTTGTGAACTATTTATTTTCAAGATCTAGGTTACACATAATATCATACCGTAATATTTTACTCAGTGTTTCATCATGATGTTAGGTTATTCCCAGATTTTTTTCGTATTTTAAAGATAAGTTTTGAGTGATGTTTCATATTCTTTTCTATAATGTACTTTTGCTGTAAATTGCGTGCTGTTCAATGTTGAACCCAGTTTTCACCCTATTTATATTTACTGTATAAAAATTTTATGTGAGATATGGAAGTTGTAGAATTTTATCTATTTTCACTCCGTTTTGGCGGAACTGGATTTTGATTTACTGTTTGCGAGATATGTTTGTTTTCGTACAGCAGTGTTGAGAATTTTCAGATTCGTCAAAACCATATTTTGTGTTGCTTTCCATTTTTGTTGACTTAACTATAATTCCTGGAATATTATAAAACTTATTTTTTTGAGTCTATATCTATAGGGGAATACCCCAGATTTTTCGTGGATTTATTTGATGAGTTTACCTGCTTTTTTTATGTGTTTGAAGTTATTTCCCTGTTTTCTGGCTGTACATGAAATCTGTGTTGAAATGCGCTTTAAGCTGAGATGTTGGGAACTAGTATAGGTCTTTATTACACTCTTTAGAAGAGTGTGGATGTCTAGTTTCCAGATCCTTCGACGGATCATGATTTGCATGCCTGTAGGTCTTTGAATCACTATTTTAGTACAGAGTGGTCATGCTGTCCTGATTACAAACATACACTATTTTGCTCGTATTTGTGAATGTATAGTATCTATACTTGCTTACTTGCTGATTTGATTTCCTGAAACTAAACCTGATTATACCTGGTTAGTTTGATATTATTTAATACCCTCTCATGACTGTTGATGATCTTAATAATAAAAGTAACTAAGCCGGGGTTTAAGGGAAGATTCTAGTAGTGAAAAATATAGAAATGTGTACTTAGAAGAGGACTAGTGTCCTGTCTGCCTGTTTAACTGTACCTGATTGCATGCTTCCCTATAGGAAGGTGTTCTCGGAAGATAACCACTAGGTTAGGTTATACCTGTTTCCTGACCCTGTCTACATTGCTTCTTATGTAAGAAGGTGTAGAGTAGAAGAGAACCATTAGGTTCTACCTGTTCCTGTTTCCTGTACCCAAGTACGCTGCCCTATGGACTCCACTATGAAAATCTTACTAAGCGAAATTGTTTTTTGTAGCAACCATGTAGTAAAAACTAGGATGCATGTCGTGCTACCTAGATAGTAAATAAAAAGATTAGACATAATATAACCTGATACCTGATACCTGTTTACCTGACACATGATTACCTGTTTACCTGTTACCTGATATTCCTGTTACTTGTTTTCCTGATACTTGATACATATTACCTGAATACCTGATAAACATACATGTTACCTGTTTACCTGTTGACATGACACTTGATATATGTTACCTATACCTGTTAGTATATCCTGTGGTTAGTTAGTTTCCATGTGCTTGTATCCTATTCTATTTGTGACCCGGACTTGCCATTGACGGGTACTGTGTTTTCTCTTTTCCTTTTTCCTGCATTCGATGAATTGCAGATTACGGCGGACAGGTTCAAGATGGTACTGGAGGCTTGCAGTATTAGTTGCTTGAATATAATTATTATTTCTGTTTCGTGCTAGAACATTATATTTGTATTCGTGAGACTTGGATTATTTCTGTATTTGAGACTTGAGTATTATTTGTATTGGGCGATGTGACCCAGAATATTTGTTTTCCAGACTCTGTTTTATTTGAGAACATGATATTTGATTTCAAGTAATTTCTGTTGGTGAATTTGATTCGATGTTGCATGTTGGTTCCACTTTTGCTTCCGACTCTGATATATTGCCTGTGATGTGTTGCAAAGATTTCTGAAACAGCTTAAGGATGATTATAATCATTCGCTGGACTTGTTTTACGTGCCCGTATTCTGTATTTTTGGGAAGCGGGACGTGACAGGGTTTTTAGTGGTATCAGAGCATCAGGTTTGGCTAATGTATTAGTTGCCTAATATATTAGACAAGCTAACTAGAATCTGCACAACACTTCACCAACCATGCATGCAAAATTGAAACATAATACCAACTCAAATTTTGGATGCTAACTGTTTTCGGTTTGTGTAGACTATGGCTCGTAAAGGTTCTACCTCCGAGTCACAGGCTGATCCGATTGAGGCTGTCACTGCTGTGCTGGAGCGGCTGATTAATCAGCAGCAAAACCACAATGATTTGGTGATGGCTGCACTTGAAGCTGCTCGGGTTCCGCCTCCTGTTGCGCCTGTGGAGGAAACTCTTCCGCCTCGCCCAGGGACTGTTACAGACTTTATGAGGCTGCATCCCGATCGTTTTTCCGGCACTGAAACGCTTTTGGAGGCTGAACAGTGGCTGATCCGGACTGAACGTTTGTTGGAAGCAGCTCGCGTTGCAGAGGCTGATCGGGTGGATGTTGTTTCCATCCAGCTGGTGGATTTAGCGCATATCTGGTGGATGGCTGAGTCTGAGCACCTTGAATGGCCTATTGCTTGGACTACTTTTACTCGGGGATTCTTGGAGAAGTTCTTTCATAGTAGTACTTGGGTTGAGATGGAACATCAATTCCTAGCCCTAAAATAGGTTAAGTCATTGTTCAATTTTGGATTTGTTACCATATTGCATGAACTCTTATGAATGTTGTAACATGGACTTCTTGCAACAGGGTTCCAGGACAGTGGATGAGTACGCTGCTGGGTTCACGAGGCTTAGCCTCTTCGCTGCCATTCTTGTGGCAACCGAAGAGGATAGGGCTCGCAGGTTCACAAATGGGCTTGAGTAGGATATCAAGAGGCATCTGGTCTCCCTTCGTCTGCATACTTATGCTGAGGCCCTTGAAGCAGCTCGAGCTCAGGAGCAGGCTCCTGGTGATTCGTCCTTTTCTCAGTGGACTGTTCCGCATTCTACTGCTAGGTCTGGTGGTCCTATCCGGAGGCATGTTCCCACCCATCCAGTCAGGGCAACTACTTACTCTGCTGCTGGTTCTCAGAGGAATGCTTACTGTGATTTCTGTCGATTGCCTGGGCATGATCGCAAGGAATGTAGGCGCGCCAATCGCCGATGCTTTAGGTGTGGTTCTACTAAGCATGGAGTGCGAGATTGTCCCCAAGCATTTCAGCAGATGGCTCTTCCAGCCAGGGGTCCTGTTCAGCAGGCAAGTCCAGCTCGTGGTCCAGTTAGGCCACCACTTCCTCCTCAATGCCAGATTGTCGGTCAGAGGACCGCTGTTCCGAGGAGAGGTCAAGCTTTCAACTTGACTGCCGCAGATGCTGCGACCGCTGAAGGAGTTGTGGCAGGTATATTTGTTTTATTGTTTTGCTTGTTTTGTTCCTTTTGTTATTTCCCTTAGCTTTATTTTGCTTCCTTTTTGCTGTGTTCCCCGCATTGTGTTTTCCCTTACCCTTGATTGTCTTTGCTTTCTCCTTGCCCTTGATTTCTGTTAGGTATCATCCTTGTTTGCTCTTAACCTGCATATGTTCTTTTTGATTCTGAGGCAACCCATTCTTTTGTCTCCTCTCGATTTGTCGCTCGCCATCAGTTAGAATGCAGCAACATGGCAGAGGCTTGGAACATCGTGACAGGTGGAGGAATTGTCAGTTGTTCCCGTGAGTGCAAGCAATGTTCCGTTGCTATTGGAAATGCAGACTTCAAAGCCAACCTGATTATAATTGAAAATTCAGGATTCGATGTTATTCTTGGTATGGATTGGTTGGGAGAAGCCCATGCCTTTATTGATTGCCGTGCCAAGAAGGTTGTCTTCCGAATTTCAGATCGGGCAGAAATTGAGTTCCATGCCGAAGAGTCTTCTCTTGGTCTAGCAAAGACTGCAGTTGAGCAAGTGGATTGTGCAATGGAATTGCAATCAGGCTGTGAGGCTGCGCCTCTAGTAGTTCGGGATTTCATAGATGTTTTTCCAGATGAATTGCCTGGCTTACCCCCTGATAGGGAAGTGGAGTTCGGTATTGACGTTCAGCCTGGAACAGAACCGATATCGAAGGCTCCCTACAGAATGGCACCAGTTGAGCTGGCAGAGCTTAAGGTGCAGATTCAGGAGTTGCTTGATTTGGGTTTCATCAGACCTAGTGTTTCGCCTTGGGGTGCTCCAGTCCCTTTTGTTGATAAGAAGGATGGAAGTCGTCGGATGTGCATGGATTACCGAGAGCTGAACAGAGTTACGGTGAAGAATTGGTATCCGTTGCCCAGGATTGATGATTTGTTTGATCAGCTGAGTGGGGCTGCTGTTTTCTCGAAGTTGGACCTTCGTTCTGGATATCACCAAGTTAAGGTGAAGGCTGCATATATATCGAAGACTGCTTTCAGGACTAGATACGGGCACTATGAGTATCTTGTGATGTCGTTCGGAGTCACGAACGCACCGGCTGTATTCATGAGTCTTATGAACCGGGTGTTCTTGCAGTATTTGGATAAGTTCGTGGTGGTCTTCATTGATAATATTTTGGTGTATTCTAAGAATCGGGAAGATCATGCTGAGCATCTTAGAGTGGTTCTGCAGACTATGAGAGAGCGTCAACTCTATGGGAAACTGAGCAAGTGCGAGTATTGGCTCGACAAGATTTCTTTCTTGGGGCATATTATTTCTGGCGATGGTATTTCGGTGGATCCTGCCAAGATTGAGGCTGTGAAGGATTGGCCTATTCCCAAGTCAGTTTTAGAAGTCAGGAGTTTTCTGGATTTGGCTGGTTATTATCGGAAGTTCGTTCAGGATTTTTCGAAGATAGCAGGACCGTTGACTAAATTGACTGGGAAGGATCAGAAGTTTTGTTGGTCTGATGAGTGCAATATGGCTTTTGTTGAGTTGAAGTACAGACTGACGTCAGCGCCTGTGTTGACTATTCCAGATGGATCAGGCAGATTTGTAGTTCACTGTGATGCTTCTGGTAAGGGTCTTGAAGCAGTTCTTATGTAGAAGGGCCGTGTTGTTGCGTATGCATCCAGATAGTTGAGGCCGCATGAGAAGAACTATCCTACTCACGACTTGGAGTTAGCGGCAGTGATTTTTGCTTTGAAGCTGTGGAGACATTATTTACTTGGAGACCGAGTGGAGATCTTTACGGACCACAAAAGTCCCAAGTACGTCTTCACCCAGAAGGAGTTGAACATGAGGCAAAGGCGTTGGTTGGAACTTATAGCCGAGTATGACATCAGTTTGCAATACCATCCTGGTAAAGTAAACTTGGTGCCTGATGCTTTGAGCAGGAGACTGGCGGTTTTAATTCTTACTCAGCAGAGGGATCTCATTGAGCAGATGAGAAGGTTGGAGCTTGATGTTGTGTTGCCGAGTTCTGGTCGGAGTTGTTTGGCGCTCCAGCTGCAGTCGTCTCTTATGGAGCAGATAAAAGAGGCGCAGGCTAGTGATGCGCAGTTGCGGAGTTTTTTAGCTGAGGTTGAGTCGGGGTCCAGGACGGACATGGTTATTCATGCAAATGGTTCTCTTCATTTTGGTTCCCGGTTATGTGTCCCTAAGGGAGAAGTTCGTCAGAGGTTACTTAAAGAAGCTCACCAGTCTTCGTATTCTATCCACCCTGGCAGTACTAAGATGTATCGGGATTTGAGGCTTCACTTCTGGTGGCATGGTATGAAAAGAGCTGTTGCGCGGTTTGTTTCGCAGTGTTTGATCTGTCAGTAGGTTAAGGCAGAGCATCAGAGAACCGCTGGACTTCTTCAACCGCTTCCTATTCCAGAGTGGAAGTGGGAACATATCACCATAGATTTTGTGACCGCTTTGCCGAGGAGTCCTAAGGGTCATAATGCTATTTGGGTGATTGTTGACCGTTTGACGAAGAGTGCTCACTTCATTCCTTTCGTGTCGGTCAGTCTACTGAGAGCCTTGCTGAGAGGTATATGCAAGAGATTGTCAGACTTCATGGGGTTCCAGTTAGTATTGTATCCGACAGGGATACGAGATTCAGGTCTCAGTTTTGGGAGAGTCTTCAGAGCAGTTTGGGGAACAAATTGAAGTACAGTACAGATTTTCATCCCCAGACTGATGGACAGTCAGAGCGGACTATTCAGATTCTCGAAGACATGTTGAGGTCCTGCATGCTTCAGTTTGGTGGGTCTTGGGAGGATCAACTTGCATCTTGTGGAGTTCTCTTACAATAACAGCTTTCAAGCTAGTATTAAAGCTGCTCCGTTTGAGGCACTCTATGGGCGAGATCGCCCATGTGTTGGGATGATGTTGGGGAGAGGCAGTTGTTGGGTCTAGAGATGATCACCAAGATAGTGGATGCAGTGGTTCAGATTAGGAAGCACTTGTACGCAGCTTAGGACAGGCAGAGGCGGTGGGCTGATGTTCATCGTAGGGCATTGGAGTTCGCAGTTGGTGACCATGTTTTTCTCAAGGTATCGCCATGGCGCGGTGTCATTCGGTTCGGTGGGGGGCAAGCTTAGCCCAAGGTTTATTGGGCCGTTTGAGATTTGGGAGCGAGTAGGCAAGGTGGCCTATCGTCTCGCATTGCCGCCAGCTTTATTGGGAGTGCACGATGTTTTCCATGTCTCACAACTCAGGAGATATATCCGAGATGAGAGCCACGTGATCGACTATTCAGAGTTGACCATTAGGCCAGATTTGACTTGTGAGATTCCGCCAGTTGCTATTGTGGATCGGCGGGAGAAAGTGCTTAAGAACAAGGTCATTAAGCTGGTTCGTGTTGCTTGGAATCCTCACTCGCCTGGTGAGTCGACTTGGGAGTTGGAGGAGAAAAATCGGCAGAAGTTTCCTCACTTGTTTGACTAGTTGCTTGTTTCCTTTTGATTGTTTGGTTTAGCTAGGGGCTATCCTATGTACCTTTCTTTTTAATTTCGAAGACGAAATTTTCTTGTAGGGGTAGGATTTGTAACCCATGTTTTTCGTTTTTGGTATTTTTTAGTGTATTTTTCATTTTTGTGATTTATTACGTTCCATTGTATTTTTTGAAACAATATATTAAATTATTTTTATTATATATTATTTTTCTTGCATTTTTGACCTCCTTGTGCTGATTGTGCGCCGTTTGTTCGTTTTTCGTCATTTTGAGCTCTTTTTCATATTTTCTTGCCCCCGTTCATGGATATTATTTATTTTAGGGTCATGGTGAATTTTTAGAAGAGTTTTGACCAATTTGAGATTTTTGGCCCTTAAGGAGATTTTTAGGAGTCATATGATTTATTGTATTTTGTATCTCCATTTGAAATCTACCCAATACCCATTACCCAATTGTATACCTATTGATTCCTAATCATACCCACTACCCATTAACCCACATTTAACCTATATAAATACCCCCCATAATCTAATTAACCCTAACCCTAATCCTTCTTTCCCTCTCCTATTGATACCCGGCCTCCCCTCCTTCCAAACCATCCCGGCCTGCACTCCTACCCAGACCGACACCCTTCTTCAAGTCCCTAACCATTGCCGACCATACAAATCATCTCCATCCATCATATTATACAACTCCGCCTCCAAAACCTCGTCTCTCCTCCCCTTCTTGTGGCCGGCCTACACCAAACCAGCACCCATCCATCCCAAAACAGCCCCCTACATCTCTCTTTGCTGATTTGAAGAAGTGGGCATCTCCCACTTTGGTCCATGCGTCAAGGAGATTAACCGTAGGCGCGTTTCGGTTCGTGGGTTCGCTCGAAATCGCGTAGGAAGGCTTCTCGCTCGTGGGTTTTCTTTGCTAGGCTTGGATTCGTCGCATTCATCGTCAAAAAGAGGCAAGTAACTTGTACATAATTTCCTTAGGTTGATACAAGTCGAAAGTTCACCTATAGGATAGTTTGAGACTAGAGACGGCCAAAGATGATGTTTCTATTTGTGTTTTTCATCTCTATTGTTCAAAACAAGCCATAGACGACTTAGGACATGGAGTTTGATAAGTTTATGCCTTAGGTTTCACCCAATTGCGATTTTGATCGCGTATGTGACATATTGTATACCATGTGTTTGATGGATTACCCATGTGAGAAATATTAGGTTTTGACATGTTAGAAACCCTTAGATATGATAATTAGATAATGGGTAGGCTGCGTTTTGAATTTGGTTAAGTTTGGTTCGTTTTTGTAGAAGTTATGACGTTTCTAAGATGAGTGGTGAAATCTGGAATTTCGGGCTGTGCTGTGTTGATTACTGTTTTTACCTGGTTTAGAGTCCGAATCTCAATGTGAACATTTCTTAGTAAATTGTAGATAATTGAATCTATTTTCAAACCCCACTTGTTTCACTGCGTTTGGAGTTCGTATGAATTAGATATGATAATTTTTGTGCATGTATGTCAGTAGTTTCCAGATTCAGTCTGGGGTAAATTTTGTGAACTATTTATTTTCAAGATCTAGGTTATACATAATATCATGCCATAATATTTTACTCAGTGTTTCATCATGATGTTAGGGTATTCCCAGATTTTTTTTGTATTTTAAAGATAAGTTTTGAGTGATTTTTCATATCCTTTTATATAATGTACTTTTGCTGTAAATTGCGTGCTGTTTGATGTTGAACCCAGTTTTCACCCTATTTATATTTACTTTATGAAAATTTTATGTGAGATATGGAAGTTGGAGAATTTTATCTATTTTCACTCCAATTTGGCGGAACTGGATTTTGATTTACTGTTTGCGAGATATGTTTATTTTCGTACAGTAGTGTTGAGAAATTCCAGATTCGTCAAAACCATATTTTGTGTTGCTTTCCATTTTTGTTGACTTAACTATAATTCCTGGAATATTATAAAACTTATGTTTTTGAGTCTCTATCTATATAGGAATATCCCAGATTTTTCGTGGATTTATTTGATGAGTTTACCTGTTTTTTTTATGTGTTTGAAGTTATTCCTCTGTTTTCTGGCTGTAAAAGAAATCTGTGTTGAAATGCGCTTTAAGATGAGATGTTGGGAACTAGTATAGGTCTTTATTATACTCGTTAGAAGCGTGTGGATGTCTAGTTTCCATATCCTTTGACGGATCATGATTTGCGTGCCTGTAGGTCTTTAAATCACTGTTTTAGTACAGAGTGGTCATGCTGTCCTGATTACAAACATAGACTATTTTGCTGGTATTTGTGAATGTATAGTATCTATACTTGCTTACTTGCTGATTTGATTTCCTGAAACTAAACCTGATTATACCTGGTTAGTTTGATATTATTTAATACCCTCTCATGACTGTTGATGATCTTAATAATAAAAGTAACTAAGCCGGGGTTTAAGGGAAGATTCTAGTAGTGGAAAATATAGAAATGTGTACTTGGAAGAGGACTAGTGTCCTGCCTGCCTGTTTACCTATACCTGATTGCATGCTTCCCTATAGGAAGGTGTTCTCGGAAGATAACCACTAGGTTATACCTGTTTCCTGACCCTGTCTACATTGCTTCTTATGTAAGAAGGTGTAGAGTCGAAGAGAACTATTAGGTTCTGCCTGTTTCTGTTTCGTGTACCCAAGTAAGCTGCCCTATGGACTCCACTATGAAAATCTTACTAAGCGAAATTGCTTGTTGTAGCAACCATGTAGTAAAAATCGGGATGCATGTCGTGCTACCTAGATAGTAAATAAAAAGATTAGACATAATATAACCTGATACCTGATACCTGTTTACCTGATATATGATTACCTGTTTACCTATTACCTGATATTCCTGTTACCTGTTTTCCTGATACTTGATATATATTACCTGAATACCTGATAAAGATACATGTTACCTGTTTACCTGTTGACCTGACACTTGATATATGTTACCTATACCTGTTAGTATATCCTGTGGTTAGTTAGTTTCCGTGTACTTGTATCCTATTCTAGTTGTGACCTGGACTTGCCATTGACGGGTACTGTGTTTTCTCTTTTCCTTTTTCCTGCATTCGATGAATTGCATATTACGGCGGACAAGTTCAAGATGGTACTGGAGGCTTGCAGTATTAGTTGCTTGAATATAATTATTATTTCTGTTTCGTGCTAGAACATTATATTTGTATTCGTGAGACTTGGATTATTTCTGTATTTGAGACTTGAGTATTATTTGTATTGGGCGATGTGACCCAGAATATTTGTTTTCCAAACTCTGTTTTATTTGAGAACATGATATTTGATTTCAAGTAATTTCTGCTGGTGAATTTGATTCGATGTTGCATGTTGGTTCCACTTTTGCTTCCGACTCTGATATATTGCCTGTGATGTGTTTTAAAGATTTCCAAAACAGCTTAAGGATGATTATAATCATTCGCTGGACTTGTGTTACGTGTCCGTATTCTGTATTTTTGGGAAGCGGGGCGTGACAGTGATATCTTTTGTTTTCAATTTATCAACTAAGTTTTCAAGATCAGTTACCTGAGGGAGAATGGCCTTCTCCTCTATGAATTCAAAACTCATGAACTTATCAACCAAGTGAGTCTTGGAGACCTTCTCCTCCTTTTTGAATTTATCCAGCAGATTATCCCAAATCTCCTTAGCTATTCCGTACTTTATGTACACATCTGCTAACCGATCTGAAATACTGTTGAGCAGAAACTCCCTGCACAAGTCCTCATCTCTGATCCAAGTGGCATCATCCACATCTTCAGTACACTCATCATAAGTCGTTTGACAAGTAAAAAAAATCTTCATGAATTTCATCCCATACTGTGCTTTTCTCTTCCAACCATTGAATTCAGAACTATTAAACGCCTCCAGTTTAGGAACCTCATACGGTCGATTATGTTTTTCCATCTCAAGGAATAAACGATGAGTTCCTAAAGTTTGAGAGTATGTTCTGAATTATTACTACACAAGTAATTTATAAGGAGAAGAGTATTTATCTGTAGATCTGCTAACTAATAACAGAACAAATGAATTAGATAAACTTTACGAATCTTAAAGTTTATAAATACTAGATCTTGATGAGATACAAAGATTCCCTTCACTGCCTTCTTCAAATTAGGGTTCCACACAAGAGACCCAATCGGCCAAGATGAAGAAGAAAGAAGACGATCGGACTTGCGCCTGAGGTGGTGGTGTTCATCGACTGCGACCGGAGAAGAGAGGAGGCTAGAGGTTCGCTGGCGACGTCGGGTCTCGCTGGATCTCAAGTCGAGTACCTCGATAGTGGTCGACAGCACGCGCCGCGTCGACAGAAGAGAAGGCGACGAGCAGCGATCGACTCCGACGGTGGGTCGTCGATGGTCAGCGACGGCGACTTTTAAGGGTTTTGACAAGATCCGAACGGTCTTCGATTAGATCCGACGAGATCCAACAAAACTCCGATTTCACTCTTAATTAATCTCACAAATTGATTATAATACCTCAAGATTGTTAGGTTTTGTGAAAAATTAACAATTGGGAATTAGGGTTTATGTCTAGATCTAAGTTGCTTGAGATATTCACCCTAGGTATCAAGATTGGAATACCTAGACTGCTATCACAAGCCAGTATTTATTTCTAAATACTGGTTTGGGTATCGGGTTATAAGCCCACAAACCCGCGTTCCAATATCCAATCAATTATACGTTCAATACACGTGTTACTCATATGCACGTGCTATATTTATATAGAGAGAATATACCAATATATCCAACATATTTTTGGTTAGTTCTTACTTACCTCATCCTACCATTTTCAACTGCAACGAATAATGCTAATTATACAACTAATTAAGCTCGTACCACTATTACAAGAAACAAATATGTAGTCAATTGAAGAGTGTAAAGCTTTGCAGCTGCTACCAAACAACAGCTATAGTTATTATTATTGCATGTCATAACAGTTGAACGACAATATTACATGCAATAGTGTTTGCCAGCTCAAAACCCTAAACACATCATCCAAGATCCCGAATTGTTCATTTCAGTTAATTGTGCACTAGTAATTTCCACGTGCGATGCACGTCTTAATAAATATATTTTTATTAATAGTAAAAACTTCAATGTAGTCTAGCCTTAAATCTAATACTTCCTTTATATTAGATTAGATATGCACGGGCAACAGACAGATTTGGTTGTCTACAAATATTTATATTAATTGAATTTAATTTGGATGTATATTGCACGGGTTTGCTCAGTTACAAAATTAGGGTTTGTTTGTTTACAACCCCAACTCTCCCATTAAAATAGTACAGATATTTAGTTGAGTTTGAGATATAGCCACTTTATTTCTATCTGAGAGTGTAGTTAAATATATTTCAGGTAGAAATTGCATGTTTAAAATTTTTCTAAAAAATGAGTACAACTACACTCGCTATGAGGAACCTCTGCTTCAAAAGAAGGGTTCCTCAAAGCAATCCAAGAAAGTCGATCGAAGACACCAGTCAATATGCCACCACTGCACCATTTAAATCAGACTCAAAAGAGAGCCGATCCACAGGTAGAAAGCAAGACAGGAGAAGTTCCGCATCAGCGCCTAAGCAAAGCACACACAGTTCATGGTCGTGTACAGCAGGATCAGTACGTTGCCGTCGGTGCTGTCGCAAGTTGGTTGAACAATTAGATCAATACGAAACTCATCTTATCTCAGAAGAGAGGGGCTAATCAACGAATCCCTAACAATGTAAGAAAGCTTCAGTTGTACCTGAGTCTAAGGTGCCCTTCAAGGGGTCGGTGCGCACCATTCGCTTTTGCAGTTATACCACTGACTTTGCCACTAGACCTTCGTCAAGCCGTTCACTACTTTCCAATTCATCATCTACTTGTCAACAAAGTCCTTACCGCCAATCAATGGTATACCCAGCAGCAAACAATCGATCTATGGAATTGGAGGGCCGATTTTTGGATGTTTACCGAACATAGAATGCTGCCCTTGATCCTAGCCCTCTCGAATGGGACTTTAATACCATTATTTAGAACTTAAAGAAAGAAGGAAGCTCGATGAAGGCAGTTCGAACAGTAGCACTACGGCTTAACAGCGCCTTTTCACTATATACCTGCGCTCGTCCGTTGCTTGTTGAGGTGAGGTGATTTAGATAGAAGATAAAGATACATGGATCGCAATCCCCTTTCGTTGAACTGCTATATTCCGATACGCCTATAGCAACGGGTATACCATCTAGTCCCTTTGCGGATGGAGCTTATCTAGGATCAGACGCGAGCTAAGGCAAGCTAAGGTTAGGTAGTTGCGTCCCCGACGGGCCAATCCCTCAAGGTATGTTCTTTCTTTCCCACCCGGATTGAGTATCAATGAAGATTTTTTCACAATGCTAGCACCCTCAGAGAACAACAACCCAGAGTTCCTCTACTCAATTTCTCTTTAGAGATTCTGGGAACCAAGAGTGAATGGTTATATCTTTATATTTCTATGAAATAAAATAGCTAAAAAAAAGCTTTTTAGCAAATTCCTAGGGAGCCACACCTGCTGCTGGTCACATTCTAAACTCACCTCGTCTTGTAATAACAGTGGAGGGTGAAAAAAAAATGTCCTCTGATAGGTCTTTCCTGATTGCGCGCGGGTCTACGAGACATGGAACTTAGGGCAACTCTTCCTCTCCTCCTTGCTACATTTGGTATGTAGAATGTACACGGTTGGGTAGTAAGAGGATGAGGCCTTCGGGTCTTCGCCTTTTGATTGAGTTTCCGAATGAAGTGCTTCCTTCTGCTTGTCGGGCAGCCTCACTTCATTCATGCACGGGCCTTCCACAAACGAAAGCAGAACTGAGGTAGCTTGCTTCCCTAATATTACAGAAGCTGGAAAAGCGGGATGATTAGCTACTTTACATTTCCCTCCTTATACTCCTGCTGGTTAAGGACCTTAGGCTAGCGTGACTCTTTCTCATAAGCTCGAGCGAACTCTCCCACAGAATGACATACCTGGTCTCCTCTTTAACTAATAATTGGAAAGGCTATATTACTAATGGGTCACACACCCTATCTCGTCCTTCATTGACCAGGGCAGGAGATTGAAGAGTCATCAGGGACGTTACCGAAGCCCGTGAAGTGGGTCTTGGCTGCTTTTCCCTTAGTCTTATGGTTTCACTACGGCTTTGGCTGAACTACCACCTGACACCAGTATTCTTAGCTTACCGGCTTACTTCTTTGAATGATAGGACTATTCTGCTTGGCTATCGGACTACTTAACACCCGGATTCTTGTCTGTGCTGCTTACTCCCTGTCTTCTTACCTTAAAGCTTAATAGCTCTCTCATTCGGCTTACAGCCTACCACGAGGTTCTCCCGGTTTCAAGCAACTACCTACTAATGAAGAGGAGCTGATAAGTTTCGCCACTCGTCCAGGTGCACGCACCCGGCTGGTTACTAAAGCCAGCCAGGCGCTCCACGGCGCAGAAGAATCTGCTGACTCAGGAGACGAGACTCGTTCTCTATTCTCAGAGGATAGTTCCACTTCTCTCCCAAGCCCGCGTGGTTCACCAGCCCGACAGTATCTTGCCGAAGTAGTAATGATGGCAGACGCTGACCAAGCTAGTGAACTTGCCCAGATGAGAGAATAAATGAGAGAGAAGGACAAAAATCGAGGAACTTTCTCTACAACTTCAGAGTGTCCTTAGACAAGCACAGTCCAATACTACAGTCCGACCCCCACCTGTCACACCACAGTCTGAGCCCAATAGAGCATCTTCGTCTACAGCTATACCTGAGTGACAATAAAGAGGCAGCAGCTGGCCCATCACAAGGAGGATCGTTTATGTCACCAGAAGGCCTGCAAAGAGCTATTGACGCCGTAGTTTCAGCCTCACTGAAGAACACTTCCGGGAATTCCAATTCCTACGAGTTATAAGAAGCCGTATTCTGCACATCATGATGAAATGGCCTTCCCGTAGGGTGACCACCATCCTAAGTTCACCACCGTCTGTGCTCTTTATTTTCAGCATTAATTATAATATAAATTTCTAAGATTGAAGACCCTTTATGGCCGATCCATAGCGCGATCTGTTATGGATTTCGGGCTCCGACAAAGACCCCTTCATCTCTGTATCTATATTTTGACTCTGTTTGACGTTCTTTCTTATATTCCTCATCTCCCTTGCGGTTTTGACGTGGGCAAGAGGTCCGATCATTGTACATCCATTGAGATCGGATCCCTTTATGTCGTCAATATCCTCATTGAGCAACCTAAATCTGTCGACCAACGGGAGAGGAGAGATAATCTTCGCAAAGATTATATGCGGAGCGATGCCGGGAATCACGCACGGACTGATCGTTCGTCAGAAAACGCATACGAACAAATCGTTCTTGCTGTTTTGGCATTTGGTGCGTCTACTCGTTGGCTACTTTATACCAAACAAGCACCTTCTGCATGGCTGAACGAAGCCTTATGTGGCTTCGCGAAACAACATCTTTCTATAAAGCTTGCTCCATTGCTTGCTTCTAGAAGAAAGATAGAGGTGGGGTTGGTTCTTCATTTTATGATGCCAGTACTTACGCGAAAGGCCATTTAGCTCCTGTGCCAGAGGGACTTCGCCCCAAGCCAGGTCACATGTCCATTGCCCAACAGCAAGTTGATGAGGGGTTTAGGCTTTGATGGCCTTCTCATTCAAGCCAGAGTTCAATTGCTATGGCTGCCAGTTCACGTGGAGGATATCGGCCCATCTCATGTTTCTAGTTCGACGTTCTGGACAGCATCAAGCATCTATTCAGCTGAAAAAGTTGCTCCAAGATGTCTTTCAGTAGCTGAAGAGATGAACACTGCTTCAGCACAACTTCTTAGTACCCCCTAAACTCATGATGGAACGAGTAATAAAAGAAATTTTCCAACATGGTGCTGATATTCATTCTATGGTCTACCTTTCCACTGTCCCTGAAGAACCCGAATCCAGATTCTGAGTCAGAGAAAGCCAATTGGAGTGAGCCAGTCCATCCGAGTCCGCCAAAGTTCATTTAGATGGAAAAGGTAAGCTTGACGTACGTGAATGGAAAAAACAAGACAAATAAGATAAAACAAAGCGCTTTTTTCACCAATATCTATCGCATCACGGCAAGCAAGGAACATATTCCACTTATGGCCATGTGTATTTTGATTTGAGTTTTTCGACCCTGCTCGCAATGTGGTAACGAGTCTCCTACGACGCGAGGATTGTCAACATCATGGATTGTGTGCTGCCACCATGCCCGAGCTGTAGATAGATGTGTGATTTCTTTTTTTATGCTTTGATGTTATTGTTATTTTGTTCCAATACTAGTATCAACAGATGTTAATGTGATGGTTTGATATCCCGGTGATTTGAGTCACTGATGCCCGTCCTTCACGGAGAAAATATTGAGTGAATATTTGGTCTATGAGAAAAGTGTCGAGAGCTCAATTGCCTTCCAGCGTCAATGGTATGAAATCAGGTGAGGGCAGTGAGGTCGTTCCAGCAGCTGCAAAGAGCATGGGTGGTCAATTCCATTATGTCCGAGTTAGTAAGCTAAGATCCCCTGAGTGTGAACTAGAATAGCGAAAGCGGCAGAAAGATCAAAGATGTCGTGAGTGAAGTTTCATAATTCTGAAAAGGAGATCGAGTCGCTTGGACTTCATTAAGAAATCCTGTGAAAATAGCTTGGAATAGAAAAACCCCCTCTACATGTATACCTGCATTCCTTAACTCCCAATCTAGTGCACTTTCTTGGATTGTATGATCCTAAAGACCTAGGAAAGTCATTTTCCATATACCAGCATTCAATTCCAAAACACAGAAAGAAAGCAAAGAATCGACTTAAGGATGCTACCAAGTCAAGAGTTTTTTAAGCTCTAGAGCATAAGCCCAGTAAAACTGCACGATTCTAATCAGATCGATCATAACATAGTAAGGCGTAAAGTCCCACTCCAGTCAAGCTCACATCCTTTAAAATACTATTACTATTTCGATGCTTTCTAGAGGTGCGTCAGGGAGATAAGGGTCTGTTGGGAAGATAGAGAAAGATCAAACAAGAAAAGAAAGAAAGAACATCTAAAGGACGCTGGAAACGGCTTTCAAACCGGCGGTAGGAAAGAGAGTAGCTCCCTCGTAAGTGACTGCCGGAAAAGAATACTTGAATAGAACCCGAAGGTGCAGCTCCCCTTAAGATAGTGAAAGACAGGAAAAGATTCATTGAGCTGAGATATTTGTTGGACATTTCTTTTATCAGAACATAGCTGCTGGCATACCGACCTAGAAATGGATTTGAAAGGAAGAAGGGACAATAGGCAGACATAACATAAGAAAGAGAAGATGTGTACGAACGTTGGATAGTCTAAACACCGTCCTAGATTAGGAAGGCCTGTCTCGAACTGCATAAAAAGTAGTCTAAGAGCCTAGTTCAGACTAAATAGGCCTTAAAATAAAGTAGCTCTCCTTTGGCTAAAGACCAGCAGGACAGTCAGTTGGGACATCCCCCTTAGTTGTGGTCTACTCCATCCTATGAAGAAGAAGGCTACCTTACTCACGCTGATCGGATTGCATACTTCGTCTCTCTTCACTTTGTACGACAGTCTTTTTCTTAGGTGAGCCTAGTTCAGAGGCATAGGCGTCGACTAAACGAAGTGATTTGACTGAACCGATTAAGATCTGTCTTTCATTAGTCTGGAAGTTCATAACTAAGTGGTGGACTCTTTGTTCTAAACTTTCTTCCAATCCAAGGACTCCAAGTCAGCTGTGAACGAACTTGTGGCCTAGAATCTGGTCTTTCAGGAGAGAAAGTCCCCACTTATTGAAAAAAAGACCACCAGTCTTGCTTCCACCCAACAATCCTTCAACACCTACTTTTGATTAAAAAGACAATCATTGGCATTGCTTCAGCTTAAAAAACTGGGGGACAGGACAAAAAAGATCAACGCTATATTGCCCCAACCATGAGAGCGTAGATTGATAGAACAATCATATGAGCCAGCTCCTAGACCCCGCAGAAGTAGTTCATCCTCTGGTTCTATAAAAAGCGGAAAGCATCTATGAATGAGTATATTTATATCTCTTTACAAAGCGGATTTATGTGTTTTTTTTCCATTCCTACTCTTAAAGAAGGCTATCTCTTCGAGAGAATGCGCGGGGTCTTTGAAGGCAGAATTCTATATTTCAAGTGCAAGCCTGATATGAAAGTGGAGACAATCCTAGCAAAAGAAAGCTATTTCAAAGTGCTTTTTTTTACGCTAAATGATCGGACCAGACAGGTCTTTTCGTTCACTTTTCATTCGTGGGTGTCAAATTTAAGGTCTTTGTCCAGTTGTGAACTTCGACTTGACTTCAATAGCTAGAAGCATCATGACTAATACTCCAACAATTATTTTGTCCCCTCATTTATCTTCATGCTCTTTCATCCCTACTAGGAGAAACCGATAGCTTTCTCATGTTCTACGCCAGGGAAAGATGGCTTAACTACCATGTCCTGTCTCCATTCTGATTGATTCGTCGAGATTACCGCTCCAGTCAAAGATAGAATGATAAAGAAAGCTATCGGTACAGATAGGTATAAAAAAAATGGGAGGGTAAAAGATAGCAGGTACAGGCACTCAATGGAGATGCTCGCCTTCTTTCTGACTTTGCTGTTCAGTTCCTAGATAGAATGAAGTAATGGACTGAATAGAAGTGCAGGTGCCGGATTCCCCCCTTATCAATCTTTGAGATACTAAGCCAACGAAAGAAAATGAATAAAGATCATAATCAGATCAGAAGGTCCTGAAAAGCGGGAAATCCCTCCATCTGTAACTGAAGTTGTTGAGAGGAGCGAAGCCACTCGACCTTAGGGAGAGGATGAGGCTAATGGCTAATAGAGATGGTCGAGACCTGTAACTTAAATTCAATATAAGGATCACAGTCTGTAACTTCAATGAAACCACAAGAATGTCCTATGCCCTCTCTCATCTAATCTATAATCATCTATCGGGGAAGGGTGTAAACCCGTGAGGCCGTTACTGGGCGAAGGGACGGAGAAAGCCAAGATGAAGCAAGACGAGAAGGCAATGGTTTACGATTTGTTCCATGACCTACGGAGAGCTAGATATGCAGGTACCCATTTCCGGTCATAGCAATTGGATGGTAGAAGAAGTTATCATGCGGGCACTGCCAGCTGCATGTAGCAAGGTTGACGTTGGCTCCATACCCTTGGGGGCATGCATCCAGCTCCGGTTTCTAGTTCCTGAAAAATGGAATGAAAAACGGGAGTGGAATGTATGTCCGGTGGAAAAGTGGAGGCGATGAAATCCCTCACTCTGGCGCTCTAAGGTAGGCGGTGCAGAGGCATTAGAGTGACCATAGCAAGACCAGAAAAGAGCCTTAAGGAGGAGAATGAAAGGACAATGAAGTTCCTATTGAACAGAAGGGCTTTAAAAGAATGGATTGAAGACACCTTCCATTCCACACTCAAACCACTTTTAGCCTTCTGTCTACAAAGTTCTGGCTTGTTTAACTCATTAAACCTTTTTTTTATTGTCTTGAATTCCTGCCTTCAGGATGCCTTGATAAAAGAAGGAGCAGCTAGCTCCTAACTCCAGCTGCCAAACTCGAGAAAGGACAAGGCCCTCTTCTATTCTTTCCTAAAATAGAGGGATAGGGGCCTAGCTCGCTTCGGCTTACATTATGGCTTTCATCGAAGAGTAGCAGCAACTTCTTTCACTATCAGAGAAAGAAGCTCAAGAACTAGAACTCAAAAAGACCGGCAACAAGCTGCCTTCTTTCATTATTGAGGAAGATTACCTTATTGGATTGGAGCAAGAAAGAATGCTCAAAGACAATATTCAAATGAAAGAAAGTGGCTAACGCCAGATATATTAGTTACTACTCAAATATTGATAGCTCGAACTAATATAGCTATTAAAGAAAGTTCGTTGCTTGTTGAGGAAAGAAAGAAAAAAGCGAAAAAGAGCACTTTCCACCTGGACAGTCCAATTCTAGAAAGCTACTTTCATGCCATGTTGTAGGCCAGCTACCATTATTTAGTTAAGCCCTTAAAGCTTTCCATCGTCCAATAGGCGGCATGCGTGGAGGGAGTTGGATCAGGGCTAAAGAAAGCTGTCACATCCTCCTCTTCAGTCTGCCTTGCAGGGTGTACCTGGTTGGTTTAAGAGTTGAATATGCTCACATTTCGGCCGCTTCATCAGAAGAAGGGACGGCTTACGAAAGCTTCGTCGTTAGGAATGCCCTATTATATATATACATCAAATCACACTAAAAAAAACTATATAGCTTTTCATATGCAAAAAAAGATAACGAAAGCTTACTGGATAGGTCCAAGAAGACCATTGAAATCGAGTACATCTGGGTTATAGGTTTACAACCGAGTCTTGCTCCCGTCATCATCTTCCTCCATCTATACCAGATGAGGGCTTAGGCGATTGGCGAGGATTGACTATGGAAGGAGATCGGTATCATACCTTGGTTGCTCCTCTGTTTTCGGTCAGTATCGAGGGAGAGTACCTATTGGCTAGGCAAAGGAAGTGGGCTAAACGGGCACTTCTCAGCTTGCATTCACCATGACATCGATTTTTGGCTATGCCAAAGATCAAGAGGACGATCTATCTTAGGCTTTGTTTGGTACATAAAAGAATGTATCTGGACAGTTTTTGTAAGGCGCTTGCGCCGAGAAAGAAGCTAGAAGTAGAAGAAAGGTTGGATTCTCACCTGCAACAGGCCCATGCAGCCGCCAAGATGCTTCCGCCTCTTAACAACCCTTAAAACCATGGCCCCATATAGATAAGCGAGCAGAGCCGGTCCCCATGCATAGCGCGGGCACCTCTCAATATTGTACCTTTCATGAAAATGAAATAAATGCAAATAAAGCCGATCCCTTACAGGAAAGCCTCTTGGGGAACCATTCCCTGGTTCCTGCACTGAGGTCACCTTAGGTCCTTCCTTCATTTATCTCTTGGATCACAAGAAATGATCCTATTCAGAACCCAAAGGGTGAAAGTTCCTACGCATTTCCACGATTGTGGTTATACACGCGCGAATCGCGAATTGCGTATTTTATATTTATATCTTTTTAGAAAAATGGGAATCTTTGCTCCAAAAAAAACAGTTGTCTTGCTTTCTGCTTCCTTTAACCCACTTTGATCTTTCTATCTCTTGCATTCATCTTATCCATCCTTACTGTTGTTGTTACGAAACAAACAGGGGCAAGGGGACTGCCCGCCACACTCCCCTTGCCCCTGTTCCATGGCTGAAACAGCAGGGCCTCGCCTTGCAGCGTCGCCTTATCTGACAACAAAGGTGATGATTTCATTTCTTCGGAATGAATGATCTAGCAACAAGACTACAAATGCAAGATTTCAAACTCGCCTTTGTTTGCTCTCTGCATCATCAGAGCGCCCTGCCCCGGAACGTTGGCTGCTGTGTACGAAGATTGTCAAAGGCTCGCACTTGTTCTATCCAGCCCAGCCTGAATACTCTTCTTCTTCAATCCATAAACAGGTCCCACTAGCTGGGTATTTGACCACTCGACCGATCGACTAAAAAAAACCAATGATTATTTAAAAAGGTCGATCGATGAGTTATTTCTTCTCCCGCAGTCTCCTTCATCGCAACGATTCTTCCCCGTTCAAGAATCACTGTTTTCGTGATCGAATGACGAAATAGATATACAAACTGTATAGGATCATTCGCTGGAATGGGATAAGTGATTCTTTTATAGGATCCCAATGGGATCTTAGAATCAACTAAGGATACAATCGGTATTTGTGATCGATCAGCTTCCAGTATGACCGAAGACTTTCTATCTGCATCCAGAATAACTACACAATCAGGTTGTTGGTTCGACCCTAAATTGATCTTCTTCTTTCTCAAACGGATTTTTTTCGGACTTGAACAAGAATTGGTAAAAAAAGCCCTGATCCTCCATTGGGAATCATTGATACGGCTCGCCATCTCTTCCATTATCCCATATATAAATAAATGATTGGTCTTTAAAAAGAAGGAACGACCTTTTTGACGAATGGGAGATCCTATAAAATGAAAAGCGTTTCGTAAACAAATCAGTGTCTTGTCTGAATCGAGAATAGCAATTCCATTTCTGGAACCACAGATATAGACTTTGAAATGGTGAGCAGCTACCCGACGGCCGAGATGTGCGTTCGTAGTAAGTAATTTCGTACAAACTAGAGAATGGATTGTCATTTTTTGTTTTTTTCCCGAGATACAGGTAGTAAGTAAGATAATAGAATAGGTTTGCTCTACTTTCAGTGGAGGATCTCGAGTTTCAACTAAACGCCATCCCGGAATTGGCATTGAAACTCGATATAGACCGGGGAATGAAACCCATTCTGCTCCAAATCTTGGAAGATTTTAGTCAGACCGACTGCGGGCATTGTTTTCATCATCCTCCCCCAGGCAATAAATTCGTAGGCCTGTTCCGTTCCCTTATATGGGTAATGGGGGCCTGCTGAAGTAGTTCCGGTAGGTCCGGCTCGTTGATGAGCCTATCAAACAGGCTGTCCTGTATTCTTTGTCTTAATTCGAGGCAGTCGACTTCAGTGTCTTAATTCGAGGACGGCTGACTCGAGAGAGAAAAAGCCTCTTGGCTGATTCCGGTCGCCCAATTCAAATGGGTTTCGGACTATCGAAAGATATTCCCCCTCCTCAGTTTGTGGGAGGACCCTATGCCCCATCGTATTTTGCAGGGTTAGTACCCGAGCGTACAGCTCGCTTTCTTCCGCCTGGCGTATGATTCGAAACTGGGCATAGGCCCCGGTACTTGCGACTCTGCCTCGATTGCCGGGGCACTTGCAACAGAATCCCCATCCCACTCCTCCGAAGAGGAATCGGAATTGCTCTCATCCCCTGATTGAGAGAAAGCAGTTTCCTTCTTTTCTGTTTCGAAAAACGCAAGCCTCTAGCAAGACCCGCATCTCAAAGGAATCCTCTGTCCGCAAGGACGAGTTTGAGGGCAAAGCGAGTCTGGTCCCCGATGACGATTCCCCAGGTAACATTGCCTTTGAAAGAGAAGCAACCCCCGAAAAAAGCCCACCAGTGCTTTGGCGGTGAATCCGGCAATAGAGGGAGATAGAGAGGTTGGAAAGCGCCCCCTCCAAAAATGTGGACCACGAGAGTGCAAATAGCATGAGCCCCCAGGCTAGCTTTCTACACATCAAAGATCCCGAAGAAGTCCCTTCCCACTGGAACAAAGCTATTAAATTGAGAATAGCAAAAAATAGCATAAGACTACCGAAAGACACCATCTACAAAGTGCTACAATCGATCTGCAAGTCAATTTGTTCCTAACTACCACGTGACTCAACGTCAGAACTAATTTACTCATTACGTTGTTTTTGTTTTTTCATTCTCCTTCCTTCGGGCGCCTCTTCCTGTTCTATTCGATAGAGAAAAATACCGGTCCGTTCTTCTCTTCCTTTCGTGCGAAACTCTCAAATCTAGCTGCCCACTTTCACGCAGCAGTGCTCACACTCATTCTGAATTATAAATGCAAAATGAAATGCTAAGTGTTCTAGAATGGCACGGCAAGCACGAACTGAGTAAGAAATCACTAGGGTGATACAAGAAAGATGCACAAACAAAGGAAAAAGGGCTACTTCCTCGATCGACTAGCTCCTATACTTGAGACAAAGTCTGTTTCTCACAATAAAATCAATCTTATACGAGACCGCCATGATGGGAACTTACCACTAACCCAATCCGCTCAAAAGTGTAGTTGCAAGTGGGATCAAGATAAGCTACGAACGAGAGAACAAAAGCCAGTCGGAACAGAAGTCTAGTAGAGGTGCCCGAAGGAAGGATCCGCTTTCGTTGGAGAGTCTATCTTACCTACGCTATTCTCAAACGGGAGATCGAGATTAGGATTGACGAATGGATGGAATGATTGGCATGAATAGGATAGCCTCCACTAAATAGCGAGATGACGAAAATGAAGAACAAGAAAGAAACAAGTCTATATACGCTTTAGGTCTAGTCCTTTGTACCATAAGAGTTCAGATTGTAATTTGGAGAGTGAAGAGAAGGGAATGAGTGCAAAAGCTATAGCAGGTTTACTCTCTGGATAGGTGGGTAAAGCTAAAGCTGATGCAGTGAACGCTGCAGCAGTTGAAGCAATCACACTGATGCAGATTCAGCCTCGCATGTCTAATGGCTTACGAACTCAAATAAAAGCAGCCATCGTCTTCGTTTTCAATTGCTATTGATAATAGGATGCTCGTCCGAAAAAAATGATAAATGCGGATTTTCTTTTTTCTCATTTCATAATATCTCAGACTGACAAACAAAAACACACCAATGCATCATTATTTTCGGCGGTGAAGTCTTAGTTGGAACAGATTTCTAATGGTACGTCCTATGAGCTGTATTAATTCTAATTTTTTCAATGTCTTAGCTCCTTGTTCTTTAGAATAACTGAGTTTCGAGATTGGCTCAATTTATGTGTACATTCGCGGTTCTCCTACCGGCCTTGATGAGGAGACTTCTTCCCTTCCATCTTTGAGTGAATCGCGTGTTCGTGAGATTCAAAGGTATGTTTTGTCCAATAGTTATCATTTTTCCTGGTTTACTTTTTTACGAAGGGTAGTGCTAAAGAAAAGTTACACCACACTATACTTTTCTCAGAATTTCCGGATCTTTTTTTTTCTTCGTTCTACTAATACTAAGGAGGATAGTTTGGTTTTTCTAGCGCTTTCTCGTATTTTAACAAGAACTATAAACTATGCTTATAGTTTTGATTTAATTGATCAAGTCTACGGCGTTCAAGACTGGCGGTGCTTGCTACTAGAAGGCGCATGTTTCTGGTGGTAAATTTGAGGGTTTATATCGTCTGGATTTAAGTGGGAATCTTTCTCTGGTTTATCGTTCCCATCTCTTGTGTAAACTTGCTCCTGTATTGGACTGTCCCCCTATTATTCGTCTTCTATCGCTATTTTTAGACCTTAAAGATCTTCCTTTCTTTTAAGGGTGTTCTGATTCCAATGCCTCAAGTTGGAATCCCTCTTTTTGGTTGTGCGATAAGCAGTGTTCTTTTTCATTTCTATCTTGGTGACTTTGATAGAAAAGTGCTTTCCACCAATCACGCTAGGAACGGAGGAAGGAGAGCTCTTGTTATAGAATCCGTAGGCCGAGGAACAATAAAGCTTTTCTGTCCTAACAGAAGGTTGGTTATACTAATTAGGCCTTGCCCCTAATAAAAGCACTAATATCACTTTGGAAAGTACCTATTGATTGTTACTACCACCGTAGGGCAAGGAAGAAGCAAGCTAACAAGTTCAACAGCTTAGCTTACCTTAAGTTCCAAAGACTAAATGCGCGTACCAATCGTACTACCATCCCAACTAGCACCTCTAGCTACCATCCATCACTTTAGACAGAAAAGGGGCGTACCCGACCTGCACTCACCTCTAGCTGCAATCACTCCCTCAAGCAAGCGTACCAGCACGCCTACCAACTAGAATAAGGACAGCCAGACTAACCCGCTACAACCAATCACTATCACTCGACAGGGCATGCTACCCTAGCTACCTACATGCATAACAGGTAAGAGCATATGAAGAAGATAAAATGCAAACCCTACCTTAGCACATTCACCTGAGGAAGGAAGGGAAGAAGAGAGATGAGACCGCATAGATAGAACTGGTTGTGATTCCCGCCTTCGGTGATAGAACAATAGACCTAACAGCTCCTTCCACTAATCTTAGTTTAGGAAAAGACCATTAATCTTAGTTTACTTCCCCGACTGACTTTTAGGTTATATAAGAGAGAGCGGACAAAGGGCTTTCTACTACTGATACACCATAGCGAGAAAGAGCTCCTCACCAGGCTTTATGAGAATGAAGGGATCGGCCAGCTATTAAATAAAGTTGCTCCGACGGGTTCCTGAGGCACTTTTTGGCGCTGGCTTTTCATAACCAATCGATCACTGGGAGCGCCCTAGACTAGCCATACTAGACATCAAGACAGAGAACCTCTTATCAGATTCGGAGTTTACGCTGGAGAGCCTACTCCTCTAACTAAGAGGAGAGGGCACTTAAAAGAAAAGGAAAAAGACCACCCCTATTTGATTAGCTTGCATAATAACTAGCCTTGGAAGGGCCTAACCTTCTGGGTAAAGTTAGCCACTAGAAATCGATTCCTTGGCTCGATACCGGGAATAGGAAGACTAGTGTGGACCTCTTTGTGGCATTCTACTTCTACAGAAAGATGGGTGTACCATCAACTCCCAGGCTAAGAAATGGACGAACACTAAACTTTAACGGAACACTTCCCCAGACCGTAAGGGCAACTGGCCCAGCCCAAAGAAAAGGGGCCTACCATCCAACTATTTCCAATTCACCGAAAAAGGTATGCCACTTACTTTTCTCCCTACGATCGATGTGATTCTCCGGTAGAAGCTTCTTCGGAGGTGGAGGTGTAGCTGGAAGGCCGGCCTCTTCCTCTTCCTAAAAAGGCAGGCTTTAAGGCAAATGAGTATAGACCCCGTGAAATTAATTGAGTGGCATATGAAGTCGCGTTTTCAGGGCCTATGGATGTAACCCCTGTTTTTCACTTTTGGTATTTTGAGGGTATTTTCATTTTTGTGAATTATTATTTTCCATTGTATTTTTTTCGGATCAATAAACTTAATTATTTTTATTCTATAATATTTTTCTGGCAGTTTCGACCTCCTTTTGTTGATTGTGCGCCGTTTGGCCGTTTTTCGACATTTTGAACTTTTTTTCTCAATTTCTTGATCCCGTTCATGTATAAATGTTATTTTAGGGTCATGGTGGATTTTTAGGAGATTTTTGACCAATTTGAGATTTTTGGCCCTTAAGGAGATTTTTAGGAGCTATAGGATTCATTGTATTTTGTATCCTCATTTGAAATCTACCCAATATCCATTACCCAATTGTATACCTATTGTTTCCTATTGATATCCACTACCCATTAACCCACATTTGATCCCCTATAAATACCCCATCATCTATTAATCCCTAACCCTAATCTTCTTTTTCCTTCTCTAATCAAAATCGGCTTACCCCTCTCCTTCTCTTCTCTCCTAGCCTGCATACCACCCCAGGCCGACACCCCCTTGTGCTGCCCTAGCCATTGCCGACCTTACAAACCCTCCCTCCTTCATCCATACAACTCCTTCTACATCAAAAACCCCGTCTTTTCCTCTCCTTTGGTGGCCGGCATCTCAAAACAGCACCCATCCATCTCAAATCAGCCCCCTACATCACCTTCGCTGATTTAGACAAGTGGGTATCACCCGCTTCGAGTTCGTGCTTCAAGAAGACGGTCGTAGGCAAGATTCGGTTCGTGGGTTCGCTTGAAATCGCGCGTGGAAGGACTTTTGTTCGTGGGTTTTCTTTGAAAGGCTTGGATTCGTCGCGTTCGTCATCACATAAAGGCAAGTAACTTGTACTTAAATTTCTTAGGATGATACAAGTAGAAAGTTCACGCATAGGATAGTTTGAGACTAGAGACGGACAAAGATCATATTTTTAATTGTGGGTTTCGTCTCTAAGGTTCAAAACAGGCCATAGACGACTTAGGACATGAAGTTGATAGGGTTGTGCCTTAGGATTCACCCAAACGCGATTTTGATCGCGTATGTGACATATTGTATACCCGATGTATGTTGAACACCCATATGAGAAATACTAGATTTTGACATGTTGGATACCCTCCATTATGACATTTGGACAGTGGGTAGACAGCGTTTTGAATTTGGAAGAGTTTGGATGATTTTTGAGGAAGTTATGATGTTTGAAGTTTGGTTGAGAAATCTGGAATTTGGATTGAACTGGATTGATTGTTGTTTTTACCTGAATTAGAGTCCGAATTTCAACATGACTATTTCTGAGTAATTTGTAGAGAATTGAATCTAATTTCTAATCCCACTGATTTCACCCTGTTTGGAGTTCTTATGAATTAGTTGTGATTATTTTAGTGACTGTATGCCGGTAGTTCCCAGATTTATTTCGGGGTAGATTTTATCACCAAATTATTTTCAAGATCCAGGTTAGACCTAATTTCATGCCACAAGATTTTGTCCAGTTTTTCACCATGATGTTAGGTAGTTCCCAGATTTATGTGGTGTTTTAAAGATGAGTTTTGAGTGATGCCTTACATCCTTTTCTATAAATCGCTTTTGCTGTAAACTGCGTGTGATTGTATGTTAAATGCCGTGTTCACCTTATTTCTAATTACTGTATGAATATTTCATGTGAGATATGAAAGTTGGGTAATTGTGTATACTTTCATCCCGTTTTGGCGGAAGTGGATTTTGATGCGCTGTGTGCAAGATATGCATGATTTTGTACAGCGGTGTTGAAGAATTCCAGATCCATCAAAACTGTGTTATGTGTTATTTTCTATTTTTGAAAACATATCTATACTATCTGGAAAAATATGAAAATTTATATTTTGAGACTATACTTATAGGGGATTACCTCAGAATTTTCATGGATTTAATTAATGATTTTATCTGCTGTTTTCATGTGGTTTAAGTTAGTTGAATTGTGTTTTGAGTCGTGATGTTGTGAAATAGCATATGGATTTCTTATAACCATTAGAAGTGTGTGGAAGTCTAGTTTCCAGATCCTTCGACGGATTATGATTTGTATGCCTGTAGATCTTTGGATCACTATTTTTGTACAGACTGGTCTTGCTGGCCTGATTATAAACATATACCATTTTGCTCGTATTTGTGAATGTTTTGCACCTATACTTGCTGATCTAATTCCCTGAGACTAAACCTAATTATGACCTGTTAGTTTGACATTATTTAGCACACTCTCATGCCTGTGGATGATATTAATAATAAAAGTAATCAAGCCGGGGTTTATGGGACAGATCTAGTAGGGGAAAGCATAGAAATGTGTACTTGGAGGCGGACCAATGGGTTCGAACTGTTCTGTTACCTGATTACCTGACTACATGCTTCCCTATAGGAAGATGTACTCGGATGACTGTTACCTGATTACCTGACTACATGTTTCCCTATAGGAAAATGTACTCGGATGACTGTTACTGTTACTATTCCTGTACCTAAGTACACTGCCCTACAATATCCCCTATGAAATCTAAAGCGAAACTGCATTGACTGTAACAACCATGTGATAAAAGTATGGCACATGAAGTGTTACCTAGATTGTAATAATAATACAAGATATTAATATATGGTTACCTGTATACCTGTTACCTGCACCTGATATTCCTGTTACCTGTTTTCCTGATACTTGATATAGATTTACCAGATTTACCTGATACCTGATAATTATACATGCTACCTGTTTACCTGTTGATATTTGACATATGTTTACCTTTACCTGTTAGTATATTCTGTGATTAGATAGTGTCCATGTGCTTGTATCCTATTCTATTTGTGACTCGGACTTGTCATTGACGGGTACTGTGTTTTCTTCTTTTCCTTTTTCCTGCATTCGATGATTGCAGATTACGGTGGACAGATTCAAGAAGGTACTGGTGGTTCGCAGTATTAGTTGCTGATTATTATTTCTGTTTCCTGTTAGAACTTTATTCTGTATTCGTGAACTTGATTATTCCTGTATTTGAGACTTGAGTATTATTTGTATTTGGGCGATGTGACCCAGAATATTTGTTCCAGGCTCTGTTTTTATTTGAGAACAAGATATTTGGTTTCAATTAATTCCTGTTGGTAACAATTATCTCAGTGATGCATGTTGGTTCCACTCTTTGCTTCCGACTGTGATATCTACATTGACTCTGATATTTGTTGACTCTGATATACTGCTTGTGATATATGTTGTAAAGAATTCCTGAACAGCTTAAGGATGATTATATTCATTCGCTGGGCTTTTGTTACGTGCTCGTATTCCGTATTTTTGGGAAGCGGGGCATGACAATGGATGCCTTAGGGAGAAAGCTATCCAGTACAATAGAGAGATTTAGTCTTTCGAGACTGACGGGAGGACTATTAACAAGACTACGACCCCTAGCTACAGCTACAGGTACGGATTGGAAAGGATTCAACCATTACTTTAATCACTTAGACTAAAAAACAAAACTAAAAGGAGGGCACTCTTTTTCCTCAATAGGAAGAACTCCCTTAAGAGAAAGGGTACAAATACCAAGCATGTCTTTCTCTCTGAAACATGGCATATGGGGCAGAAAGACTATTTGTTGGGCTAATCTGCTAATCCCCTACCGCTTTGGCTCTCTACTGACCTGTATCGCTTTCCTGTACTGACATGTCTAGTGAGACCCCGATGGTTCTCGATTCGGGTTGATAGAAAAAGGAAGGTTCAGCTCGTATTAGGCATCTAGCCATATGCCCGGATTGAATCCTCTTCTTATGTAAAGTCAGCCTTTTACTATCTTTACTCTTCCACCCGGTCAAGCCAACTTTCTGCTTTACTGGTTCCAGTCTTTGCTGTCCAATCCGGATGTTCAGTCCTTACGTGCAGCCCTAGGTAAGGTGCGGGTTTAGTCTTCCAAGTAAAGGAATGCAGAATGGAATGGACTTGCTTTCTAGCCTTTCCGTAGTAACCAAGGTATATTCGCGCTCACTTATTGACCTATAATCTGAGGTTAGCCTAGTCAGCTTACTCACACCTATAGTGGCAGCACCTTATTCCACTACGTATCCGTCTGTCTGTTTAAAGAAAGAAATTGGTTAGTTAGATCACGCAAGATTAGTATCCTTGGCTTCGCTTTTCGGGCTACTGCTAGCTGAGCTTGGAACAATACGGTTGCTCACCAACAACTTAGAAGAAAGATCTCCATCTGAACCTACAATAAGGTTAGGAAAAGAAAAAAAGCTTTAGCTTGAGGGGGTACTTTAACTCTTCAATCGGTACGTCTTTCTCACCTTAAGAAGTATTTAAGGAAGGGGAGTACTGAGCAGCTTGAGACACTTCAGTAGCATAACGAACATCAGCAATTGAACCTGTAGCCCCTTTCGCAACTCGAGGAGATGCCCCGCTTGTTCAAGAGTTTGAGTAGCCGACTTACTTTAGTCTGACTGAAACGACTTCCTTTCCTGAAGGTCAAGGAAGCTGGGAAGCGAAAGCGATCCATCTTAGTAGTCAATTACCTGAGCAAGAACTTTCAGGTGAAAGACCCTCACTCGAACTCAGTAGGAAGCCAAGCACGCTGGTCCGTAGAAGGAAATGCGATATAGTGCATGAAATACCTTTTCCGCTATAAAGCCAATATTGGATCCGATCCTGGCTTAGAGGAAATGCGAAGACGAAATCACATAGGTGTAGGCAGGCTAGCCGCCCTCGTGTCCCACGAAAGGAGCCGAGTCTGGAGCTTGTGCTTGACTAAGAGGGGGAAGCGATTCAAAAGGAAAGCAAGCTGAGCTCGACCGGTGGAGGTCTTTCCTCTCGAGTGGATTGCCTCTACTCTATTAGACTTTACCTTCTGAAAGCGAGGAAAGTAGGTAGGTAGGCTAGGGAGATGCTCAAACCGGGGCTGTTATGAGAGCCCGGAAAGCTGGACTAATAGTTACTGTTTGCTCTTCCTATTGGGAAGCGGACTAGTCCTGGTAGTCTGTCGTCCCCTCTAGTGATCCTAGCCAGTCCAGTTTCAGCAATGAAGGCCCGCAGCAATCAAGGGAAAGGAGATTCTTCCCCACCAACAGCTGTTCGATAGTCCAATCGTCAGGGGCCAAGTCCCTATGGCCAATCCTGAGCTCTCAACAGGCCTAGCTAGCTGCCTTATAAGAAAAGAAGAAGAAATGATCATTCTAAGCTTGGCTCGCACAGCACTAAGAGTAAGTAAGAGAGGGTCTGCAACTCTCGTTGAAAGAGGGATTAGCTATCCGCTTATATCCGATCATCCACTGTGCAACAAGCAGTTCCAGCTGTTCCTTCCCTTCTCCCATTTCTGTATTTCTTGGACTAAAGTTTTCTGCTTACGAAGCTAAGAAAACTTTGTTTTTTAAAGTTCCTGCATAAGTTGGCTTATTTTAGCACACTTTTCAGGTGACGCGACGTTCAAGTCAAGTTTGCTTATTGCCTAAAATGTGTATCCCATTTTTGCGAGCATCCCTACTTCCAAAGGAAGAAAGAAACGTGAAAAGCTCCCTTTCTACCTCTTCTTTTGTTGGGAAAGGCCCCGCTTGTGGCTCAAGAGCAGGTGGATAATTGAGATCAATAGGTGGCTTATTCGAAGAGATGACCCAAGCATGTGCATTTCGGCAGTTGGTCGGTCAGGACCAGTTGGGGACCAGAGCAGGAGAATGCATTCCAGTATTTTACACAGAAAGAGATAGTCGAAGAAGTAACAGCCGACGAATTTAATAGCCTTTCATCTCCTCGTGACTCGCTTCTATTTATTCTCGTTGGGATTGGATATAGATGGGGAATCTCTATAGATCATAGTAGTTCGCCAACCTCTCTAACTAGCATACGATATAATTTCACTTCACTTAATCAGGTTCCAAATATTAGGCAAAAAAAAGAAAGAAAGCGCTCGGCCGGGAGTGCTTATTTCACTACGTTGACGCCTACTTTCTCTTCTCTTAAGTCTACAACAAGTGGGAGAGGCAGGATTCGAACCTACGTAGAAAACCTTCAACGGATTTACAGTCTGTCGCTTTTGACCACTCGGCCACTCTCCCCTTCTCGGGCCGACGCCCCCCTCAATGGGTTCCTGAATAAGAAGGATGGCGGTGTTCGTTCTTATTAAGTTAAGAAGATGGAAGGGAACTATTAGATTAGCTAGCGTTCAGGGAGAATAAGGTCATTTAGTCTAGTTCATCACAATTTCTGTAAAGCAAGGGGCAAAGCTTCTACGACAGCTTCCCCCTCATTGCCATTGTCGGCCTTCCCCGGCTCCCCTCCTTCGTCACTTCTGGCTAAGCATCTTTCGGCGGAGGAAAGGAGGCGACTAGTCGCTTCTGGCAAAGCAGCGAGTTCATGTGCAAGTGAATGAACGAGCCAGCGAGCAGCGAGTGAAGTGCAACAGTCATAAGGCGAGCCATGTTCCTAAAAGAAAGGCGCTGTCAAGCCTTTCTTCCCTTTGAATGACACTGAGCGAGCAGCAAGCGTAGGCAATAGTGTCCGTAGGGGTGGGGCGCGCTAGCTAGCTAGCGTACTCTTCTGCTATCAATGAAACCGAAAGACAAACCAGTGCCGTTTTGTATAGATCGAGACGCAGTACTTTTTATTTACTTATTCCATTCCATACTAGGACGAATGGAAGGAAATCGTTCGATAACACTGCTTCCTATTGTTCAATGATATCCGACGCCCGTGGAAACTCTTTCATTTCATAGAAATGCATTTTTCTTATAATATTATATTAAGAAGCAAATAGCATTTTCTATTGATTTGTCCCCAGGACCAGGACTGGACCTATGTTGATTCTGAATTATCCATCGCTACGCTGTTCCCAAGGACTAGCAGAATCAAAATAGCGAAATTCTTGGGTCATCTCAATGGGTTCAGAAACCACACGTTTCTCTGGATCATCATAGCGTACTTCCACATATCCACTCAGAGGAAAGTCTTTTCGTAATGGATGACCCTCGAAACCATGATCTATTGATATACGGCGTAAATCCGGATGATTGATGGAAGAAACACCAGACATATCCCATACTTCTCGCTCCCATCGACCGGCTGATGGAAATGGACTGACTACCGGAGATATTCGTGTTACTTCGTCTGCACTTGTTTGTACACGAATGCGTGAGTTATACCAAGTACTCAGTAAATTATGGACAACTTCAAATCTTCGTTTTCGAGAGGGATGATCAACTCCGCAAATATCGATTGAAACTTGAACCCGTGTATAGGTATGCAATTTTAGAAAGCACAACAATGGAAATGGGTAGTCAGTATTGGTATAAGATCTATTCCTATGTTCCGATCTTTCGTACCCATTTCTTGGGGAAAGTCTCCCAACTATATTTGAAAATGGATTGGTTATCCATAAATATGAAGAAAGCGTCGATTTTGGTTCCGCTTCTTGCTCTAAAAATGAAGAAAGACTTGTCGGAAATCGCCGGTTGGGTTGGTCCGACCAAGAAAGGCATGGGAGTAGAGAGGCGTTGCTTGGGCTAAGTAAAGCTTGGACCGAGTTAAGTAAAGACTGGCTACCTAGCAAGACAGCTATGAAATAAAGTTGCTAACTCGAACTAATATACTTGGCATTGCTTTTTGGGGTGAAGGACGTCTCATGGAACGGTAAACTTTGGGACTTCAATAGCGACTAAACAGAATAAGAAAAAAGAGGGCTATAAGTTGGCCGTTTGGTTTGCTATAAGGACTGCTCGCCTTTTTTTGACTTTGACGGCTTCGCTATCACTCCTATGGCCTTAAAAGGAGTCTTCCTACCATACCAGAATGCCTATGTTATAGTGCGCGTCAAGCTTCGCCAGAAGCAAGACGAGGAAGCGAAGCTTCGTAGACAAGGCTCGGCTCGTTCCGGGCTTGACTTACGAGCTCGTGTAGTAAGGCGTTGTTGCTACGCCCTCCACTCGCTATCTACTAAACGAGCGTTAGAGCGAGCGAAGCCTTCCTTGAGCTTCCCCCTTCCCTCACCCTACAATTTCATTTCCGCTTAAGCTTCCGTTGGTTTGGATGATTAATTGATTGGATACCCGAGAACCATAATCTTTCAAAGGAACAGCTTCTACGACGATAGGCATAAAGGCATGATTAGTTCCACGAATCTCACTGCACTGACCATAGTAAACTCCTTCTCGTTGTACCGAAATGGAGGTCTGATTTGAACGACCAGGTACTGCATCACATTTGACACCTGAGGAAGGTACAGCCCAACTATGAGGTACATCAGCAGGTGTTACAATCATACGTAGATGAGTTTTGGCTGGTACAACCACTCTATTGTCCACTTCTAATAAACGTAATTGACCCAATTCTGGATCATCTTCTGGAATCATATAACTGTCAAAAGTGAGTGACTGTTCATCGGAACTGTTATAGTCCGAATACTCACAAGGTTGGGTCGACGCCCGCCTCCCCCCAAACTTGACTTGCGAGTTTCCCCGCAAAAAGCTCTCCACGCCTACCCTTATAATAGAAAAAGCACTATTCTTCTTTAGTTAGGTAGTTCTCCCCACCGATAGGGACACTGGTGGAATCGAAGGCCCGCTTACTAATAGGCAACAGGGGACCTCTCGCCCAGCCCTACCTACTTCAGTTAAGCTGGAACCGAAAACGTATTCTATTCCGAAAGTTCCACACACATGGGACAGGCAGAAGGTATGGGACGACCAGTTCACCACAGAAAGCGAATTCAATCCTATAGTCGTCTTCTTTGTTCAAAAAATGCGCAGTGGAAAGGGATGCTAGTCGGCTCGGCTAAGTTGTAGGCCCCAATAGATCAAGATTGATTCCTCGCTTATCCTGTCAGGGGCCAAGTCGAACGCTCGAATATAGATTCCCTATGCTCATGTGAACGGCCAGCCCGTAGATTTAAAAGGATCCATCCATAGGCCTGACCCCGGTTTGTCCACGAAAAAAAGTAGTTCATGAGACCTCGAATTCCCATGTTTCAGCGTGCATTATGCCAGCAGGTCCCACCCCCAATTGATTGAGTCACCCTTAGAAAGACTTGATAATATATATATAATATAAGTCTTTCTAATTCTTTTATATAGATCATAGATCACTTTATGAATAGGTAAATTCTCTTTCTTTGACCTCCCACCGTTCACGACATCCCTTGCTTCTCGCCGCGAACGGCTCCTCGGTGGAGGAGTAGAAGAGCTGGTCCCCTTCGATCAAGTGCTTGTGCCTGATGTTACCTACCGTAGGACCTCCGTCCTCGAAGCGAAGAAAGAGGAGCAGGAACAACAGGTTGTCCTCTCCTGGCCCAGTAGTTCCGCAACTACTACCGTGGTTGTTGCCAACGGGGATCCCCCATTCCGAAAGGTTACGGGGCTAGCCGTTAGGTCCAAAGTTGTATGCCACTGCTGTGGTGCCGATAGATTCACTATTGAAGTTCAGCGCCGTTATCGAACATTGCAGGCTTAGCATCTATTTTTCGTATATCACTCCACACCGAGAAAAGGTATGTGTACCTCCAGCAACAACAAGAATGGAACCATAGGCTCCTATGCTGGGAGCATTTCGGGGTATAGGTCTAACCACCTCAACTCCCCGTTTCTGGCATGCTATAGTTCTTATAGTCTCTCGACGACGGAAATGGGAGATTACCTGTAAGCCAGATGCTTCGCGAACCACTGGTACATTTTGTTGCACTTAAATCACCCTCGTGAAGAGGCGCACTCCGATACCATTGATGTCCAATAAATTTTATAGTAATGGTTGGATCTACTACTACCTCGTCCATTGAGTATAACAGAGCAAATGATGGTATAGCAATGAACATCAGGATGATACTTGGAAAGATGGTCCGAATAATCTCTATAGTAGTTCCATGAACAATCCTTTGCGGGATTGGATTCGTTTGCTCGTGGAAATGTCATAAAGCGCGCACCAAGATCCGTGATACGAAAACCAAAATAAGAATGAGGAAGAAAAAGATATCGTGATGTAAGTCAATGATTCCTTGCATAATCGGAGTTGCTGCGTCTTGAGATCCTAATTGCCATGGTTCCGCAGCATCACAAGGAGCGATTGTTAGGAATCGACATTCTAATGTCCTGAATAACTCTGCCATCATTTTGCTTTCTTTGTTTGACTGCTCCCGATCAAAGATCAAAGAGACTTAGAAAAGTCCAAGTATGATATTGGCGTTGGTTCTACCAACGAGAACAATGCACATGCTTTTTTATAGCTTTTGCATGAGCGGTACTGAACACCCACTACATCTAGAATGGGTAGAATAAGCTAAGACGATGGAATAACTACTTTAAAGAGCCTAAAAGCCTAGATTCTCTATATATTTCATTATATACGTCATCTGTGATCCGAGTAACAACTTCTTACTACCATTAGAGGCACCTTCTCCTACTACTCCCGATTGAAAGGACAGCTATTCCTTCTTTCGCTTTTCTTGGTACCAACTATACCAGTAGTGAGCACTAGCATCAATGGTTATTGCTGTTGGTTATTAACCATCGGATATAGCTGTAGTTCCAAAGGTGGTAAGCAACAAGCACTAGCTCTTACTCGAGCCTATTCCTCCTAGCAGTGGTTCTTGCTGTTACTGTACCTTACCGGATATTGAAATGGATATATAGCCATAGTCAGCTGCTGCTGCCATTGCTTTTCTTTTTTAGTTAGATCCTCAAAAAGACTGAGCATGGACAAGGAAGACTAATCACAGCTAGTCGTGTTTCGAAATGGGACAGAGATAGTTTGTCAATCAACCACCTATCCTCCCTTGACCAGAAAGCAGATCTGATCTCAAAAGCCAGAAAGCCACTGTCTTTATCTCCACAGCCAACAGCCTCTCTCTTCTCTGTCCTCAAGCACCACCTTCCCTAAAGCTGCCTTCTCTCTAACCCTTCCCTTAAAAGCTGAAACCACAATCATTCTCTTTATTCTACGACCCCTGGAACAGAAACTATGCTAGCTTCTTTCCTAACTCTCTAAAAAAATCCAAGCATTTATGACGCTTCGCTTGCGCAGGAAAGAAAGGGAAGCTTTAGCTTGGAGAAAACCACTTGCATTCTTTCTTTTTTTTATTCCTTGTGCTTAGGGCGGTAGTCACCAAGCTCAAAAAAGTAGTTACTTTTCTGAAGTAAAGTCGTTGTTAGTCTCTAAAGAGCTTGTTAAGGTGCAGCGGTACTCTTTCTTTGTTTGAAAGCTCTTTCCTGAGGCTAATGAGTGAAGGCTGCTGAACGTGTTTTCGACTCGCTTGGAGTTCCGACTTACGCAACTGCAAGAGAAAGCCAATACAGAAAGAGATAACGCTAGCCGTAACGTCATTGGTGGATTCTCTGATCCTCCCTCGAGTACTAAGCTTACCGAAAGGAAAAGAGATTTTGAACTTCACTTACAGCTGGAACTCAAAGGTTGGTTTCATTAGCTGACTTCAAAGAAAGGGATGATCACTTATCCACTTGAAAGACGAACTTCTTTCTCCGACCTTGACTCCACGGGAACTTCGGAACTTACACGTGGACTTCACAAAAAAGGGAACGGTAAACGCAAAAGTACACATTATACGACGAGATGCTTGCAGCAAACTTAAAGCCAAGCCGAGAACGAGTGCTTACCTAAAGAGTTCTAGCTAAAATGAAAAAAGGCCTACTCTACTCACTGCCTTGACTTCCTACTTACGAACCATACGCTTATTTGCACTTCTTGCGCTTAGAAGTAAAACGGAAAGACAGAACGAGAAGAGAAGGAGCCAGGAAAGGAAAGTAAGTAAGGTTTATTTTATGATGTTTTTTGTAATTGTCTTGTATAGACGTATGGTATGGTGGGAGTTCTACTGCAGTCATGTTCCTGAGCTGCGGAGGTTTGCAAGATGGATGTTATCACAAACATGTAGCAGCTCCAGTGCTGAACGCAACTAGAGCGTGTTTTCTGTTATACAGAGCAATAGACCGGGTTGGGTTGGATCCACGTTGAATGACCAGGTCTTTTTCCATATAAACACCAGTGGGCACGACAGAAGAAAGCGGTCAAAAAGCTTCGAGACGCTATTCTATTGACCTCAGAGATAGATCCCAACTCAAGTTGGGCCCATGAGTTTGTTCAACGAGAAGAACAACGGATGAAGCACGATCCCCGTGGCCTCCTCCATCCCCAGTAGGGAGGCATGGACTTCCAGACTCCTTGATACAGATGATACATTCCTCAATACAAGTGCCACCCACATTCATGGAGGACGACACATTAGGGGATTGGGGGATAAGCACGGAGGGATCTAGAAATGTGAGTCTTCGAGTAGTAGATTCTAGTTCACAGCAAGATGCGGGCACTCCCGCTGGTCCCATAGCAAGAAGCGGTCAGGATGCAGAGACACAGAGTAAGGACCCCTATGCTGTACTTCGCCTCAGTGAGAGACCACCACCTGTACTATACCAAGGCATAGGGCCTTGTAGTCGACCGGTGCGAGCACGCCGTAAGCGCACTACCGAGTACCGTGAGTACACTAATGAGAGAGGAACTACGAGCAGAAATAAGTAGTCACTTTGCTGCTTATAAATATTGCGTATATAAGATAAGAGACAAAGGCAGAGCTTTTGAATAAGGCAGTAGAGGTAGTAAATAGGAGTCAACGGTTGGCACATAAGGCTTGGCTAGAATGCATTAACATAAGTAAGTCGTCTTCGGATTGAGGAACGAACAGATAAGAGCTAGTGCAATTTTCGTGATAGCGACTGCTTTCTTTCCGCTAACTGGCTTGTCCTTGAGTTGAAGGATATTTTTCTGGTATGACAACGAACTACTTAAGGGCTCTCACTCGGTAAAAGCAGTAAAGCAGACTAGAACTGAGTGAGGAGAAGGACTGCCTGAGACTATTGTTTGACTTGCTGACTCGAATAGCTAGCTTTTTATTTACTTACACGAACCCGAACTACCAACTCAAGCGAAGGCGATCCGAGAGAAATGAAACTATAAACCAAGAGAGAAGAGTCAAAATACAAACAATAGAGAAAAGCCTTACCTCACCAACTCCTTTTCCAAAAAAGCAACACAAAACCCTAGCCTAGAATAAGGTTATATAAAAAAACCCTAAGCAAAACCCATCTGGGGTGGGATTAAATCAAGGTCGTCCGATCTTCTCAAATCAACGGCTATCAATGTGTGTGGTTGTAACAAAAACTAGGGCCTTCTCATATCAACCGCGGCATACCGAAGTGGAGTCCCGAGCCGTTCTAAAAAACCAGTAGAGAAACCTCCCTCTCTGATGCAGGCACGTGTCGGGACCACACGTCTGCAGGTTCTCTAACTTCTAAAGCGGAAGCCAAAATAAATAATGCAGAGTAATTAAAACGAAGTAAGAGAGAAAAACGAAAAGGAACAAAAGTCGAACTAAAAGAGAAGGCTCAATTGTGACTACTGCTACCAAAGGGAATAGGATAACCCGAAAGAGAACGTCGAAGAAGAGTCTGCACTTCTTCACCTTGCCTTGATCCTCAAAGTCAGTACTTTGGATCTCCTCGAGGGTCCGCTTCGGAGTCAGCACCAGAGCTAGGGCTATGGAGTCAACACCACAACCAGAAAATGGAGAAGAAAGTCTCAAAATTAATAACTGAAGTAGAATGCTAACTTACAGTAAGGGGGGGTGGAAAGTGTCTGTTTCCTTCGTGTAACTGACTCCCATCCCAGAAAGGGGTACTCGTTTCACATCTGAAAGATCTATTTCTATCATAAATAGGTAATAGTTTATAAATTACATAGGAGAAGGAGGAGAACTTGATCTTGCTTCAAGAATTCAACTTCAAGTATCGGTTTGAGGAATCAAGGCCCAAACTCCTGGCGGCAAGAAAACGGGCACCTTTTCGTTAGGTTAGCGCTTAGACTTTATAGCTTTACTTTTTTTTATTATAAGAACAAGATATGCGGACTTGCTTGGCAGCTAACTCAGTCTTCTGCTGGTATGGTACTATGAATACAAGGCTTTGGCAGGAAATCCAGGGGAAGAGGCACAGCACGACAAAAGAAGTCAAGAAGCAACGGAAGAAGTTAGCGAATAAGTAAGATGGAAGCTTTGACGCGTTGGCTAAAGAACAAGCAAAAGAAGCAAGGCCTGCCCTTACTAATTAGGTATAGCCAAGGCCCACAAAGCGAAGTGAATCGGTCCATAGGATCAAGGGTCACAGGTCGGTCAATGTCTGTCTGGCAAAGTAGTAACCTTCCGAACGTGGTAAGCCTTCAAGCGCATGAAAAAAAAAGCAAAGTCTGAAATTACTTATTACTAAGGTAATTAGTTCCTTTTGCTTAGGAGATCGATCCCGAAATCTTATTATAAAGCTAACGTGACATTGGTTATTGGTAAAGCTCACCGATTTGACTCTGCGATTGAAGTGGTACAAAAGAAAGTCTAGATCGTGATTTGTTCTCATTCATTCTACTTCGACCACCCTTTGGGCTTAGTTACGCTACTTGCCTCAGGAGAGATTCCCCGTCAATTCTCTTTCCTTTTCTCTGCTTTGTCTATGGCCATAGAAAGGAACTGAAGTGGATGGACCCTATCTTCGGTTATCACTTGATCGATCTAATCTCTTCTGTCCTATCTTGTATAACCCAACAGGATTTCATAACAAAAACTACCGGAGTCACATCTAGCTATCAAAGAAGAAGCTTACAGTCCTTTTGACGATCGACTGCTAAAGATCTTGAATAAAGCATTGTTTGCAGAGGAGACAAACTTGGATTCTTCCCGAAAGTCTTCCTTGCATGCTGAAGTGAACAGGGGCGGTACCAACTACCACTAGAAAGCGGTCACTCCTGTCAATGAGTACCATTCATAGCTGTCCATATTAGTAACATAGCCGTAACGACTTTGTTTTACTGCTCGAGGTGCTGTTTTATATATTGACTTAATTATAAGCTTGCATAAAGCTCTTACTATTTGTTTTCTTCTGCCGAACCAAACGAAGACAGTTTCTCTCCCCTCTGTACCTATTGCACTGATCTCTTCTCTTTCACTCTCTTTCTTCATTCAGGAAAGGTTCAGATTGAATCGGGAGCAGAAAATGAAGCAGGAACAGAGCTTTGGTCGAGTTTGCTTCACTTTCTGAGCCCTCACCACTTCCTGCGACAGCTAACAAGGGGCATTTAGGACAACTCGTTCATTTAGCACAACTGAATTCCCTGTATAGAATGGAAAAGAAGGCTTGAACTCTCATAGGCCCCTGTAGTTTAGTTAGTAGAAATCTTTCTCCCCTCTTGCAACTTTGATTGAGTACTCGGGCCTAAAACAGATCGAATAATTCCCTCTCTCCCTGCCTTTGACTCTTCAAGCAAGACTGCCATGGCTGCTATCCTATCATGGATCTTCATTGATTTCACTCTTTCTTTAGGGTCCTACTGATAGGTATGGTGGACAGTCAAAGAAATAGGCCTTGCGAATCTTTCTTCAATTATTCGTAAGGCTCATTCAGCAAGGCTTATACTCCTAGATATATACATTATGGGACTATCAATCAACAGGCTCTGTCAACAGGTTCGGGTACTGGGTAAAGGTCAAAAACTTCTCCATCATTGGTGGTGAAGGCTAAGTAGGGTCGGCCACAGGAGCAACCTAGGCTTCTACTCTCTAGCTCTGCCGCTGGTGCTATTTCCTCCGCCTCCACAAGCTGCGAACTCTTCGTAGTAGTGCGGGATTCTACTATTTATTAAGGCCGCTTAGGGCTCACTCGACTTGGTCTCCACACTACCACTGACTAGGTGACCAACCACTCCTTCCCTTGCTTCTTATGAAAGCGATTCCTAACACCGATTATTTGAAATGGCAGGGGATACCGCTATTCCACTTATTTGACGATCATATCTCTTTCCACTCGAGGAATTTCTTTGAAAGAAGAGACGTATTCATCAAGCCTGCAGTTATGCCTTTTTAGAATCTCGGATAAGCAGCTATGATTGAAATAGCGCAGCGGATCTTGCTTAACATTAAAGACTCTACTTAGTTAGTTGCCTACCCCTGCTGGTGGACTAGTTTAGTTAGAGGATGGAACGGCTCAAATCAATCGAATACCGTTCGTGACCTGCCCCAGAGCCTCTAGGATCAGTGGGTAAGTCGAATCCGGGTAGGATAAAGTAGGCGATGATAGATATTCTTCGGATTTGCTGCTTTCTTACTTATCTTATTAAGATAATGGAATCCATTCTCTGCCCTGTCTGATATTACTAATCGGGCCAGTCTGCTTTTCTGCTTGATTCCGCTAGTCATTTCTCTCTGTCAACGCTTGGCCACTCTATTGCTATTGTCACCTTCCAGCCCAGCCCGCCCTTGGCTTCACCCCTTCTACAGTAGCCTTGCCTCCAACCTTGAGCCATTTTTGTGTGACTTATTAAAGGCTTCCTTCCTCCGTTGCTTCAGAAAAGAGAAGAGCACCAATGGCAACAGCTAATTCAGCTAAATCAATGGTATGTGGGAGCCTTCCTAAAAGAAAGAAATGACTTACCGGATTAGGACTTTGCTTCTCTAAAGAGATTTCCCGGTGTTTTCTCCTCCCTTCTAGTCTAATCTAGTTAGTAGCCCATCCTCCACCAGGAGTTCAGAGTCGACAGGAGCGAACAGATAAGAGCTATACCACACACCCTGCTGCTTGGCATGGAAGGCATTCTCGCAAGATAAAAGCAATTCCACTTGAGAAATTTGTATTATTATTCCAGGAGTCAAGTCTTTTTTCACAACCATGCTACCACGCCTACCTCTAATTGAGCAATCCTTGTGAATAGCTGAAATCCGAAACTAATTAAGCTCAAGTTAGTGGGATCGATCTCTTCTATTCTGCTATTGTCTTTCCTTTGAATCTTGAGAACCTTACCCCGGAACAATGCCATTAAGCTTCCCTAGTCCCGACATGCCATTACTTATTCTTCTGGGCGAGGAAGAACAGCGGAGGCAACCTCCACTCGGATCAACTACCTTGACTTTAGAGATGGGAAAGGAGTAAGAACTGATAGCCATTTCCCCGCGAGGATGAAATGAATGCCTTTAGAATGCTCGACCCACCAAGACTTATTGCCCTTACTCCAACAGATTCAAAGCAGGTAGACCTTTAGATTAGACAATTCCTAGTGCTGTGCTAAAGGCTAAAGAGGCAAGAAGAAGAACATCTTACTCAACAAGAGTTAAGGAAGAGATGCACCTAGCGGATAGAGAATTGAACATTCTCCGATCTATGGAAAAGAAGACCAATTGTCGCTCGACCTCGACCAAACCAATCTCAAGTAGAAGCCAAGGAAGGACTATCACCAGATTCGTTCAAAAGAACAGATGCCAGACTTCACTAAATCAGTCTATTTCTCCTTGAAGCGGGGGAGGCGACTCTGATCTTCACGTTACGAGGGTGCCCTAGAACCAGGACCCGGAAAGGCTACTGAGTCACTTGGCTTCGTTCACTCCTAAAGAAGTGAATCCCGAGAAGTGAACTCCGAAATCAGTTACTACTATAAAGGGGTTCAGGTGAGGAGGAATTGAATCTGCCTGGAGCGAGCCAGGTCTGGTTCCCCATAGCCTTCTTTCTTTATTCTTTATCCCCTGGTCTTTCGGACGTGGGATCTTTCTTTAATAAATCCATTTACCTTGCTAGCCTAAGGCAGTTCTCCCTTCTAACCAAAAGGAAACCAAGGAAAGCAATCAAGCTTAAACCTCTGACTTGGTTCAAATAACCCAATGGGCGTACGAATATCTACTTCGAAAGGACCAAGAGAGTCTTTATTTACGCTATTCTTCGCATCTCGAGAGAAGTAGTCGATTAGTGAGCATCCCATCTCATAAGGAAAGCCTTAAGGCCCTAGCTTGGTTGCGGGGGAGAAGGACTAAGGATCAGTCTAATGGGACCTAGAGGAGATAGAAGCTGTAGTTAGTGAGTTGCCTGCCTTCGGGTTGAACTGCTGACTCTAGAAATGACTTATTAAGTTAAGAGTAGCCTAGCAATGCTCAAAGATCTTGCCTAGCGGGAAGGATTGCTGCTAGATTCTATGATAGAACTACTTCCCTAAGGTATGACTTCTAGGACACTAATAGTTGTTAACTAGTAGCTCTGACTTTCAGCTTTATATGTACGGGCCTTTGCTTTTAGACCCGATTTGTCGACTTCAAGCTTTAATAGCTCCTGCTCTTAGCTCAGGTTCTTGCTTAATGGAATGAGGCGTCCCTTGTTCCTTCTTTCGCAATACTTCGTGTCTTCCATGCCCCGCTTCAATCTCTTGCTTGCTTTGGTGCCTGGTCCAAGTCTGCCTTCGAATAAGCAATCCAATCACAAAGGCCGGTCGGTCATAGGCTCAGCCCTTGCAATTGGTCAGCTACACGCGTCGCTTTCATTTCCTATTTTATATGCCACTTCCCGGTCAACGCGAATAGATTCTTTGCTTCTTTATCCCGTCTGTTAGAAAGATGTGATCTACTTGCCTCCATTTCACCTTGGCAAAAGAGCGAGCTACAACTTCTAAGGTCCATAAGGAAGTTCCTGGAGCTCCCCCGATTTAGATACCTCAGACAAGACCTTTTTCAAGAGTGCCCCTTTGGGCTGGGATGACAAGAGAATCTTCCGCTGGGGAACCTTCTTCCTTATCTTATATCGGATCTTATAATTGTAGAGGCCACAAGTAGCATAGTCTTTTCACCCAGCTCGCTTACTCCTCCAAATATGAAGATAAGCCAGACTGAAGGACCCTTTCTCGAGGAAAAGCTTCTTATGCCAAGTATGTCAGACTTTTCAAGAAGGTTGTGAATGTCCGTTCTCATCGCTAACAAATTGCCTTCTTCAACCCGAAAGAAGTGAAAGGCAAAGGGGCGGATGGGAAGAGTTGGGGCTTTGTTTGACCTTTTGAAGAAGAAGAAGAAAAGGAATAGGCTAGAAACCCTGTTCAATAAAGGGGAGAGCACTACTTGTACTAGACAAGGTTAATAGAATTGAAGCGTAGCTTGGTTGGCTACTCAACTAAAACAAGGGGGAATTCCGCAACTAGTTGGATTATGTCTCGAAAGCCACCTGAGTTAGACTAAACAGGAACAAAAGGTATCCACGAAATCGAGGAAGTGAAAGCAAGCCCTACTCAATAAGCGAAAGGAGAGGAAGCAAGAAAGGATAAAGTGGCAGGCTTTGACGCACGCTAGGATAGAAGATCATGTCAGAGAAAATCTTACTACATCTTCCTAATAGAACTCCTCCTTCTTAGCTCAGCTTGATCAGGAGTTGCACTCTTTGTAAGACTTGCTATTCTCTTTTTGCTAGTCTTAGGAGATATAGGAAGTCCATTCTCCTGAATACCCTCTAACTCCTCATGTAACGTCGGAGAAGCAGTTGAAACTCGTTATCTTGTCTTGAATTGGGAACCCTACCTACTCTAAAGCTCAACAATCAGAAATCGAGCCTTTGCCAAGCCAAGGAAAAAGCAGGCAGGGGATCCAGAGGTAGAACCAGGAGATCAAAGAAAGAATGACTTCCTCACAAAGCATAAAGAAAAGCGCGCTAGCTAGGCTATAGGAAAAAGAGAAACGGATATAAGAGGGGTCGTGTCCTCGATGGAGCCAACCCAGTTTCTCCTCTCTGAGAGTCCAACGTTACTTATTGAATTCCCTCAAAATGGGCACTCGAGCGTCTTTCATTCCCTCTCTCGAATCTATGCATGGTTTTCGTCGAATTCAAGATTCAGGAGTTCCACAAGTACCGAAAGCGAAAGACTTGAAAAAAGGAGAATGACAAGCGGAAGGTAACGAGGAGACAGGAGTGAGGCAGGCGCAATATTAAGGGTTAAGGGCCTCCGACGCCTCTAAAGTCTAAGCAGAAAGGCTCAACTCAGGTTTAAGATAGAACTACTTCCCTAAGATAGAACTACTTCCCTAAGCTATCTGAATTAGTAATGTCAGTGGATACATTTCAGATAAAAATTGTATGTTCCAAATTTTTTTGAAAAATAAGTACAACTACATTTACTATCTGATATAGCGAGTTCATTTAAAGTAGCGCTATCTAACAGATAGCGAGTAGGCGCTACACATAGCGAGTAGGTCAATTTGGTAAATAGTTTTCAAAGTGGGTTGCTTTGATAAATACTTTCAAAAAGTGGGTCATTTTGAAAGTATAAACCGAACTGACCCACTTTTGAAAGTATTTACCAACATGGTCCAGATAGCGAGTGCGGTGAAAATAACCTCACTGTCTGAGATAGCAAGTGTATGTTGAGGTGTTAAAACATGAAGAAAATTTTCAACTTTAGACTCACTATCTCAGATAGTGATTTTGGTAAAAACAACATCACTATCGCTATCTGAGATAGCGAGTGTATTTTGAGGTGTTTTTCGACCACTTCGAGAAAAACTTGAAGAAAAATACCAAATTTAGACTTCAAAGTCTCTGGAAACTCACAATTCTCACAGTTGCTATCTTAGATAGCGAGCATTTTTGAACCAGGGTCGCTATTTGAGATAACAAGTCTAATTATTTTATTTTCCACAAAAGTTAACAATCTCAAATTCTCCCTATATACATAATTTCTTGGCTTTAAACACAAATAAATAATGCCATATAATATCTCACATAGAAATATAGTGGCTATATCTCAAACTCAACTAAATATGCACTATTAACTAAAATGCACAATTCGGGATTTTGGATGATGAGTTTAGGGTTTTGAGCTGGCAAACACTATTGCATGTAATATTGCCGTTCAACTGTTATGACATGCAATAATAATTACTATAGCTGTTGTTTGGTAGTAGCTGCAAAGCTTTACACTCTTCAATTGACTACATATTTGTTTCTTGTAATAGTGGTAGGAGCTTAATTAGTTGTATAATTAGCATTATTAGTTTTTTTTTTTTTTTTTTTGAAGAAAAGGTGGAGTCTGGCCGCCCTGTTTCATTAATAAGTGATTAATAAAAAAAACTCAGAGTACTGAGCCTACTACAAATAATTAGCATTATTAGTTGCAGTTGAAAATGGCAGGATGAGATAAGTAAGAACTAACCAAAAATATACTCAACCAAAACACACTATAAATCCATTCTATATTAACTTTACCTGAAATGCATACAACAACATTCGCTATCTGAGATAGCGAGTTCATTTGAACTAGACTCGCTATCTCAGATAGCGAGTGTATTTGTAGTCAATTTTCAGAAATTTTTTGAACATGAAATGCACACAACTACACTCGTTATCTGAAATAGCGAGTCTAGTTTAAATGAACTCGCTATCTCAGATAGCGAGTGTTGTTGTATGCATTTTTCAGAGAAATTTTGAACATGAAATATATATAACTACACTCGCTATTTGAACTCGCTATATCTGATAGCGAGTGTAGGTCTATACATTTGCATGTTTAATTTTTTTTCTAAAAATAACTACAACTACAGTGTAGGTCTATACATTTGCATGTTTAATTTTTTTCTAAAAATAAGTACAACTACACTCAGATAGCGAGTCTAGTTCATTAATAGGTCTATACTTTATTTCTATCTGAGAGTGTAGTTAAATATATTTCAGGTAGAAATTGCATGTTTAAAATTTCTCTAAAAAAATTAGTACAACTACACTTGCTATCTGAGATAGTATTGTCAGTGGAACTAGACTCACTATCTATATACATTTCAGATAAAAATTGTATGTTCAAAATTTTTCTGAAAAATGAGTACAACTTCATTCGTTATCTGATATAGCGAGTTCATTTAAACTAGACTCGCTGAGTAGGCAAATTTGGTAAATAGTTTTGAAAGTGGGTTGGTTTGATAAATACTTTCAAAAAGTGGGTCATTTTGGTAAGAAATTCACATGTAAAACCTACTAGATACCGTTGTTCTATATTCACCGTCTAAAAAAAACAGGGAAGATAATCACAGCCATTGGATTCGGTCCACAAATTAACGGCTAACACTTACCCCTAACTGTGTTGATATTTGTTATTGTATTTCTTAGTTATTTCGTTTTTATCTGTTTTACCTCTTGTAAAACCCTTGATGCTTGTTTTGTATTTGTATTGATTTATTGATTAATATATTTTTTGATGGCTGGAGCCCTATGGCTCTATCCGATTCATCAAAAACACTTACCCCTAACTTCAAAATTCAGATACGAACAGCCTTTTGATACTCCGAATAATGACCGTTATAACTCCTCCCTCTCTCTCTCTCGTTCTTGATCGATCTCTTCAACTCGCGCCCCCCACCCGACAAATTCCCTCAGAAGAATTTCAGGAGATCGATTCGAGAACAAGCCATGGGTGAGAGATCCAAAGAACTCTCAGCCCTTGAAGGGATCACCCAAGAAGTCGAACCCCCATGGTATATATCTCTTCGTCTTTCCTCCAATTTTTTAGATTCTATATATTTTTTGTTCTCTTTTGATTGTTTTTATGTGGGTTTTTTGTTTCTGATTCTAATGGCATGAAAATGTGCGGATCTTGATGTTTCTGATTGTTTTAAAATGGGTTTTTGTTTCTGATTCTAATGGTATGATAAAGCACGGATCTTGTTGTTTCTGATTGTTTTAAAATGGGTTTTTGTTACTGATTCTAATGGTATGATAAAGCACAGATCTTGATGTTTCTTGTTTGTTTGTTGTGAATCAGAAGATGTGAATACATTTTCCCGAGAATGGATCATGTCAAGAAATGATTTGATCTTTAGTTGAATTAATGTGTGCTCTATTTGATTTTATTGATGGGTTTTTTTGATTATTTCCTTTCAGATCAAGACGATGATTCGGCCAATTCGGAAGAGACGGATGATGAACAAGTCAACATTCAGGTTATCTCTCTCTGTTTTTCTTAATTGAAATTTAATTTTGAGAAATGGGTTAATTTTTTCAAATTTATTTATTTATTTTTTGTATGTTTGGTTTTATTTTGAGAGATTTTATGATGCAAGCATGATTTGCAGATATAGTCTATTCTTATTGACTGATTTCGATGTTTATTATTTGGAACTAATAAATGTGGATATTGTTACTTGCCTCATTTTTACAGGTAAAACTTTGGTAGCTCGGATTCTTGGATATATTCTTCATAAGCTGGGGCTTATATCTATCAATAAAGTAAGTTATTGAAGTTCAGCGAACTGATTTGGTTGGTGAGTATGTAGGGCAGACAGGGCTTAAAACACATGACTATTACCCATAACTTTGAGTGTTTCTGTAGGTATTTACATATATGAGCATATATGTATTTTTGTGTTTTCCTGTGTAGAATGCAGAAGCCAAAGGAGGAATTCTGTTTGTTGATGAAGCTTACAGGCTGATGCCGACTGATTCGAGATGGGACTTTGGCATTGAAGCCCTGGAAGAAATTATGCAAGCAATGGACAATGGAGAAGTAGTTACAATTTTTGCTGGTTATGGTAAAGACATGGAGCGTGTGATTTCAGCAAATGAAGGTTTTGCTAGAATGGTGAGCAAGTTCTTGTACTTTGACAACTACAGTCCAAGGGACATCCCCTTAATTTTGAAGTCAAAGATCAACACTCAAGATGAGAATAGTTCTGTTTACGGATTTAAGCTTCATCCAAAATGCACTGTGAAAGCAATGACTAAACTGATAAGCGAACACACTCCAGAATAAGTACTTAGGAAGATGAATGGAGGTCTTGTTGATCCATTGCTTGTCAATACCTTGGAGAACATGAATTCAACGTTGAACATGGCTTGCTGCACTGATGAAAAGCTGATCACCATTACAATGAAGAATTTGGAGGAAGGCCTCAAATCCTTAACAAGATGCGAAGGAGCTTTCTTCAATAAGTAATTGATGCTTCCTTCTCACTAGTTCATGTTAAAATTTGTATTTAATCAAATAACAGAGATGAGATTAATACAGAGAACCAAAGTGATGGGGAAATTTCTCGGTATTCCCTTAGACTAACAAACATTATTTCTGTTATCTTCCTAATCCTCATTATTTCTCCTTTTTTTTTCTTTCTCCAAAGGCGAGTAAAAGCACAAAATACAAGAGGAACAACAGGCACAGGAAAAAGCTGTGATATTGAAGAAAACCTGAAAGAGGTTGATGCTATTATATCATCTATTGTAGGATTGGAAAGAGTCAAGTTACAACCAAAGAAATGGGTGAAGGGCCTAGCTCTATATGAGAAGCGGAAGACCCTTGGTTCCAGGAACAGGTAAGAGATTCTTGTTTTTTTTTCAAAACTAAAATTATGTTTCCAGAGAAATTAGAAACATACTCACTTTATCAGATGACTACATTTGTGTAATACTTTATTGTTTTCTTCAAAATCTTTATTGTTTCTCTTACATTTGTGTACATACTTTCCATTCTCATATTCTGATAAATGCGAGTAACAGACATGATATATCATATATACTTATTCCTCATTACTGTCATTAGATTAGATATTTAGATGTAATGACTTCTTATTCATAATCAATTTTGATCACACTGCAATAGCTCTATACGACAGATTACCTACATAGTTTTGAAGAATACTAAACCAAGCTTCCTAAATGTGCCTAGATCAATTTAACATTTGTTTCCTCTGAACTTCACGAAACTTCTTACTAGATAATTATTCAATATCAAATTTACATGAAAATTAGTTTGCTGCGTATTATTTTGATATTTCATTCAAAATATAATTAATGAAATCATCAGATATTTAGAAAAGGTGCAAAAAGTTTTGCAAAATACTTATAAAGTTTTGTTTATTTATTTTAAAGTTGCTGTCTCTGATAGAAGATTGATATATAGTTCAAAATAGAGAAATATTATGCCATATTAAAGTAGTTTACAAAAATTGATTGTGATTCATTTTGGTTTTCTTCAACAATAAGAAAAGATAAGCAAGACTTTCTCACTTGACCTTGAGTTACCACGGAAACGAATCGAATTGAATTGTTTTTTTTTAAATTATCAACTGTAATTGTAAGAGTAGCATAAAAATCATAAGATTCTTGCCAATCAACCCATCAGAAAACTAATGGACAAGAGTGCTTCTGTGCAAAGATAGGAACAACGAAATCGCCTAAATTCTTAATCTTTCTTAGTCTAACATAGCATAAGAATTAGATGTACATTAAATCACAAAAACAATAAGAACCATGTGCTTTATATTTGATTCTCTGTTAAAATAAAAAGAAACGATATCGATCGCAGTGACTGATAGATTTCACATGAATACATACATACATACATTCCTTGCTTAATTTCCTGTCAGAACCAAGTTCTGATCAAAGCCCAAATCAGATCAGCAAGAAACACACAGAGAATCAAATAATGTTGTCAGTAATGTTCCTAATAATGTCAACATCAATGTCAAATATGAAACCGGTGACAATTAGTCACCTTATTCTCAAAAGAAAAAAAAAACACCAATGTAAAATAGCATACAATCTTTGTATCGGTTTTTTAAGTTTCTGCTAAACCATGTTCTAATTACTCCTGCAACCATAACATGCAACAGCACAAATATAAAAATGCTCCATTCTTAGAAGATGGTCCGAGTGTGCCATTTTCCAAATTAATATGTATCCTTTCGTTTGTTTGGCTGTTTGTTTTGGTGTATACAATTCTGAAAATATTTGACCTTCACGTGGAGGAATGGAAATTGTCGAATGTTATATGTACATTTGTTAATTTTACTTGCTTCTATGTAGGTAAAACTTTGGTCGCTTGGATTCTAGGAAAGGTTCTTCATAAGCTGGGATTAATACCTAGTTATAGAGTCACTGAAGTACAGAACTGATTTGGTTGGCATGACTGTAGGGCAGACAGGGCCTAAAACTCGAAAAAAGTTATTATCCTGCTTATTAGTACCCATCGTTATGTACATGTACCTATCTTTGTTTTTGAAGGCAGACTTTTAAAAACTTTTTATTATTATATATTAATTTGCAGATTGAAGACGCACGAGGAGGAATTATGGTTGGTTCCCCATTATATGTCAAGGGACTATGGCATCTAAACCCTTGGAGAAATTATGTCAGCAATGGACAGTGGAGATATAGTCGCAATATTTGCTGGAGATATAGTCGCAATATTTGCTGGTCATAGTGAATACATGGAACGTGAAAGAAAGCTGGATCTTTCAACATTGATTAGGTTGTAAGATATTGGAGAAAAATCAAAACTTATATAAAGATGCATTTTACAGGCATACTTGTCTTTATATTTTATTTAATTTGTATGAGTAGGCGCTGAATAGAAAAAAGAAGTGAAAGAAAGCTATAGGTCTTTTACTTTTTGGTAAAATTCACATAATGTCATATACTTTGTTGTATATGTATAATTTTATTATTTGAAGTTAATATGTATATTTTTTTCCCCAGCGTGTATTACAGTTTTTTGTCATTTATATAAAAATATAGGAGATTAAATATCCATATTCTTTGTTTTGTTGCAGCTATAATCCATCGTGAAGTATCTCCCTCTATAATTAAGGGAAGTATTCAAAAACGGAATGCTAGGGGAGATGAGTAATTAAAATATAATATTATATTTTAATAATAAGAAAAGAATGAAGATAAAGCAATAAGGAACCGGTTATAGTGGTTGTTGGCAATAAATAACAAATTGTGATGTATATTAAGTTGTTGATTTTTAACACATAAGCTAAAAAAATAAGACATGTATAAATCCCGGTCGGTACTGGATTCCAAAAATGAATGCACTGTTCAAGAGATATTTTGTTACACCATAGAGAACTTTTTTGTTCTTGCGTCCCAAACAATTTCAATAACACACCAGAAAAATCATTTACGCCATTTTCTAATTCTTAAGCAGAGATTTTTTCTTTTTTACTTTCTAGTTAACTTTATCTCTACTAATAAAAAATAATGATATCCTTATTATGCTTGCTCATACATTCTCTTACATCTACAACTTTCTTATCCTCTCTTCCTCGCATCATCTCTCTTTCTCTCTCATAAAGATAAATAAACAAATAATACAATTCGACAAATATACCTTAATGAAAATACTATAAATCTTACAGATTACATTTATATTGAATAAAAAATTGAATATAGATTACAAAAATTCATATACATTTATATTGAAGATACATATGTATAACCAATCTAAGATTTGAAATTAGGGTTAATAAGTATTTCATTAGGGTAAAATACAGAAAAAGATCTCCACAAACACATTACAAATATAAGGAGCTTTCTCATCACAATAACATCCCATTGTACCTAACATCTCAAGATAGACATACACAGGGCCGACCCTTACTTGAGGCTCGTTGTACCTAACATCCCAAGATAGCCATGCACAGGGCAGACCCCCTTATTTGAGGCAAAGGAGGCGGCCGCCTCGGACCCCCGAAATTTTCGTAGTTTTAGGGGCCCCTAATTTTTTTTCTTCCCTATACATGTAGTTACGTATTTTGCCCCGAATTTTTCGTAATTTTAAGGGCCCACAAATTTTGTTCTTCCCTTATACATGTAGTTACATATTTTGCACGTATAACAAAATTACACTATGTATAATTGTAATTAGGGCCGCCAATTTAATTATTTTATTATTAATTGGGCTAGTGCTTTAATTGAATTTGGGCTTTTTGTTGATTTATGGATTGAATTTGGGGTTTGACATCCCTCTCCAAATCCAATCCCTACCCGACCCACACTCGCACCTGAGACCCAACCCGCACACTTCAATACCCTACCCTCCATTCTCCAAATCCAATTAATCTCCATTCTCCAAATCCAAGTCATGCATTTTTGTAATAATAAAATATCTTATTTTATCTTGAACAATGTGTAAATTATCTCTAATATTATAATGGGAGAAGCCCTTAGTGTCATTTGTAAATATACCACTTTATTTGTAAATCTACCACTTTGCGTGTATTGCACATGCAACTCAAACTCTCCCGTTATACACTTTATTTAAATCTACCAATTTACGTGCATTACACGTATAACTCAAACTCTCTCATTATACTTTTTATATTACTTTAAAAAATATGTATTTATTAACACGTGCTATATTATATTACTTTAAAAACTATATAATGATTAAAACGTGAATCGCACGTGTTAACTACTAGTACATATATATATATATATATATATATATATATATATATATATATATATATGAGGCTTCTTCCGTTGCAAACAGGCCGGAACAGGTCTGTTCGCACAGACCCGTGCGAACTTCGATCTGGACCGTTGGATCAAAAATCATTATGATTTCCTTGTTCCCGAAAATATTCTATCTCAAAGACGTCGTAGAGAATTGAGAATTCTATTTTTTTTTAATTTCCGAAATTTGCATATTGGTGTGGGGAGAAAAATCCAATATTTTACAAGCAAAAGAACATAAAAAACTGTGGGCAATTTTGGAATGAGGAAACACACCTTAATACAAATGCAAATCAATTTATGAAATTCCAATTGTTTTTTTGGCCCAACTATCGGTTAGAGGATTTAGCTTGTATGAAGATCCAATGGTCCAGATTTTTTAAATAAAATCTTGCCTTAACCCGTTGTTGGGAAGAACGGGTTAAGGCAAAATTTTATTAAAAAACATAGCCTTAACCTGTTATTCCCAAGAACAGGTTAAGGCTATCTATATTCATTTTTATTTCCATACAATTCGTCTTCTTCGGCGATTCGAAATCGCTCCTTCTTTCTTCGACGAACCCAACGGAAAAAAAACCCTAAACCCTAGCTCTGACATCTCCGTCCGCTCTACCTCTTCTCTCCTAACTCCGAAGATCGAAACCCTACTCTTTGTGGAGGTCGAACTCCGACGATCGAAACCCTAGATCCGACGTCGAGCTTTGATCGAAACCCTACTCCTCCGAATCGATCGTTTCGCTTGATTTTGTAAGGTATAGACTAATTTTTTACCTCAATAATCTATACTTGTGTATTTTTTCAATTTGTGTGTAGTAAATATTTTACAAATTGGGAAAAAATTTATATGCATTAGTAGATTTTAGATGTACAATCGCGTTGACTTCAAGTATATTGAATTGCCGAATTCTGTTGCTTGCGTTAGTAATTTGTAGAATTACAACTGTATATACGAAATTAGTTAGAAACTTTTCATTGCGGTTATGGTTGAAAATCCTGCAAACGACTGTAAAAAATACGAAACTTTGCGAGTAGGTTCGTCTCACGTAGTACAAGCAACCCCAATTTGTAGAAGCGAGTTTCCACTCACGGTTCGAGAGATACGGCCGCGTATCACCTTCGGTTGAAAAAAACCAAGTAAAGCGGTACACGGCCGTATCTCCCGAACCGTGACTCGAAACTCGCTTCTACAAGTTCGGGTGGCTTGTCCTACGTGAATCCGACCTAGTCAGAAAGTTTTATAATTTTCGGACGTCGTTTGCGTGGTTTTCTCAACTTTCTCGCATTATAAGTTTTAGACTTAGAATTTTCTAAGTGCGGGTAGATTAGAAAACCCTTCAAACGACCTCCAAAAATTACGAAACTTTGCGAGTTGGTTGGTGTCCCCTAGGAGAAGCCAACCCAACTTGTAGAAGTGAGTTTCGACTCACGGTTCGAGAGATACGGCCGCGTATCGCTTTTGGTTGAAAAAAACTATTATAAAGTGGTATACGGTCGTATCTCGCAAACCGTGAGTCGAAACTCACTTCTACAAGTTCGGGTGGCTTGCCCTACGTGAATTCGACCAAGTCGGAAAGTTTTATAATTTTCGGATGCCGTTTGCGCGGTTTTCTCAACTTTCCTGCATGTGAATTTTTTGACTTAGAATTTTGTAAGTGCGGTTAGAGTTTAAAACACTTCAAACCACCTCCAAAAAATACGAAACTTTGCAAGTTGGTTGGTGTCCCCTATGAGAAGCCAAACCAAGTTGTAGAAGCGAGTTTCGACTCACGGTCCGAGAGATACGGCCGCGTATCGCTTTCGGTTGAAAAAAACTATTATAAAGCGGTATACGGTCGTATCTCGCAAACCGTGAGTCGAAACTCACTTCTACAACTTCGGGTGGTTTGCCCTACGTGAATTCGACCAATTGGGAAAGTTTTATAATTTTCGGATGCCGTTTGCGCAGTTTTGCTTCAATTCCTCAAATGAGAAGTTTTTGACTCAGAATTTTTTTAAAAACGGGCCGATTAGAAAACACTTCAAACGACCTACAAAAAATACGAAACTTTGTGAGTTGGTTGGTGTTCCCTATGAGAAGTGATCCCAAGTTGTAGAAGCGAGTTTCGACTCACGGTTCGAGAGATACGGCCGCGTATCAGTTTTGGTGGGAAAAAACAACTAAAGCCGGTACACGGCCGTATCTCGCAAACCGTGACTCAAAACTCGCTTCTACAAGTTTGGGTGGCTTGCCCTACATGAATCTGACCTAGTCGAAAAGTTTTATAATTTTCGGATGTCGTTTGCGCGGTTTTCTCAACTTCCTCGAATGTGAATTTTTTGACTTAGAATTTTGTAAGTGCGGTTAGAGGTTAAAACACTTCAAACCACCTCCAAAAAATACGAAACCTGGTCACAGCATCAGCTGTTTGATTTCAGTTAGGATCATGATCAAGATCGTAGGGCTCTGCTTCCTCCCACTCTTCTCACTTACCAAGAGGGTTAGTTAAGTCTTTTCCATACATAATATTCCACCAAAACCAGTCGGCACCTTCCTTCTTCTTCTCATCTTCTTGTCCCTTCCTCCCTCTCCGACTCCCTCTCTACGCCTTCGAAGTCCCCCCCCCCCCGATCAAGGATCCCTTCATAATCCCCCTAAAACCAGCCTCTCCGCCTTCAAAATCCCCTCGACGCCTCTCTCTCCCACTCCCCTAATTTTCGAAACCCTAACCCTAGATCCCTAGGTCCACCTTCTGATGCCCGACGCCGTCGACGCTCCTCTGTCTTTCCACAGTTGACGCCCCCAACTACTGCCACCGTCCAAAACCCCTTTCCCCCGACGCCCCTGATGCCTCTTTCTCAAGACTTGGTTTTGGATACAGTCTAATACAGTGGAATTTTTATCTATTAATGTGCTTCAATTTTGCTGTATTAATAGCTTTAATCTTGTTATATTAGTTTGGATACAAATAATTTTATTTTGTTGAAAATGATTGATGAAAATGTTGATGAAACTTTGCTGAGATAATGAAAAGTTGTGATATTATCAATGTTTTAAAAAAAACAACTGATCAATTATCACTGTACGATTTATCATTTTTGTTCAAATGTTGGAAGTCATTTTCACAGTAATTTGTATTGCCATAAATTTGTATTACCATATACACCTCCACTTGCATCTCAAACCAAAACAAACAAATTGCATGGATCAGCCTAACCCAGCCTACATGAAAAGGAAAGAGAGGTTGGACACTAATCTTGACATTATAGAGGAAGAATAGAACATAGCGTAACAATTCGGGACCTTCCTTTCACAGAATCCAGGTACAATTTCTCGTATCTTTCACTAATGAGTAGCCAGATATGTATCTTGAAATAGAATCCCAACAGAAATGATAAAGATACAACGGAAACCCTCAAGTGGAGAGGCATTTCATCAAATGCCTCTAAACTTGCATACACAAATAATATGCATATAAACAGAAATATTGAAATAACTGCCACAATTAATCATATTTATTGTGATGTTACAAGTAACCACATTCATCTTGAATGCACAATCGAATAAAAAGATCAAACTATAACCAAATCAGATCATGCTTGGTCTATGCTTTAAGAAGAGAAAGAACTAATTCTTTTTTAGGGTAATGCACAGCTCAGAATAACATGGAACAACACAGCTCAAAACCTTCTTTTTTCTCACTGTAATGATTCTATTCACATGCCATTAGTGCAAGTACTTTAAAAATCATGCTTGGTAAACTTGATTGGAATAATTTACACAGTAGGGCTGAGTTTGAACTTTGAAGCTTACATGTAGATGCAGAAGTAGTAAAAACATTGAAACTTAAATCCCCAGCTACATTATATGTTTCATTGGAAGGCACATTAGAATGTAGAGTAACTACGTGGAAGCAAGGTTCGCATTATACATTAAAAGGAACATTAGAAGAACCCTCTAACTTGTACAGTAGAAATTACAATAAGAATATTATAGACACAAAACATTCATTCACAATCTCCTCAATCTGGGAAAAATATCTGACAACTAATTAGAAATAAGATCAAGACCTCACCCATCTGCCCATTATCTCTCATCATCTTCTTCTCCACCAGATGCATCATCAGTTGGACATTCAAATCAGAAAAAACAAAACAAATTGACTAAATTCTCAATCATAATGAAATTCGAATTTCATAACATCAGAGGTGCATTACACTGAGATCATAATGAAATCGATTAAACATTCATTCACAATCTACAGTAGAAGTGCATTACCTCATGGGCATGCTATCCATTTGTATGATCCACAATTTTTCTCCTTCTACTTCTTCTCCTTCTGATGCAGCAATGTCCTCATTTGTTGTGTACATCATGATCAAAAGAGGGCTTAGCAATGATTTTTTATTTGTTGCTACATGATTTCACAACTAATTGCGTAACAAAAATTTCAAAGTAAAAAAGTAGTATGCTTAGAACACATTATTCTCACTAAAGTAGCAAATGCAGCAATGTGACAATGCCGAATGCCAACTAGTTCAGCAAAAGCAGCAAAATTTAGCAAATTGTTCTCAGTCCAGCAAAATCTTACAAAATGACAAATTCTTCTTCTCATATCAGCAAAATTCAGCAAATGCAGCAAATTATTAAATAATCATACATTAGTCACTAGGGTTGCATTACAATGTCATGCCAACTAGTTCAAATGCATAAGTACTCAATCATTTACCATGCCAATTAGTGATACAATAAAAATCATTATCATGTATCAATGTTAAAAAAGTGATTGCCATCACTACCTACACCCACACACACAAAAACAAGGGACCAAATTCAGAACATTGAGCCAGAGAATCAAATATTTCCCTGTAAGATAATAGGTGCCACACAGTGCTTCAGTAGCTTCTTAATATTGGTCTCACGTAATCCCTGTAATCTCATAAAGAAGCATAATGGTGTGAATAATAGTATACAGTCTACCTAAATCAAAATAGCAACAACCAGAAGCAATACCTTATAAATTAGACGTAAAAATTGCATAATTGAAGTTGCATAAATCTTTCAGAGGTGGAGCAGTTGGCCTTCTGAGGTGGAGCACAAAATTAATTAAATCAACCCAAAATAATTAAATCAACATCATGATTGAAGAACACTCAATTACCTTCTATTTGATTAAGCCAACATCCTGCAAACAAGTTGGAAGAGAGGGCTTCAGAAGAGGAAGGTGGAAGAGAGCAGAATAGCTTCTCGAAGTTTTTTGACCGCTTTCTTATGTCGTGCCCACTGATGGGTCAGTCGTGGAGGTGGAGGGGTGAGAGTTGGATGTGGATGAAGCGAATATGGTTTCAATTTGGAGAATCACGGGAAATCAGAGCTAGGGTTTCATTGAGAAATCGATTTGGAGAGTAGCTTCGTCGAATGTTGTTCCAACTCGGCCTCCAGTGGTTGGACGCTGCAGGCCGTCTTCTCTCCATTGAACTTGCAAACCCCTAAGCAAGCATCGAAATGGAAGAAGGAAGAAGATGGTGAACAAGAACACTCTTCATTAGCAATTCTATTCACAATCAAAAATGGGTTACAGGGGAGGTATTTATACAAAATGTCATGCCCCGCTTCCCAGAATACGGGAACACAGGCACGTAACTGAGGCCCAGCGAATGATATAAGTACGCCAACTCATATCATCGATAAGCTGTACCAGTCTTAGCTCAATAATATAAGAAAAATGAATCGCAACCACGTAGGAAGCATAATCACATCAACGGGAATGAAATTCAATAACCAAATCTGGAATATAAAGACTTACCAAATAACTCGAGAGACTTTTGCTCCAATTGTAGAGGAACTGCTCATCAATGCCTCCTAGAAATTCTCTTTGGCTCACCTGTACTTGTTCATCTAAAAAGAAAGAATAATTTGTCAACTAGTTCTATTATCAAGTTGTTTCTCCTATCTAGTGCATGTACTACTGCATCCCATACTACAGGTTCGATGCACGCACAACAGTGTTCGTTTTAGACTTCGTGGTGGGGTCTACAGAGCGTGTACTCGGCATATCACGACAACAAGATAACAAGATAATAAGTTCATGTCTCCACAAGTATTCTCCACCTTCCATGTAACAAGTCCATGTAACAAGAGGGCCCTACCGAGTACATTTTCTGAGACGGTCCACTACTAGGTCAACCCTTAGAAACCCCGGCTTGTTTTAGTATTTTATTACTAAATTATACATGTACATGCAAGTAAGTGGTTATAAGAATGTCAAGGGAGTGATGATAATGCAGCAACGTGGTATATTACACAATAATATACGCGAAGTAATGAATCTGAAAGCAACAATTCTCTTAATATTATTTTAACTGATTCCTAATATAACTGGGTCAAAACCTCAGTACAAGACACACAAGGTAGCATCACATAAATGTTCATCAGGTGGGCAATTATCGAGTTATTATGTCATGCATATATCAAGACTAATTTACAGCAAGTAATGTAAATTTTCCAGTAAACAAGTCAAGTGAATTTTCCCAGTAACAGGTCAAGTGAATTTTGTCAAGTTCAAGTCACAAGATCTCATGTAAATAACATGTATTTAATCACGGCGTGTTTTCTCATGTACAAATTTATTTATTTTATTCATGTCAAATGTATGTCTAGGCTTGGGTTCGAGTCAATGGATAATAAAAGAAGTCAAGAGTACGTCGGGTTAGCTCGTGTAAACCCTCGATACTCCTAACGGAAGGGACACAAGGCAGAGTTAACGATAAATAAATTGGAACTACCTGCATAAGAGGTCAACTAATCTTGAACGAGAATAAGTAAAATAGTTCAAGTGGACTTGCCTTTTTCCTTGTAGATGATTCAAATAATTAATAGGAATAATGAGATCAGAATCCCGGGGAGCAATCCCAAGAGCATGTGCGAAATGCGCGCTAAAATACCACACAACAAATTCACTCCACACCGGATCGGCCAGAACGCGGGACGGCACAACTAGATCTGCTGCGGTCAGAACACGGAACCCCAAATCGGCCAATAAGAATCCTTCAACACACCCGATCCGATCCGAACACAGGACAGCGAGAACGGGATCTGGTGTGGCAAGAACATAGAACAGCAAGAAGCAACCAATCGGATTTCGTCCCCGCACTGGATTGCCCCAAACACGGGACAGCGAAGATGGATCTGCCGCGACCGAACAGCGGACAGCGAATGCAACCAGTCGCCGATCGTCTTTTTCATTCGATCGATGAGAGAGAACGGTGCGAGTGGAAACGGTGGGAGGCTGGCGCGACGACTGAGATGCGATGCAACGGCGGCATGGCGACGACAATGACGATGCTGCGGTCGGGAAGCGACGGCAGTGGCGACGACTCGGCGAGACTCTGTTCTCGCGCTCGAAACAGAGGAAGATGGAGCGAGCGGATGGCGGCGGCAAAAATGGCGTCAATGAGGGCGAGAGTCTGACTGGCGATGGAGGGACAACGGGGTGGTTGCATATTCGAGCGGTGGAGGTTGGCGATGGCAGCAATGGCGGAATTCACGAGGGGGGCGACAACAGGGTGTCTGGTTGTCGATGGAGAAGTCGATGAGGGAGACAAACGGAGATAGTGGCGATGGTTTCGGCAGCCAGGGCGGGAGCGAGGAGTTGCGGTGAGTGGTCGAAAGGTGGAGCTTTTGAAGTGGTCGGCGAGAGGCGAGGCAACGCTACAAGGGACGACCTCGAGTGACTGTCGACGGTGGCTCGAAGATGGCTAGTCATCAATGGCGAGCAATGACGACGGGGAAGGTGGCGGGGCCCGATGTCGAGGTGAGGTGGCGACGCGGAGAGATCGACGGCGGCTGTGCTCGAGCGAGGCAGCGACGGGGTGCTCTGCTTCGATGGGTTACAGGGGAAGATGGAGGAAGGCAATCTGTTTTGTTGGGTTTGTTTAGAGTTTTGTTTAGGGGAAAACAGAAGAGGGGGTAACGGGATTGAGAGAGTGGGGGAGAGATATATAACGGGAGAGAGAGAATAACGGGAAGAAAGTGGGAGATTTAATAAAATAATAATAAAATAATATTGGGTAGTTGAAGATAGTGGGTAATGTGGGGATTGTGAACAAATTTGTAGAGAAAATTGTATACGGATGTGTATGAGTTTGTGGGTTTGGGTTTAGAGTTAGAGTCCAATAGGAGATGAAATTGGGTTTGGGCTAAAATCCAACAAGAGATGGGCTACACTTTGGACATCAAATGAATATAATAATTTCAATAGTAATTGTTGGGCTTCAAACCAAATAATTAAATAATATAACATATATCAAAAATCAAGACTTTAATCAAAAATAATAATAATAAGACTAATAATAACAAATCTCGATAAAATAATAATAACAATAATAATGATAATAAAGTGTATAAAAGCAGAATTTGAGATTAATAAATTTATTAGAATTCAACAGTAATAATAATACATATAAATAGTCTATCAATTATAAGAAAACTATATTGTTTGTTCAAGGTAAATATAACTGTCTATTAGAAAAATACTCAGTAGAAAACCCGAAATCCGTTTAGCACAAAGCAAGTTCATAAATAATCGAAATACGGAAAAATATTCAGAAATACGTATTTACGGAAACAGGGGTTACACAAAAGGAAATTACGTGCACGACACGTATTTTGACAAACAGTTACAAAGACAGTTGGACTCTTATGAATAATATCCTACACATTTGCAAATAACCCCAAAAAAACCAAACAATTACATCGGGACTGATACGCTATGATACTTCTTTCTCTTCTTCTTCCAAACAGGTAATAGCTTCAACTGGATACAATTAAGGATTGGATCAATCCTTCCCCTTCAAAAAGAGCTACCCTGAGCTCTTTGAACTGATCCAACTTGAACACCCCACCATGGCCTGAACCTATGAACTGATTCAACTTGAACACCTTACTATAACTTGAACCTTTAGTTGTAAAGGTGTAACCTGCAGCAAATATTTTGAATTCCAATATACCTCAATCTCTGTATTGCCTATAACTCTTATCAGGCTTTTGTTCTAGCTTGGTCTCAAATTTAACTTTCCTACATTCTCAACAAAGTGCCCTCCAACAAAAGTGCATGTGCAACTCCAACAACTAGGGGTGCTTCTCGCAACACAGCAATGATGGAAATATACAATAACCCTTCAGTTTTAATATGTTGTTCAGTTCTAATAGCCTTTGAACACAGAAGAGGCTTTGGTGGGTAGGGGAAGAAGAGACAATATGAATTACCAGTTCCATGATTACTCCATGACTTTCCATACCCAAGAAATGGTGGTTGAACCTTGTAGTCTTATAAGAATTGTGTCTCCTTTCTAGCAGCTTGAATCTTGGAGTCAGAGGGATCACTAAACTTTACAGGGAGCTTGTAACCATTGAGGACCACTGGAACCAAAGATTCACCATGAGCATACGCTTCACCATATATGGCATTGACAGACAGAACTGATTCATTAAAATTCCTAATGATAGCCGCTACAAACTCCTTTAAAATCCTCACTCCTCTATATTCCTCCCACCAACGAAACCAACCAAGCATAGAAATCATAGCTTCTGAGAGTTGAGAAATTCCTTTTGAACACAATAGCATTTGAATGCAATCTATGCACTCATTCTGATATGAATACATTTTTAACCTCAGGTTGAGCTGATTTAGAGTAAGTCTTATTGAGACTCTTGAAAGGTATCAGTATCTCATTTTCCTGCTTGTACTCTAGAAGATAGGTTGAAAGATCAGCACAAACCCTTTCTAATCTGGCCTCTTTAAGTTGCTCTGAGTTACAGGAGGAAAAGGAAACCATGATCTTTTTTGATAAATTCTTCTTCAGAAAAGCATATAATACCAAAATCCTTTTGCTACTAAGAACCTTATAGTAACCCTGCTGCAACCCTTCAACAATTTTCTTAGATCTTCCATCATCAACAACTTGGTCATTTTCTGAATACTGTTTCAAAATAGGCATGTCATCCTGATACCGCTCCACCTCTGCCAGCGTTGTAGTCACACGCTACAGATCTTTCTCACTGCCTGTCTTTTGTTTTACGGCATTAATTTTGTCCTCAACGGATTTCATAGTATTAGCAACTAGTGTTTCATCAGGATCAAACACAATTCTCAGGTGCTGTAAGTTCAACATATCAAGAGAAGAATAATTATACAGTCCGACTGCGATACTGAGACCACATGAACATGAATACTGCATGGCAGTATTAGGCATGACCACCAAATGCAGTTCTTCATCACCCAAACTAACAACTGCGGTCTTGTTCTTGTAATAAAGAACCCCATCAATCCCATGGAAATTAGTCCCATCATAAACAACCATAAGAGAGGCAGCCTCATTACCTTCACTTTCAATTGAATCAACTTCAACAGTATGTACAGGGAAGTCACAAGCATTCTTGCTACCTTCTTTCAACTTCGTCTTGATTGAGAGATTTGAATCTTCCTTGGACACATGGGTAAGATCAACACCACCACTAGTAGCAATTGTTGCGCTCAAAGCATCAACCAACTTGTCTCCTCTCTCAAACACCTCAGCTTCACTATTCTCAGCTGACTAAGATCCAATAATTTCCATCTGCCTTATTAGCATTTGACCCACTAATTGACTAGAAAAATTGCTAGGATTTTGTAAAGACTGAAAGAGAACCCTTTCCAATTCTTCATCCAAACATTTAACTGAAGATTCCTTTATTCTCGTTTGGCTCATTTGACCAACTAAACTCAAAAGGGTTACGTTCTTCTTATTTAAGTCAAATGCATCGCTGGGTGAGTTATCACCCAATTCCTTCTCTTATATTCTTATTAGCATGTGTAAATTTAAAATCAGTACTGACCTGATACTGTCGTGATGAGTTCCCCTCTAAGCATGCATCGTTGATCACTCTTCCAGCCGGTAATCATTTCTTGATAGCACTGATTTCTAAAGGGGAATTTGACGAACAGTTGGTGCATTTTTTTGAACCCTTATATCTGGTAGCATCTTCACCTTTGAAGTTGGTTCTTTGACTGCATAATTAAGGCGTGTAGGGGTTGGAGTCCTGGAAGATTGTTGTCGCAAATGGGGAGGACAGTATCCACTCCGAGAACTCATTGATGGTGCTGATTTCTCACAGCAATTTTGTCGAATAGCTGGAGTCCGCCAAGAACCACCTCGATATGCACCCTGACTGTAGCCCCCAATTCTTTGTTCTTGGTCTCGACCGAATCTTAGCTCTTGATCTCGATAGAAAATTTGTTCTTTGTCTCTCCAATGACTGCTATGTCGAGAATAGTCATCTTCTTTGTCTTCAGATCGATGCTGAGAATTTGGGTTCCTACATCGAATAGTTGTTGATTGCCAAGAACAATCACTATCTTCCAAATCTTCTTGACTGTCATCATCCATTCGACGCCTACCATTTCTTAGTTCTTGTTCACGACTGAAACTCGATTCTTGATTTCTTCGCCCATATCTCCACTGATCACAATCATCATGTTCTTCATTCCCTTGGAAATTGCGATGGTTCTAAAATTGAACACCTAGTGGTCTACGAAATCCACATGATTCTTCACCATAACCATACAATCTTGAAGTTGTTCTCATATGCCTTATTTGGAAGTGCAGTTGTGAATCTTGAAGCCAATGCTCCAATCGATCAAATCTCTCTTCGAACCAATCAAATTCCCTTTGAGTTCTTGATCAGCTTCTTGATCGAAGATTCTGTCAGGAAATTGTTGCCGTGGATACGGTCGTCAATAATGTTGGGGTGAAGAACCACCCCCACCACCATCAACGAAACCCATTTTGATGAATTTTCGACCTGTTACGCCGGTGACGGAACTCGACGATTGATCGTCGTTCAAGATCGAAAAATTTATGGAATTCAACACTGTAATATGTGGAACTCCTTGTTGTCTGGTCCTTTGAACCGATCTTGGATTGAAATCCATAGTCCAGTTCCTGCGGACTCTCGATCTCACCATCGAATTTGGTCGTCGTCGTCGCCATCGCAGGATCTTGAAGCTCTGATACCATTGTTCGAACTCGGCCTCCGGCGGCATGGTTGGACACTGCCGGTTGTCTTCTCTCCGTTGAACCTGCAAACCCTAAGTAAACATCAAATGGAAGAAGGAAGAAGATGGTGAACAAGAACTCTCTTCATTAGCAATTCTATTCACAATCGGAAATGGGTTACAGGGAAGGGTATTTACACAAAAGAAAATTACATGCACAATACGTATTTTGAAAAACAGTTATAGGGACAGTTGGACTCTTATGAATAGTATCCTACACATTTGCAAATAAGCACAACAAAAACACACAATTACCTTAGGACTAATACGCTCTTATACTTCTTTCTCTTTTTCTTCCAAACAGGTAGCAGCTTCAACTGGATCCAATTAAGGATTGGATCATATGCGATGAGAAAGAGAGAGAGAGAGAGAGAGAGTAGGGTTTCAATTTGGGGAATTTTGAATTTGGATTAGGATTTCGGTTGGGGCAAAAATACTCTTCGGATTGGGGCTGCGATGAGAAGGAGAGAGAAGAAGCTATATAGAAGAAGAAGGAAGGGGCTGACTGGTTTTGGGGAAATATTTTGTAAAGAAAAAACTTAACTACCCTCTTGGTAAGTGAGAAAAGTGGGAGAAAGCAGAGCCCTATGATCTTGATCATGATCCTAGTTGAAATCAAACGGCTGACGCTCGAGTTCGCTATTGATCAGGTGCAAACCAGTTCGCACCTGATCAGTTGCGAACTAATCCGTGGGTCGTCCGATCAAAAATTCAATCAAGTTCAAAATTCGAAGTCTGTTGTTGCTCCCCCTCTTCTCACTTCCTCCTGAGGGCCCCTCTCTCCTTCTCTCTCAGTTACCTTCTCTCCTTCTCTCTCCCTCATCGTACACCCAAACCCGAATCCCCTAATCCGAATCATTCATTCTCAACTAACCTATAAGAAGAAGAAGTGATCCGATTTTTTCACCAGATCCGGGGGAAGACCAAAGATCTTGAGCGACCGATGATTCCCCAAATCGAAACTCTATTCACAATGCAATTCTATTAACAATGCATTGGTTTTGGTGTAGTGAGTAGACACTTTAGCCCCTATTAACAATGCAATTCTCTCTTATTATGTAGCAAATGGATACTTTGTTTAAATAAGTAATCTGTGAAGTTCGGTAGCTGTCAAATGAAGCTAATGAGTGGTCCATCAAGCTATCATAGCTTTATATGAATAAAATCAAGATTACATAGTTGGCATATATTTACACTTTTTTAGTTATTTGTACACTTTTGAGTAAGTTAACAGTTCTGATATCAGTACTGGATGGATATAATGTCTGTATACTTGCTTACGGGCAGACTAGAACTGGCAAAACTTTTATTATGGAAGAAAAACCCACCTGCGAAATTGAGATGTCAAATATCAGGCATTAAAAGAACTATTTAAAAGTTCCACTGAGAGGTTTTCAATGATCAGATACAAGTTTACTGTGAGCATGTTGGAGGTTTACAATGAGAAGACCAGAGACCTTCTCGTAGAGAATTCTAAACAACATACAAATAAGTAATCATATATTTTTGCTTTTGTTTTTTAAAATTTAGTTGAATTTAGTTAAAACTTTGTCATCTATTCAACATCTAATTATTGTTGTAGGTTGGAAGTAAAGCAAGTAGTAGATGGTACTGAGGATGTACCTGGCCTTATGGAGGCTCAAACCTTTAGCATAGAAGAGATGTGTAGGAGATACGTACTCTAAATGGGGGAAAATAACATATCGGTTGGATCTACCAACGCAAATGAACTCTGTAGCCATTCTCACTGGTAATATTGTCGCAAAAGTATAACTTTTCAGTACATTTTTCGTCACTTAATGAAGCTAACTTCTAAGACTGGCTCCTCTCATAAGTACTTGATATCTGAATTGAAAAATTGATATGGTGCATAAATTTGGTCTATGACTTGATTGTCATCTTGCATAACGGTCTTAAAAAGTGTCGTCAAGAAATTATTTTTGTTTAACGATTTTTTTCTGGTGGAGCTAAAATAACTTTTAGTCAGTTCTACTAACACCAATTTTAATTCTAAAAATGCTTTTAGAGTTAGAAAAGTAGTTTAGGCTCTCCAAAAGCAACATTAGGCCATTATATTATTTCGTCTTTCACAGCATGGTGAGAGTGATTTTAAAGGGTGAGAATATGGTGAACGGGCAAAGGAGCAAGAGCCACATGTGGCTTGTGGATTTGGCTGGAAGGGAGCAAGTGGGCAAAACTGAGGTGGAAGGTTAAAGGAATCGCAGTTCATAAACAAGTCTGTCTCTGCACTTGGGATGTTATATCGTACCTTGCAGATCTCTATCTTATTGTTTTGTCTCTGGTAATTGAAACTATCTCTTGATTTGTTTGCCAACTCTAAGCGTAGTCACTTGCTTCAGAGCTCTCTGGGTTTGTATTTCTTATTCTTCTTTTCACTTTCAACCATTATAGGAATTAACTTGGTTTTAGATATGAGAAATTTTAATGTTTAGGGGATACATTTTATAGTTCTACTGTTGTACCACAAATTTTCTATTAGCCCCTTTAAGTTTATTTTACACTTCAAATCCCTCATTGTCCAAAATATTTCATTAAACCCCTGTTTTTTAAAAGAAACTATTTTTGACAGAAATATATCTGTCATCATTTACTTAGTCTCACGATGTATTTAAAATTTACTTTTTCGTAATAAAAATATTCTGCTTTCGGTTTATGTATTGTTCTGTTTACAATTTATATTTTTAAAATAGGGAGAATGACTAATTGGCACCCAAAGTTACTCACAATACCCTATACACACCTGAAGTTACGTTAATACCTCAATAACACCCAAAGTTATCAAAATTGGACCTATAGGCACCCTCCGTTAAAATATCCGTTAAGTTAGTGGAATATTCTTGTTATATTCCACGTAACGGGTTCATACCCGTAAGAAGAATGTGAAAAGATGAAAATGTCCCTGCTCTGTTCATCTCTTCTTCCTGGTTACTTCTTCCTCCCCTTTCTAAACCCTAATCAGCCAATTCGAAAATTTCGAAATCCCAATTCGAAACCCTAAGTACTGTATATCTTTCATCTCTAATATTTGACGCCTCGTACTTCCTCAATCTCTGCCTCTTTTTGTGTGAGCACCGATGTCGATTACCCACCTGCATCTAATGTCGAAATCCCATCTGAATTTGAGGAGTAGAGTTGGGTTATTGAAGTAGCGTATGCCATTTGACATTATGATATCAGAGGGAAGTGTTTGATTCTGAGTTGCAATTTTATCATGCATTATTGTTTAATTACTTGCAAATTATTTTGGATTCTTAGTAGGCAATGATGAGTCACACAAACTAGTCTTGTTTTTTATTGATCTGAAACTTAGTTGCTTGTTCTTGACTGTGGATTGTAATCATACGATATTGATGATCCATAATATGGGTTGGGAATTATCTTGATTGTAGGCTTGGGTGAACTGATCATATACTTCATCTTAGGCTTTTGCCTGAGCTGCTTCTCATATTTGGTGTTGATGTTGTACTTTTGAAACCATTTTGGCCTAACTAGTTGGCATGGCATTAGAATGCAACCCTATTGAAACCTTTTTTGATTCATCTACTTACATGCTTGTTCTTGATTGTTGATGGAAAGCATAAAATGTTGGGTTGGGAATTAATATTGTTGCTACTCATCTTGCTGTCTTTGTAGGCACGGGTGAACTGATGCAGCACCTTTATCTAATTTAGCTGTTGCTGTTGCTGCCTCTGATATTTGATACTGTTATTGATTCTGATTTTGAACTGATATGTTGTTGCTTCTCCCTCTTGGTGTTGCTGTTGAACTAGTTGACATGGCATTAGAATGCAGCCCTAGTGAAACCATTTTTTATTCATATACTTACTTGCCTGATGTTGATTGTGGATGGAAATCAAACAATATTGGGTTGGGAAATAATAGCTGCTTCTTAACTGATTTGTGTTTTCCTTTTGCTGATGCTGCTTCTCATATTAGCTGCTGCTTTTGGTTGTTTTTGATTGTGTTGTTGCTGTTTCTGTTTTTTTTTTTTTTTTTGCTGTTGTTTTATCTGATTTTTTGGTGTTGCTGAAGTAGTTGGCATGGCATTAGAATGCAGCCCTACTGAAGACAATTTGTAATATTTTTGATGAACTGATACTACTTTAGTAGGCAAATTAGATATGTCCATGCTGATATTTGTGTTATGAGCTTGCTAGTATATTTTTAATTGATTGTTCAGCATCATGTACATACACATACATGAATAATGTTACTAAACTCCCATATTTTTGTGCGGCAGGCAGAAGATGAAGAAAAACTGGGTTTTTGATTTTTTTACCTGTGGTTGGCAGAAGTCGAAGAAAAAGAAGAAGCAGCAGTACATGCTGAAGACGAAGATATTGAAGAAGTAGACGAATCTGAAGAAGTATCAGCTAAATTGTACACAACATTTATCAGTTAGGCTGAGTGGAAGAAGTAGATTATCTGGCAAACGAATGTAGAAGAAGCAGATTAAGGAAAACTAATGTAGATTGTAATTTGAATTTTATTCAGCTAAATTTTGGTTTATTAACAGAGAATTTGGATGTTCTTCATAATGTAAATGTTCTTACAATGCAATAAAAGATGAAGATTTATATTTGTATCAAGTATTGTTGTCTTCAATCATACATTCATTTTTTTCCCCGAATTTGTTCAGACATCAATTAAGTGTATCTGGCAAAGGAAAACTAATGTACAATTTGCAGTTACGAAGGAAATTTTTTGGAATGCAAGAGTACTAAAATTTATGTTGGATCTGCACATTTGAACTGATCTTACATAGTAAAATATACATTTCAACTGATCATTCATAAACAGTTAAGGTGATCATACATAGACAATTCAACTAATCATACACATACACAAATTTCTTAGAGATCTGCAGATTTGTAAAATTTTTGTTGATCATATATACAGATTTCATACACATACAAAATTGACGTACACATACACATACAAAATTGACTTACACATACAAAATTGACTCATATAAATGTGACACATTCAGATTTCAGTAGCTGATCATATAGATAGATAGGTAGAAATTTAAGATACACCTACAAAATTGAATGCTGTTGAATCTGACTTTAACATACACACATATAAATTTGACATACATGATCATATAGATTTTTTCCCTACAGCTGCTGCTGATTTTGACATAGACATACAAAATTTGACATTTACTGTTGCTGAATCTGACTTTACTGCTGCTACTATACATTTTAATTGCTGCTGCTGCTTCTCATAGTTGTTGCTACTATTGTAGCTACTGGGGAACTGATCTTTTGTTGCTTCTAATTTAGCTATTGTTGTTTTTGTTGCTGCTTCTTGGATTGTATCATATTACTCATGTTGATGAACTAATACTATTGTTGCTGTTGCTGCTGATTTCTTCTTATTTTAATTATGTTGCTGCAGTTGCTTCTTAGATTCTTTGATATTACTAATGATCAGCTATTGTACCTACTATTGCAGTTGTTGATGGTTGCTTCTGATATTTTTGCTGCAGCTGCTGCTGTTTCTGATATTACTACACATGTTTTTTGTTTTTTTGCTGCTATTTTAAGTGAATTTTGAGAAGTGTATCACTCCTTTTGACTTTTAGAATTGTGTGTCAAAGATAAGTGTTGTTGTTGATGGGAAAGATGCAGTAATGAAGACTCATACAATATTGAAAGCAGAAGTGTCTTTTTCATTTCCCTATAAATACCCAATTCGGTAAGACTCTTCTACATCATGTTCTTATTGAACATGATAGGAAGAAAAAAAGACATAAGATGAAGAAAAGAAAGAAAAAAACGCTGAAATTTGAGTTTTTTGGAGAATATACCCAATTTCAATTCAATGAGTGTCTCCTTCCTTCTATACATACCCAATTCAAAGAGAGTCTCCTTCATCATTCTTCATAACATTTTTTGTGGAATATGAAGAAAAAGAAGTATTAGAAAGAAGATCAAGATGCAGAAGTAGAGAGACATATGCATGTCGACGTTAGCATACAAGTGCATGCTGAGTTTCCCTCAATGGGTGGGGAAAAGTACTGACTCTGCCTCTCTTTTTTAAGTTCTTTTTTTTTGGCTTTTTTTATGAATGCAGAAGTAACAATTCTCCGTCCTTCATACACATTTGTTCCCCACTGTTACACAGAGTGCAACAATTCTCTGGCTTCGTAGGACGGAGTAGTGGTGGGTGTCAAATTGTATTCATGGTACTTTTCAACTTCTTGGCATGCACACCTCACAATCATGCAACAAATAGTATGAATATGAGGAGTGTTTGTCAAGAAGTTGTTAAGTACTTTGAATATACGTTACACCCACTACTTCTCCATCCCACGAACTAGAGAATTGATGCCTTTGTGTAACGGTAGTGAACAAAAGTGTATGCAGGGGGGATAACTGCTACTTATGCATTCAAAAAGATGCAGAGTCAGTAGTCCTTCCTACCCGTTGAGAAGAAACCCAGCATGTACTTGTATACTAAATTAATTATAAATTTTACTCAAGTCTGGTGGAAGTGTCACAAAAATGAGTTTGTAATAGCAATTAACTTTAGTTATGTATGCATTGTATGTATGTTCAATTTACATGTATTTGCCAATTTCTATTTTATGAAGTACAAAGCTATTATAATGTGTTCAATATATAATTCTTCGTGAATCCCAAATTCCAATCTGAAAGTTAATTGCCCAATTTTCAAACCCAATTTCCAATCCCTAACTCGGAACCCATCAAAAAAATCACAAATTGCTAATTCCAAATCGGAAATACAATGCCAAATCCCTATTTGCAACAAATCGAAACCCTAACTCAACCCTAATAACATTCTCGAAACCAATCCTAAATTGAAGGAAAGAATAATCAACAACCAAGAGTAGTTCTACAATTAAAGCCGAAATTAATCCACAATTAATACATAAAGACTACGAGACAAGTTCATCAAATGCAAAGACGAGAGATTCCCCACCTTTTCATGGATCTGCTGCTTGTGCACCACAGCCTACCACCTACGGCGTTGCCTACCACCTGCAGCGCTGCCACCGTCTGCAGCGTCGCTCGCCGTTGGCCCCGTCCGATGCCATCACTGTTGAATTCCTCCATTTCGAAAGACAAGAGAAGAAGAAAAAGAGCAAACATAACATAGACAAGAGAACAGCAGCCAAGGGTAAAAACGTAAATTCAAGCTGAATCTAATAACTTAACAGATTTTAATGGCGGGTGCCTATAGGTCCAATTTTCAAGCTGAATCCATTGATTTCTTAACAAAAATTCTATTGGTACGCTCTCTCCAAATAACCCAAATCAAAGCCATCATAATCATATCCCAGAGAATACAGATTTTCTTTTTAATTCTCTTCTTTCTCCAAATAACCCACCAAGATTTAATAGAAGGAGGAAAGCCTCTAAACTTAAAAGCCATTTTCAGAATAAGCCAAATCTGTTTAACAAAGGAACACTTAAGAAAAAGATGATATGCAGACTCACTAATGCCAGCACAAAAGACACATTTCTGACCTACATCCAGATTTCTTTTGTTCAAATTATCAACAGTGAGCAAACGATTATGAATAGTAAGTCAAACAAGAATTCTAACTTTAAGAGGAGCCACATTCTGCCAAATGAACTTATAAAAAGGACAAACTTGGCCACCATCATTCAAAAAAATATAGAAGGATTTAACATAAAACATACTAGAACTATTCCATCTCCAAATAGCCTTATTGTGAGGTTTCCAGTCATAAGTATTCAACAAATGAAGAAGAGCACTGAACTCATGAGATTGTTGAAGAGAAAGAGTTCTACGAAAATCAATATTCCAAACTTTACCATATCTATTAGTAAAGAGAATAAATAGAAGCATTTGGTAAGCTAGCAATGTTAAAAAGATCAGGGAAGTAGGAGCCTATACTACAGTTACCAATCCAAATTCAGTCCAAAAGCGAACATTCTTATCATCCCCACAATTTTTTTGGAGACCACACTTAAAGGAAGTCGAAGCTTTCCAAATCCCTTTCCAAAAAGAAGAACCAACAGAAGGGGGGAGAGGAGGAAAATCATTAAGACATCTCCTACGAAAATATTTCCTTTTAATAATCCTAATCCACACTTTATCCTCTGAATTAAAACAAAACCAAAGCCATTTACCAAGAAGAGCTAAATTTTGATGACGAAGATTAATAACACCTAAGCCACCTTCAGCTTTATGCTTACACACCCTAGACCAGTTCATAACTCATTTCCTCTAATCAGAATGTATTGAAGAGCCAACCCAAAAAAACCTCCTTCTCAGAAGATCAATCTTTTTAATAACCCACACAGGAATATAAAAAAAGGACATGAGATATAAAGGAATACTAGAAATGATAGAATTAATAAGAACTAGTCTACCAACTCTAGAAAGAGATTTACTCGACCAACTGTTAAATCTTCTCTCAATTTTATCAATAACAGGAAACCAATCAGATTTGTGAAGTTTGCCAATTCTCAAAGGGATACCCAAGTATTTCAGAGGAAAAGATCCTTTAGGACAATTAAGAAAAGCAAAGATCTCTTCTTATCTATTCTCATCACCACCAATCCACATACAAGAAGATTTGGAGAAATTAATTTTCATACCAGAAACACATTCAAAACAGTAAAGGAGGAATTTGAGATTCCTAAGCATAATGCCATCACAAGAAGAAAAAAGAATAGTATCATCAGCATACTGTAAATTAAGAACGCCTCTAAAAGAGGGAAAACCTCCTGCACCTTGAATAAAACAATTATCCCAAGCATTAGAAAGCATACAGTTGAAGACATCAGCCACCAGAACAAATAAAAGAGGGGAGACAGGGTCACCCTGTCTAAGACCTCTTTTACATAAAAAAAAAATCCTTCGGTATTATTAATGATAACAGAAGAGGTACCAGAGTAGAGACTTTAAAATCCAATCAATCCATTTAGAACCAAAACCTCTCGCAATTAAGACCTTCTTCAAGAAATCCCAATTAACTCTATCATAGACTTTCTCAAAATCAAGCTTAAGTAGAATACCTTCAGAGTGATCATGGTGAATAGAATGGATAATTTCTTGAACCACCGCAACGTTGTCTAAAATGAATCTATCTTTAATGAAACCAGATTGAGAAGAACCCACAAGTAAACCAATAATATTAGCCAGTCTATTGGCTAAGACTTTCATGATAATTTTAAAAATAACATTGAGGAGGCTAATAAGTCTGAATTGAGAAACATTGTTAGCACCAGGGCATTTAGGAATGAGAATAACATGAGCATAGTTGATCCTAGAAAAGTCAAGAGAATTATCAAATAGTTCTTGAAAAACACCAACAATATCATCTTTATAATCATTCCAAGAAAACATGTAACAGAAAGTAGGGATACCATCAGGTCCAGGAGTAGCATCAAGAGGAAGATCACAGATAGCCTGAAAATTTTCATCTTCAGAAAAATGAGCTTCTAAGCACTCCAGATTGACTCTATTAGAGGAAGGGTATAACTGATTCCAATTGATATTTAAAAATGTATCACCAGGTTCCCCCATAAGATTCTTATAATAGTTAAAGAACTCTTGATGAATAAGATCATAATCAGAAGTGACACCCCACTCAGTGTGACGAGAAAGAATATGATTCAATCTTCTCCTATGAGAGGCATAGTTATGAAAAAATCTAGTATTACCATCTCCCAAAGTGAGCCATTTAACTTTAGCTGATTGAAACCATCTGATTTTATCCATTTCCAACAAATGAAGATATTCTTTTTGAAAATCTGATCTTAAATTCCTATCAGATAATGAAAGAGGATTCTGTTCCTCAAGACAATTCAAAGAGTCAGTCTCCTTTTTCAAAAAAAAAGTTTTCTCTCTTTCAAAGGGCTAAATCTAGCCTTGACCCAAAGTTTACACCCATTCTTAATACCTTTAATTTTAGCAAGGTTTCTTCTGAGACCAGCCTGAGGATGAGCATTGACAGATAACAAGCAAGTTTTGATCATAAAAAGAAATGAAGGATCTTCTAACCAGAATTTCTAAAATTTAAAAGTGAGAGACTTAGGAGAAGAAGAGGAAGAATAAAGGATAAGAGGCACATGATTAGATATAATATTAGAAGCAGCTTGGACATAAGATAAAGGGAAATCTGAATTCCAGCCATAAGAAACAAGAAATCTATCAAGTTTAGCAAAGCTAGGGATCAAACTCTTGTTTGACCAAGTGAATTGCCTCCCTAAAATAGGATAATCAATAAGATTGAGGTTATTAATAACATTATTGAAATTATCAGAGTCTAATCTATTGTAAGAGAAGCCACTTCTCTCAGAATAAAAATGAACAGCATTAAAATCACCACCAAAGATGACCCAACCATTAATAAAAGAGTTCCATTGTAAGAATTCATTCCAAAACTCATCTTTAAGGGATTGAATACAAGGGCCATGAACAGAAATAAAAAAAAAAAGAGCAATTGAAGTCAAAGCACTCCAATTCCACAACAAGAAAAAACTTTTTTTTATAAACATTAGAGCATTTGAACATGTGATCCTTAAAACCAATAAGCATACCCCTAGAAGCACCCACAGAATTTAAAGAGACCCATTCTGTAATGATAGAACCCCCTATTGATCTAAAAAGAGAGGGAGAAGGAAAAGGCAACTTAGATTCTTGTATAGCAATAATATCACAATGGGAAGAAATAATAAAATCAAAAACAGCTAATCTTTTATCCTCACTACCTAAACCTCTGATGTTCTAGGTAGAAATAATCATTGAAGACAATTGACACCCCCCTCTGCTCAATTCCAGAGCACTAATCTTATAAAAGTCATCAGGAGAAATATTTAACAAACCAGAGCCAGAAGTTAAATTATCTAAATACTCAGAAGAAAAAGAATCAAAATGACATCAAAAAATAGAGCCAAGACAGTTACCTTCCACAGGAGTTGGGATCACAGGAGCAGGAATTTCTAAGTTTCTAATCTGAGTAATGAGAGCTGCCTTCTCAAGAATAGGTTGATCCGCATCATTCCTCTGCTCAACTCTAAGGCTCCTTCTAAGAGGACCAGACTACTTAGAAGAGTACTCCCTTTTCTTATAAACAGTAGAACAAGAGCCAACACACTTCTGAAGGACATTGGAATCAGAATTAACAAACTGGGAAGGATCTGAATCTAGGTAACATATTGACAAAAGGATGGGGGTAACATCCAAGATATCAGACAGAGGATCAACATCCTTCGCAGATACACACATAGCATTACAAATAGGAGGAGAGTCCTCAGATCCAAAGACATGATCAGAGGACCTGAGATTAGAGAAGTCAAACAAGGCATTGAAACTAGTATCAGAAGGACCATCCCAAATGAATGTAGGAAGGAAAGAGGAGGGACATAAGAAATTGTAATTGAAAAGACCACCAGTTGAAAAGGAAGGAAATCTATCAAACACCAGAGAATGAAAAAGATCTTTCCAGATTTCACCCATAGGAAGGTTCTTTTTGAGAAAGAGAAGAGATCTCAGATGAGATTCTTTATTCAACATATCAAAACCATTAACAGAGCTAACAACCAAATCTTTACCAACCAAAGAAACCTTCTCAGAAGGAGAGGGAAAGACAGACTCGGATATAAGACCAGACAAACAGGGGTCATTAACAGGAACCAAAGCAAGAGAATCACAGGAACCTCCCTTATCAATAATCTCTCCTTCTTCTGGAGATTTTTCCTAACCCAGGTTGACAAAATCATTTTACCCTTACCTCCCTGAAATTTCTCAGACTTAGCAGTGATTGAGGGGAACTGAGAAGAAGAAGATAAACCTTGGGTCTTAGGAGCACCCCAAGATTCCTATTTATCTTTGACAACATCAGTCTGCACAGGAAGGGAGGAAGAAGATGGGTTCACAGTTTGAGAAGGGGAGTCAGGATAGGTGACAACTATTTTAAAGGCACGAGTACCAACCCACGGAATGTAATCAAAGATTAAAGAAGCAGAAGGACTCCTGAGAAAATCATCAATCACTTCAAGGTGACCATTGCTCAGACGGTTCTTAGCAGAGAAACCAACAAAATTACCAAAGCATCTAGAAACATGGCTGAAAGAAGAAAAAGATTCACAGTAGGGAGGAATCTCAGATAAATGACTCTGGTCTTCACAAGCGCAATGGATCGATTAGAAATACCAAACTGAGGCCAGTTTTTAACAGAAAAGGAAGCCCTCCCAAAACAAAGATATTGCCCTTTCAGATTTTCTAAGCATTTGATGTTAAGGCATTTACAAATAAAATTGCCATTACGGAACATACAAAGACCCCAATCCCAACCAGGAATTTGAAAACGAGCATCAAGGAAGTTAACTAAGTCAGGGGCTATAATAGAACCTGATTTGACCAAAATAACACCCTCTGTATTTAACAGAAGACATCTATCTTTTATCTCTTGAGAGAACTCACAAAAGACCTCAACCTTAGAATCACTAATGAGATCAGAGTGGGAAGGAAGAGAAACCCCAGACACCGTAGGAGAAATACCAGCTAAAGGAAGGGACCCAGATAAAGAAGGACCAGACGGAGGATGACCCAAGAGACTATTATTTGGTTCCAACTGCTTATTATCCCAGGCCCTAGCAATGATGGAAGCAGTCGCCACCACCTTTTGATCAAGAAGATTGACCGTCGAAGAATCTGAACCAGAAGAAAGATCCTGAGCGTTTCTGGTAATCTGACCTCCTCCAGGACCAGATCTACCACCACCATGGATGAAACGGCCACCACTAAAGCCCGATCTACCCCCCCCCCCCCCCCCCCCCCCCCCCCCCCCGATCTCCCTTTAGAGTTGCCAAACTTTCGAGGAGAGCATATATTCTGGTGGTGCCCTTTTCCCCGCAAGAATGACAAATAATCATGTTTCTACACTCTTTTTTAAAGTGACCTTTCTCTAAACACTTGAAACACCGAAGAGAGGGATCAGAGATAGAAGACAAGGGAGAAAGAAACAAAGAAACCCAATCTGATTTATTCTTAGACACAGTGTTAGAGTAACCAGACTTAAAACTTCGATGGCCAACCGAAAAGGAATTTTCATTAAGGTTCTCCTTGAAAATATCCACCCAACTTTTCAGAACCGAACGCTCTGGAACCGAAGCGGTACTGTCAGCAACAATACCAACTCCTTTGTCCTCTAGCGGCGCCCAAGAATCATGCCTTCTTGGGTTCTGTTCCCAAGAAGATCTCTGAACCCCATCGAAAAGATCTTGATTTCTTGGATTCTGTTCCCGAGAAGCAAAAGAAACAGAAGATGAAGGGCCTGTGGAGAGTATTCAAGGAACGAGAGAGGAAAATCAAGGAAAGAGGAAGGAGACGAAGCCATTTTTTCAAAAGACCAAAAAATACATGCTGAAAAAGGTTTACTCAAAAAATTTATACTGAGTATGGTTCAGGTTGTTTTATAAGGAGAAGTCGGTGGGTCACTTTGTCCGAACACCCACTGGTTCAAGTTGGTAATATAGACGGGCCTAATAGGCGTGAATTTGTTCGTCGCAGAGAATTTTGGCCGATTCTACAAAAAAACCACTTCGTTCCTCGTCTCTGCCATACTCTAAGTGATAAGCTGAGTCGTATACTAACAGCCTCAGTTGCAGTCATGATCCGCATGAGCTGCTTTACTGTTGTAGCTCTCGCCCCCTCCATGGATAGAAAATTTTAGTTCTCCTTTTCGCATGCAGGCTGGAATAAATATTAATTGTATACTGAATGGTGGTCATTAATTTTCTATAGGTGCAAAGAACTGGAAACATAAAAGGAAAAAAAAAATATCATACATTAAGGTAGTGTTCTTTTTCTCCTCTTATAAGAGATTTACCTCTTGTAAGAGGTGGTCCCCCTCTTACAAGAGTTTTTTTAGTGTTCTTTTTTTACCACTTATAAGATATTTTTCTCAAAATATCTTATAAGCCTAAAAGACTTCTAATAGCTTCTTTCAAATTCTTATAAGACTTCTATCACTTAAAAAGTCTATATTACCCCAAAGTCTATATTATAATTGTTACTAATTAAACTAGTTTATATATTAGTCTATAGTAGCCCGGAATATGCTATCCTAGAAAAAGTGTAATCATATACGTAGTTGACTGTAATATGCTATCGTAGAAAAAGTGTGGGAATTCATTCTTCACAATCTCGAACAATTATGTTAGGGATGCTGTCGAAACAATTAGTTGACTGTAATTTTATTTATTTTTTATTTATTTACAGCTAAGGGAGAAGTTATATTAGCCCATTGACCTTAAATTTTTTTAATCCAACTTCTTTGAAACAAATTATTATTATTTATATTTATACATACTAATTTTCATACTAATTAAAAGTCTATAGTAGCCCAGAATTATAATTGATAATTTACACTGATTTGTGAATTTAACTTGGCATTAAACTAGTTTATATATTACTAATTTGAACTTATCTTTTCTGGTCCTTCATCTCACTATTTTTATACTTAGGGGGTAATATAGACTTTGGGGTAATATAGGCTTTTGTAAGAGGTGAAAAAAGAACAGAATTCTCTTATAAGAGGTTCTTATAAGAAGTTATTTTTATGTAAAAAGAACACCTAAAAAAGAGGCTCTTACAAGAGGCTCTTACTGTAAATCTCTTATAAGAGGTAACCTCTTATAAGAGGAAAAAAAAAGAACGGTACCTAAGTTTAGACCATAAGAAAATGTCAATTTATGCCTATACAAAAAACAAAACCAATTATATGTTATCCCTACATTATTTTAAATGAAGCTGAAATGATTATATAGTATCCGACTCGTTTGAAAACTACATTGTCGAACCCAAATCACTAAATTTAAATTGACTTTAAAAAAAAAAAAAGGAAAAAAATATACTTGGTAGCTTTACAATTGACTTCCACTGCTGAAACCTTGGCTGGTCTTGTCTTTCTTAATCTTGGCCATCTCCATTTCCCGCGTGTCCTGGCCTTGGCCTTCGCTGCTGCTTGGAGCTGAAGGGATTTGACCGTATTCACTTGTAGGCGCACTGTACTCGCTGCTCGCGTAATCTCTGGTTGCTAGTGCCATCTTTCTGAACTTCTTCATGTCCTCATTGTATTGGCTTGAATCATAATCTGAGCTACCATGTGAATTCCCGTAGGGGGTGCTGTGGCCGGGTCTGATGCCTTCGTTCAGATCTTCTAGAGACACATTGCCTTCTAGTGCGCGGACAATCTGTTTTAGTTCAGACGTTCAGACTGATTCAGCAATAGCTTGCAAACACATAATATCATATGAAGATATACAATACGGTTTTGCTTTAATATTAAACATGGGAATGTGTTTAATACGGGCTAAGTTGGTTTAACCAAAGATTAAATTGCCAAATGTTAAAACAGCATATAAAAAAGTACTCATTGTCCTGTTATTTTAGGGCAATCCAATTGGATTGACTCATATAAAAAGTACTCCTGCGTATTAGGGCAATCCAATTGGATTGACTCATAAAAAGTACTCATATTGTCCTGTTATTTTATCTATGTTAGTCATATACAGTAGGAGTGAATTCGATAAGCATTTTTGTACAGTTACTAAATGTGGTTCTCAATGACTAAATTTATTAAGGTAGGCACACATTGCAAGTGCTACAAAACTGATTAAATCAGAAGCGAGAAATAAATGTAGAGATTTTGGTTTCCAACATCCTCCCAAAACATGCAAATTGCATATTACTAGTGAAATGAATCCGAAGCTCAAACATATTGGGACATGAATGTACCTGACTCATTCGTGGGCGACGGCGTGCAGAGTGGCGCACACAAGATGCAGCACAAGCAACCAATCGTGCCATTTCATTATGGTTGTAGTTCCTGCCAAGTTGTGGATCGGTGAGGGTGTCATAGATGCCATCCTCCATTGCTCGTGCCATTAAGGGCCTTGCCTACAGTTGCCAACAATTTGAATCACATCAATTGAGAGAGTTTGTACGACTCAGAAGATAATAGCTGAAGCTTCGAAAATATAAAAGCAGTATTTAAAAGCCCGGTATAATAACAGTAGCATTGATAGAAAAGGTCAAATGATAGGAAAGTTATGCAGTTGAAGTTTTTAAAAGGATAATAAGGCAACGCTGTCTTAATACAATAGCAAGAGGACGAGATGTTTTAAGTGCAAAGTAGCAATAAGCAAAAACATAAAGAAAACAAATATTATAATAAAAAAGCAGCTAATCTTTAAAATACTAAAGAAGCAATGTTAAGAGCAAAAGAATGATGACAAGATGTGTAGTGCAAAAATAGCAATAAGCTAAATTTTGAACAAATACTGAGAAATTTTTATAGTGGTCCAGTGGTGCATCAATAGTCTGTTCAAAGTATTAAAATCCAAAACACAATCAGCTAAGTAGCCATATGTTACTAACCCAGTCAACCAAGCTATCATCTATATAAGTCTCGGTTGAATCAACAGGCTTCCTTCCAGTGATTAGTTCCAGAAGCATGACACCAAAAGAAAAGACATCGGATTTCTCTGTCAGTTTACCAGAAGATGCATATTCTGGAGCCAAGTACCTGCAATTATTAAAAAGAAAAGAGAGAATAAGAAATCACGGGCATAGACAATTGTTCAAAAATCACCGACATGCTCCCTTCATCAGTAAGCCCTATTAACACACTACAATACATAAATTCAAAAGGAAAAAACTTCTTTTTACTGAGTTAGACAGAATAGTTACCCAAATGTTCCCATGACCCGGGTAGAGATATGGGTGTTGTTATCAGATGCAAACTTTGCAAGCCCAAAATCTGCAACCTGCTTGCAACCCCATTTTGTTAATTCAAAAGGCCCTTAACTTCATTGTTAACAATACAATAAACTTAAAATGCTGAATCAAATAGTAAGAGCTGTCTTCTTTTACCTTAGCCTCAAACTTAAAATCCAGAAGAATATTAGAAGCCTTAATATCACGATGAATAATCTTCGGATGGCCTGCAGATTGAAAAGAAACAATAAAGAAATTAACTCCATAAGTCAACAAATGAAGTAAATGAGGCAAAATGGTTAAAAATGTATAGTCTGAGCCTTTGAGGAAGAAACAAACAACTTACAGTCTTCATGCAGGTAAGCCAATCCCTTTGCAGAACCAAGAGCAATTTTTAACCTAGTTGGCCAATCCATAGTTGGTACATCTTTCCCTGCAGATACAGAAAATCGAACTTCAAGCCTTGACAAGCAGTAACTGTGCGCAGAAATTAAATATCATTCATCAGTCAGAAAAAATTGCAGAAGAAAGATAATATTAATAATTAAAATTTTAAAACAATTAATCAGTCAAGAAGTAAAGGAGAAAATGAAACATAAAAATAATGAATTTCATCCTTATCCTAGAAAGGTTCAAGCAATTTTTTATGTATTTATTTATTTTTTTGAAGTAAAGGTTCAAGCATGTTGGTGCTTGTTAATAGCAGTTCTTGACTAAAATTTCTCACTAGTTCCTTTGACTTTCTTTTAATATCTTTAAGCCTGCTGCCATCCAAAATAAGAAATGTCAAACAGACATGGGGAGTAAGAATGTCCCCATTCATTTGCTTGCTAAGTTGACAACAGGTTCAAATGAATGTTTCAAAGTTTTTTTTTGGAAGAAAGTTTCAAAGCTATCCTAATTAGTTCTTACTCTACCGCAGGGTGTTATTAACCATGTTGGCAGTGCAGTATCACTCTCACAGTAAATAAGTGCCGACAACCATGGTTCAATCGAAGTGATGAAGCTATCTAAGATATTCACTGATATGTAAAGTATAAAGTAAAAATGCTTACCATGCAAATGAAAGTCGAGGGTTTTGTTGGGAACATATTCATAGACAAGTAACCTCTGCTCCTCAGCCATGCAATATCCAACCAGGGAAACCAAATGTCTATGATGCACACGACTAATAATTTCAACCTCTGCCTGGAATTCGCGTTCCCCTTGTCCACTCCCCGATTTCAATTGCTTAATCGCAACTTCTTGCCCATTTGGTAGAACCCCTTTGTGAACATACCCAAATCCACCTTGCCCGAGAAGGTTGGCATCAGAAAACCCATTTGTCGCCACTGCCAGTTCTTCAAAAGTGAAAGTGCTCTTCGAGAACCCTAGAGCGAAACTAGGGGAAGGTGGAGGTAACGGTTCGGAATAAAGAGATCCGGATCCAGCGCTGCTACCAGATATCGGCGGTGGTGGAGGAGGTGCAGGGGTCGGATAGTGAGGCAGTTGATGTGGAGGTCGAGAAGCGTGTGGTGGTGGAGCGAGAGGTTGTGGAGGTATTCTCACAACGTGATCCGGTGGTGGAGAAGCACTGTGCTGCCAACTTGGGGGTTGCCCACCATAAATATCATCTGGAAATTTCACAAATAACAAACAACAAGAAAATGTAAAACTCTATTTGAACTCATAAGCATAAATTTCCCTATTTCCAGTAAAATTTTCAAAAAAATAGTTGGGAGTCCCTAAATTCATAGAAAGAACCAAGTAAACAATAACAAACTTTGAATGATTAGGTTAAGTTATTTTAATTTGAGGAAAACAAATTGACTCAATCACAACATTTGTGGTTGCCCACTATAAATAAATATCATCTGCAAATTTAACAGCCAACAAAGAACAAGACTAATTAAAATCTCAATTTTGAACTCGTAATCATACATTTTATATTTTCAGCTAAATTTCTTGAACAAATAGCTGGGAGTACCTAAATTCAAATTTGAGTTTCTAAATACAAACATTTGAAATATTAGGTCACAAGGCATTTCATTTTGATAAACAAATTGACTCTGGGCTAACCTATCAATCATTCATTGGATGCATTAATCTTAATCATATCATTGACAAAGATACTTCACGAAACCAACCTCATAATATCATGAATTTGACGTCTTTAGGGAAAAAAATTTAAATAAATACATTCACCATTTTCTTGTGTAATGTAATTAGAAGACAATAAAGTACATCAAACATACTAGTAAGCTGCACGTACGATGCACGTTCTAATTAACTTTTTTTATATAGTAAATAATCAGACGTAATCTTGCCTCAAACCTTAGACCTCCCTTTACTCATCACATACTCTTTACAAATTACCCCCAGTGGCACAAACTTTTATTTTATATGAGCGGCACTTTTGTAAATAATTATGTCGTAAATAAATTTGAACTTTGAGGGTATTATGTTAACTAACAACACTAGAGTAAATGAATGGTTAATATAACTCTCATTAAAAAATGAATGGTTGAGATTAGATGGTTGAATGACTACATAAAGGTTGTCTACAAATGACAACCCCAACTCTCTCATTATAATATTATTATTACCAGTAATCTGCATGTGCGATGCACGTTCTAATTAATTTTTTAAAATATAGTAAATAATAAGACATAATCTGCCTCAAACCTAAGACCTCCCTTTACTCATCATATACTCTTTACAAATTATCCTAGTAGCACAAACTTTTATTTTATATGAGTAATACTTTTGTAAATAATTATGTCGTAAATAAATTTGAACTTTGAGAGTATTATGGTCACTAACAACAGTTGAGTAAATGAATGATTAATATAACTCACTCAAAAAAGAATGATTGAGATTAGATGGTTGAATGTCTACAAATTACAGGTTGTCTACAAATGACAACCCCAACTCTCCAATTATAATATTAGAGATTAGAGATACTAGTAATATCCATCGAATCAATTTTTATATTTTTTTATATGGTAAATAATAAGACGTATCTGGCCTCGAACCTGAGACCTCCCTTTACTTATACATACTCTTTACAAATTACCCCTAGTGGCGCAAACTTTTATTTTATATGAGTGGTACTTTTGTAAATAATTATTTGTAAATAAATTTGAACTTTGAAGTTATAATGGTAACTAACAACAGTAGTTGAGTAAATGGATGGTTAATATAACTTCCACTTTAAAAAGAATGGTGGATGGTTGAATGTCTACATGCAGGTTGTCTACAAATGATAACCCTCCCATTATAATATTAGAGATTAGAGATTAGAGATCAGAGATGTTACAGATGCCTAATTAAACTTCTCAAGCCATCAAACACAATTACGCTACACATCTATCATACTAATTTACACAGGCAATTCATCTTAAACTGTGCCAAGTAATAAATTTGGACATTTCTTGTGCAATTTTTTGCTACAAAAACACATCACGCATATGCTACAAATGCCTAATATTGGACAATTTCGCAACAAATTCATCGAAATTCGTGCAAAGATCGTACCTTTTTGAGGCGGCAGTGGCGGCGGCGCGCCAGAATAGTAAGCAAACGGCGGGTCCACTCTCCTCCGCTTCTTCCTACAACAAATACAGATCAAACTAAGCACCGCAAGAATCACAACCGCTCCCACCGCAATCCCTACTACCGCCGGCGTCGATATCGACGAACTCGACGAAGATGATGAAGAATGAGAAGGTGGCGATCTCGCCGACGGCGGAGGCTTCGTTGACGGCGGTGAATGCGTCACCGGCGGCGATCTCCCGCTCGGTGGCGGCGGCGAGGACGCCGATGGCGTTAACGGCGCCGGTGGAGAAGGAGCTGACGGCGTTGACGGAGGAGGAGCTGAAGGAGTTGACGGCGGGGGAGCGGAGGGAGTTGACGGTGTTGACGGCGGAGGAGCTGAAGGAGTTGACGGCGGGGGAGCGGAGGGAGTTGACGGAGGGGGAGCTAACGGTGTTGACGGCGGGGGTGACGTGGAGTTTGACGGAGAGGGAGCGGAGGGAGGGGAGGGAGGAGGGGCGGTGGAGTTGGATGACGGCGGAGTGGACGGTGACGGAGCGGGAGGCGATGATGACGTCGACATCGGAGAAATGAAGGGGGGAATCCCTAGAAATTAGGGTTTTAAAATTTAAATCCTTCCGTTTAAAGTTGAGTCATGAGCAGCAACGACGACTGCGATTTTGGCAGATAGAGTGCCGTTTTCACAGGTTAAGAGTAAGATCCACGCGGTTTAGCCGCGGTGATAATCTTTTTCTTTTTCATATTTATTTTTCTGACTTCACTCACAAATTTCATAATTACAGATTATTCATTTAAAAATTATTACCTATACTAGTATCATGCACGCGCGATGCACGTGGAGGAAGAAGGAAAAAGACAAAAAAAAAAAAAAAAAAAACCTACCAACACGTGCGCTGCACGTATTTTTTTCGCACGTGTGGAAAATGGGGAGGGAAATGGAAAGGACCCAAAAAAAAATCTAGTATTGTACACGTGCGTTGCACGTGGAAAAATGGGGAGGGGAACGAAAACGATAAAAAAAAGCCAACACGTGCGCTGCACGTGTTGACAAAATGACAAACGATGACAAATGGCACTAATCCCTTCTCCCATTATAATAGTAGAGATAATAAAACACAACATAATTTGAAAAAAAAGTATCAAATGGTTCCCCATCAATTGAAACAAAATCAACGGTTCAGATTCATACTCCCAAAACATATTTTCCCTCCAAAAAAATTCTCTCCCAAAACCAATGTTTTTCCCTTAAAAGTGAAAAAAAACTAATTACTTTATTACTATCTCTTTTTTCTTTCTTCACTTTTTCATATTTCTCTCTCTCCCTCCCCCCCCCCCCCAATCTATCTCATTTTCTCTATTTACTCAAATATTTAGATTTTTATATTTCAGGTCTGTAAATTTTCAGAATTTTTATGTTTTTTTTATTGTTCTCGTTACATTGAAAGTAATAAAAATCTCATCAACTGTTAAATTTCATCATTTTCCACCCTCAAAGTTCTAAGAAGTTGGATTTTACACCCACATTTATAAAAAAATTTAACGTATACTAATGAAAATATGGACTTTTATCTACAACTAATTATTGCCATACTGTTCAAACTTGAGCTACATAATTGTTGTTTTACCGTTTATAAGACTTTTCATGTGTTGTATCGTTCCGAAGACGTGCCATATGCACATACCCACGGACAAATCTAGTGTGTATATGTATATACTACTAAGAGCATCTTTAGTCTCTAGCTAAAATGCCAAAAATTTCAAAATATAAAGAAAAGGAGTGCTGTTGTTGTTGGCTATATGCCCAAAATTTGGGTTTGAGGTAAAAAGTGGTCGGCTACATTTGGGAGATGATATAGTTTTTTGAAAAATATAGCCGGACGAACGATGAACTTTCGTTCGTTCATTACAAAAAAATGAATCAGACGAAAGATCATCTTTCATCGCTTTAATTTTTTTGAATATATCGACCAGTTTTTAAATAAAAACGATCAGACATGAAATCATTTTCCGTCCATCGATTTTTAAATTTTAAAAAAAATTTATCAGATGGGAGATCTCCTGTCCAAACCCAAATTTGAAAAAAAAAAAAATTTAAATAAATAGGCCTATAAAATTTATTATGGGTATATATTAGTTTTAAATTGAAATTTAATTAATATTTAAGATTTATTTAAAATTTAATTATGATTAAATTAAGAGTTAATTAGGATTAAATTAGGAGTTAATTTGGGAAAAAAATTCTTGGACGAGTAATGATTTACCATCCATGGTTATTTTTTTTTTATAATCCTCATGCGGGAAATGATTCCTCGTTCAACACATTTTTAAAATGACAATTATTTTGTTTTGAACGAGACATCATCTATCGTCCGTCGATTTTTGAAAATGAAACCCAAATTTTGGGGTTAAACGACTACAGCTAAAACCCAAATTTCCTATTCCTAAATGTTAAATATCCAAAATTTGAGATTGAACGACTACAGATGCTCTAATGAAGTTTACTATCGGCATATATACTACTAACAAAGTAAAGTTCTTTAAAAATAATCTTCCTTGGTTATTTTCTCGATATTTTCTATGTCACTTTTCGAAATTATTTGCATAAAGATGACAGTTGCCAAAGTATTTGTGCTCGTCGACCCAACAACTAAACTCATCATTCCCAACAGCTAGTTTAGTTGTTTCATGCTCGCCGATGGGACACGACGAGTTTAGTGCTAATTTTTTAGAAACTCGCTGTTCCCAACGACGAGTTCAATTCAAAATTTTGAATGAAGACTCGTTGTTCTCAACGGCAAGGACAGTTATACTATACTCGTTGTGGGGAACGACGATGATGTAGAAAATTTCATAGAGTGTAGCGCCCCAAATTTCTAATATGAGAGCTTAGAAAATAAGTGGCGAAATCCCAGCAATCCACTTCAATACAACAATAAACACCAACAACACCACTAAAATTTTTCTTCTTTATTACAACAATTATTACAATTACAGCGGAAGTCTAAACATCTCAACACACATTAATATTTTATTTACAACTCAATAATGATCTCAAATATCCTTTACAGTTTTACACCAATCACTAAATAATCCAATTATCTCAAACTGCCCACTCAAGCATCCAACCTCCAATCTAAGCAATAACCTGCAACATGTGAGGCTAGAGTTGAACCCTAACCCCAAAACTACGGGGTCAGCCATAAATGGTGTGAGTGGTAACAAATCAAACCAATAGCATAAATGAACTTAAAACATAATATCCAACAAATAATAATCAAACACTAAAGTATGAAGTACGACAAAAGAATAATGGGTGATACCAAAACCAAAAGCCAAGTGTGTAAAAACAGGAAATCCGAATGCATAAAAGTGATTCAAGAAAACATCATGACTACATGCTGACAACGATGACTACTAAGAGATGAAGATAGACTATGATAATTTGCCCATGCTTGATCATTCCGGAGATTGATCCCACATCACAGGTATTTTCCCTGGATAATTCAGGAGATCATCCCACATCTAAACATAGATTCCTTATCACAATAATACCCCAAAAGCGTCGCCTCGACTCCGATCATTCCGTAGTTCAATCCCACATCTCAAGATAATTACTTGGATAATTCAGGAGAAATACCTCGCATCACAGGTTAACTACCTGGATAATTCCGGAGATAAATCACACATCACAAGTTAACTACTTGGATAATTCAGGAGATTAAATCCTACATCAAAAGCCATACTGAGGTGCATAACTCAAGTTTCCATTCGTCATGACACTACTAATGCATGTCCTTATTAGTTTGGGTTACTGAACAAATCTCCTAGAGTAGTGTACCCTACCGGACTAAAATCTGAATAACTGAAAATTTGCCTCGATGGGCCTCAACAAATAACTGAACAAACACTGGTATACTAGGGTCACCTACCTCTAGAGACTCAAAAACAAATATCTGAACAAATTCCACTCAACAAGTGGCTCAACAAAATATCTCAAAATCATGTTCTTAACTGAACATCTCAAAAACAAATACTTAACTGAACATCTTAAAATCAAATACTAAACAAAATATCTCACAATCAAATACAAAGATCCTTCAGGACCAGTCGACTGCATAAAGGACCAGTCGACTGTCCAGAGGACATATCCCAACATTTTACAAAAATAATCTAAGGCATGACCAGTCGACTTGACAAGTCATCAGTCGACTGCCCCGAGACAAATTCAAATAGTCCTCATCAAAATAATCTAAGTATTTGAGTCGACTGAAAGGTCATAGGTCGACTGTCCCGAAAGGACTGAACAAAATCACAAACAGAGGATCAGTCGACTGACCTCAGTCTAGGTCGACTGTCCCGAACAAAACTCAAGGACTGAAAATACACAGTAGGCTCGTACCAGTCGACTGCTTCGCAGTCCAGTCGACTGTCGGCTACAGATTTACAAAAAGTATAGGTCTGAACACAAATCAAACGGGAGTATTCTAAAGATTCATCGATCATAAAATTAATTTATATCCAGGCAAATAAACAATTCTCAATAATCTCCATCATGGTTACATTACTCAATCAATCAATTTCTCCAATCTCATATTCTCATGATCTCAATTCTTAATTCTCCCATTAGGGTTTTTCTCAACAAAATGTCTTCCATAACTTAATCCAAATTTGATTTACAACCATAAGGTCCAGGTGTTTACCATCTAATCACAACAAAATCAATTCTTAATATGTCTCCCAACAATTCGATCTCATAGATCAACATTTCCTCAACAAATCTTAATATTTTCTCATACATGGTTCAAATATCAACAAGAGTTCTCATCCTCCATAACAAATAAAAGATCCATACCATACATTCAATGGGACTAACAAAATAATGGCATAATGATCACAAACAAGCATAACATGATCTTACGTCATTCATCAATCAAGACAAACAAAACAAGCAAAGCAAAACAAAACAACAAAACAAACCACTCACCTTTGATTTGATGAAAATCCGCCAAAAGCTTTCTCCTTGCTAGATCCAAGAATCCTCCTTTTTGCTCCTCAAAATAATCTCAAAATTCTGTGAGTTCTCAATGACGGCTGGGAAAAGGATTTCCCTTATATATGCCGGATAGAATATTAGGGTTATATTCCCTCTTTTGCAAAATACTCCTTTCCAAAATACATCTTGCATATATAATTCTATTCTTGAAATTTAAATCAAATATCATTTAAGTTAGGACCTAATAGAAAAATATATTTTTTTAAACTTCAACAAATACTGATCGGAATGTCCAGCAAATGCATTTTTGCGCTTTAAACCCTCAAAATGTCAATTTTGCAAATAAGTCCTTCTTTTCTCAAAAATTGCAAATAGGCATAATTAATTTCAGAAAAATCTGGAAAAATATTAAATAATTTTCAAATAATAAATAATGATTTTTCATAAGGAAAACTAAATTTTTCAAACTTCTCAAAAGTCATTTGCACGTGTTTTGCACGTGTACAAAAGATAAATTTCTTAGAAAATATTTATTTAAATCCTCAAAAATTATTTAAATTCATTTTCAAATAATTAAAATAATATTTGAAAATACGGGGTTCTACATAGAGAGTTAAACATTTTGTTGGACTTAGTAAAATTCGGAAAAACTCCATAGATTTTTAAAAAAAAACTAAACTCGTCGTTCCCAACAACGAGTCTAGTGTTAATGTCATCACCGTTGGGAACAGTGAGTCTTAATAAAAAAATTTGACATAAACTCGATGTTCCCAATAGCGAGTCTAGTATAAATGTTCTTGTAGTTGGGAACGGCAAGCCTTCTTTGAAAATTTTGAACTTAACTCGCTGTTGTGAACAGCGAGTTTAGTTGTTGATTCAACGAGCGCAGATACTTTGGCAACTGCCCTATAAGTGCAAATAGTTTCGAAAAGTGGCAATTAAAAAAAAATCTATTTTTTCATACAACAATGAAAATACTTATTTCATTTAATACCCTTGTATTTATTTTGACCGTTACACTCTTTTTTTTTTTCTTCTTATCACCTAAAATAATTAATTTTTTTTAATTTTCTCACTAGTATTATACACGTGTTGTGCACATAAGGATAATTGGGGGGAATGAAAAGGGCAAAAATAAAATAAAAAATCTACCAGCACATGCATTGCACGGGTTGGGATATGGACAAATTACACTAAGACCTTCTCCCATTATAGTAGTAGAGATGAAATGTTAGTTAAAGTATCATAATAGGAGGAGAAAAATAATCATCATGAATGATAAGCAGGAAGAGATATGGATATAATAGTTGAAATAGTGAATAACTTTTAAAAAAATATTCTGCTTATGATGAGGGAAAATACCCAGAAAGGACTATTTTAAAAATAATTTCACTTTATTAGTGATGTATATGTAAATAGCAAACTTTATTAATATTATCTCTATCTCTAATCTCTAATATTATAATGGAAGAAGGCCTTAGTGTCATTTGTCAAACTATCAACGCGTGCAACACACGTGCATAACTATTATAAAGGAGGCCTTAGGTTCAAATCCAGACTACTTCTGAATTTTTTTACTTTAAAAAACTATATTTATTAAGATGTGCATCGTACGTGTAAATCTCTAATATTATAATGGAAGAATACCTTACTGTCATTTGTAAATCTACTAGGTTTGCTCGTAGACACATGCCTATGACACGTTTTCGTGAACGATGCAGCATATGAAAAGTCCTATAAATACATAAAGAAAATACAGGTAAAGCAAAGCACATAAAAATGTTTAAAAAAATACAGCATGCTAGTGTTACTACTAACTATCTTATGTTGAAGATTGTCTGATTTTGTAGTTCATTTTCTGAAAAGTGAAGATATATGAGAGATAGTGCCGGTATCGGGTCTTCCACTACCCGAACCCGGACCCGATACCTCACGGGTCCAAAAATTGGACTCGGACCCGGACTTGTGAGAATCGGGTCCGGGTCCTCCTTAAAAAAATATTGTCACGCCCCGCTTCCTAAAACTACGGAATACGAGTATGTGACATTGGCCCAACGAATGACTAACGTCACCCATAAGCTATTTATCCGATCAACTCAACAATATAAACAATACAGAACAATTGTGCATGCAATAATAATGATCTCATGAACCAAAATACTTGGAATGAAGCAATAAAATATCTAAATACAATAATAATCCAACGTCTGAAAACAAAATAATAATATTCGGGACATAAGTCCAATACAATAATAAATCTAATCCTAATAATAATAAATTTCAATACATTAAGTTTATTAAAGCAATAAGCAATTAGAAAGCAGTAGTCTTCAGACTGATTGTTCTCCAACTCCAGCAGGCAACTGTTCTCCGAAATCTGCAATTTAATAAATTGCAAGAAGAGGAAAAGAAAACAAAATGCCCGTCAATGCAAGTTACGGGCCGCTAGTAGTGCAGGATACAAGTACATGGGAAGGATAACTAATAACATGGAATAGGCATGATAACGAAATATAGCAACTAGCATGGCAAGATAAACAAATGTAAGTAGCATGTAATAAGTGTCGAGTGAACAAGTATCATGTAATATTCGATATCAATAGGAACAATGATGAACAATATGCAATGTCGATGTTGTGTTAATCCTTAAGTCTATTATTCATTTTAATCCTAATTAATGCATGTACTACTGTGTCCCATGTGTTCCGTACCACAGGTTCGATGCATACAATCAATTTCGTTTAGACTAAAGTGGTAGACTCTATAGTTCATGTACTCGGAAAATGGTATGAACGATTCTTTTCACTATTCAGTTATTCAATCATTCAGTTGTTCGGTATCGATATCCATGGAACACTAAAGAGTTATCCAATTATTCAGTCATTCAGTAATTGTAAGGAAACCACGAACTCCCTTCCGAGTACAGTCTCTATATTGTCCACCACTTAGGTCAACTCTTAAACCCCGGCTTATTAATAATTTTATTAATGCAACAATACAATATGGAATTCAAGATATGAGATTAACAATAATAACAGTAGGGAAACAATAGGATGGTAACATGGATTATGGTGTACTAGATGTCCAAGCAACATGGTATAGGATATTTTACAAGTATTCGACACGTATAACACGAATAACACATCAAACACAGATATCTCAAGATAGCATGAACATATACATCAAAAGTGGTCAACCCTAGGTTAATTCATGTCATATATGTCGTGAGGCAACTATGGTCAAATCATCACAATAGAGACAATATCAACAAGGGGTACACACGAATTGTCTCTATAACCCAACTACACTACAAGCGGTTTTTTGTACTTGTATATGCAAAGAAATTTAATACAAGTTACTTGCCTTATAAACGGTGAGAACGAAAACCAAGAATAACGGGATGAGAATTTCGGAGCAACGAACCCACGAACCAACAACTTAGCACATGTAATATACGTGCAAAAGAGATCCAAAAGCAACACGCAACAGCAAAAGAGACAAGCAGCCACAGCGACAGCCACCAGGCCAAGGGCCAGAGGCGGTACTGGCATCTCCGACGTTGACGATGAGGACATCAACAGGCGGCGAAGGGCGGCGCGAATAGGGCGGCACCGGCGGTCGTCAATCGAAACAGGGAGTACATAGGGGGTTGGGGTTTAGGCTGTCTGTCGTTGACGATCGGAAGAGGAGGAGGGAGACGTTGGGGGTGTTGTTGTGCTGTCGCTGGGTGAGGGTGGCGGGGGGCAATGCTCAGGAGGAGGTCGCTGGAGAAGATGAATGGAGATGGGGCAATGGGTTTTGGGCAGATGTTGGCTGACGGGGAGGGGGGAGGACAAGGCGGAGGGGTTTCGGGGTGGTGGCGCTAGGAGAGGGTCGCCGGGAGGTGTGGCGACGAAGTGGGAGGTCGCCGGAGCACGGGGGTGGCCGGAGCTGGCCGGGGAAGACGACGGGAAATAGGTTTGGGGAATTTTGGCGGGAAAAAGTGGAGAAAGAGAATGGCGAGGAGAGAGGAGAGAGAAAGGAAAGAGAATAGGCGGCTAGGGTTTCGAAAATGTGTAATTCCTAGGGTTTGCAATAAGATTGTATTTATAGGATATAATTAGGGTACTAAGTTAGTGGTTTAGGGTCCAATAACAGTGGATTTGGGTCAAGAACAAATGAAATTGGATTTTAGGGTTCAATAAGAGATAGATCCAAATCAATAGTGTTCAAATAAAAATACCCACAATAAAAAAAAGAAAAATATGATTAACAAGAAAATAATTCATCAAGATGATCAAAAAGTTTCATGAACAAGAATTTAAATCCAATTAAATAAATAAATAATACAATTGAGAAGAATATAAATAGGCTTGAAAATGAATTGGGAATTCGCCACAAAAATTAGATCAAGTATGAAAACAAAATAATTCGATAAATGAAATTTAATTAAATAATCAAGGAACAACAATTAATTATTATAATTATAAAAAATAATAATAAAATCATACAATAAAATAATATTCGGGTTTAACAATTTTATTAAAATAATCCAATAATAATAATGTATTTGATTTAGACTCAAATAAGAATAGTCGATCAATAAGACATAGAAGTAGATTAAAATACAAAATTATTCGAAATAAATATAATTATCGATAGAAAAACACTTTAATATAAAATTCAAAATGATTTTAACAAATAATGAATTTATAAATATCGAAATACAGAAAATATTCAGAAAATACGCATTTGCGGGAATGGGGGTTACAAATATACTCACCGGGTCCTATAGCAGGGAATAGATATTTGCACTTAAGTATTTTTGCACCCGATACCTACGGTTCCAACAATTTTTGCACTTAAGTACATGAATAAATATTATATTTACACATCAATCTTCAAAAATTATTGTTTACATGTATATTCTATAACCTATTATTCAAATTCTAAATATTTTGGGGAATTTTTTAACGGGTCCGGGTCCGGTCTATTTTGAGCGGACCTGGACGCGGACCCGCCAGTGCATCGGGTCTTATTTTAGGATCCGGACCCAGACCCGTATAGATCGGGTCAGTTTCAGTCCAATGCCTGATTCGGGTCGGGGCCGAGTATTGGGTCAAAGTAACAGCTCTAATGAGAGAGAGAGATGTAAAAAAGTGAAGGGAGGAGAGAGATAATAATAAAGTGATGATGATTTATGTTTTAGGGGAAAACTTTTTTTGGGGGGGGGGGGGGGGGGGGGGGGGGATGTCTTTTGGGATGGTGAATGTGAGCCATTGATTTTGTTTCAATTGAATGAGAGCCACTTGATAGTTTTTTTTTTCAAATTGCCTTGTGATTTATTATACTAGTAATTTTTACGTGCGATGCACGTTTGATAAGAAGTTGGAGTTGAACGTGTGATACATCTAAGTCGGTAGTAATCAACACATGTGATGAATGCCTTAAACTTTTAAAAAATTGGAGTTGAACAGGCACTGCACGCAATTTTTTAAATTTTTTGAAAAAAAAATCTTGAATTGTACGTACGGTGATGTGTTACGAAAGATTTGGAGTTGCACGTGCGACGTACGTATTTGCTTTGTGATAAAAAATTTTAAAATTATTTGTTTGGTGAAGGAAAAATTTTTGATTTACACGCGTGATGCACGTGTTAATAAATAGAGTTAAAGTTACACGTGCAACGTGTGTGTTTTATTTGTGACAAAAAAAATATTTAAAAATGTTTGTTTGGTTACAAACTCAAAGTGACAAAGTGACAAACTCTCCCATTAATAGTAGTAGATAGATAAATGTGTGCAATGCACATACATAACTATTATAAAAGAAGTCTTAGGTTTAAACTCAAACTACTTCTGAACATTTACTTTGAAAAAATTATATTTATTAAGACGTGGGATGTAAATTACTAGTATATGGAATAGCAATATGTGAGTGGGTGAATCTACAATATCAAAATTCATGAGCGACCTATGTGTAAATAATCCTTTTCGTAATTAAATATTGTTTTATTTATCTTAGCGAATGAGCCAAGATTCTCTCGAACGGGAAGAGGGTGGGACCGGGTGGGTGGTTTACTTGGGAAGAGAATAAAGCGACTTTTTTTCTTCTTTCCAAAGCGCTGTTGCTGCTTGGTCTGACTATAAAGAGAGGAATTGTGACCGGCTATTGCAGGTAACCAGATTAACGAGTTTGATTAGTAATTAAGAAGGCTATCAAATTAACTGTGTAATTAAACACGTAATTGACGTCCGAGTAGAATAAGTCCGAATGTGACAGCCAGGGTCAGCTCAGCTCAGCTGGATAAGTGATTAAGTCGTTACTCGTTACCATATGTCATCTTTATGCAAGCTGAAACTGAAGCCTTCAAAATTTATCTCACCCTAAATTTTAAGTATCCTCTGCGCACACTTGCATATGAATCATATTATGGGAGAGGCAATGAAGGCCTTAGATCTCCATAACATTTGTGCTATCAAGTTTGATTTTGTTGTAGCCGGGTATCCAATGGCTGGGTTGCCACTCCATGTGATATCATATGCTTGCTAATCTTCAAACAATTTATTGTCACAAATATAGCTGTTTACAGCCAAGAAACAGTTTATAACGGCTCCCAGGAACTGTTTAAAAGGGAATATCCATTTCAAATACTAGTATCATACACGTGTACACGTGCACGTGGAAAAAATTGAAGAGATAATGAAAAGGAAAAAAAGAAAATAATTTCCAAACTGATCCACTTTCGAAAATATTTACGAAACTGGTCCACTGTCGAAAATATTTATCAAAGTTAGTCCATAACCCAACCCGTGCGTTGCACGGGTTGGGTTAAGGACTAAGGGGTTCTCCCATTATAGTAGTAGAGATGTATAACGATCTAGAGATTTGCAAGCTGCAACTGAGTCCTGGACAAAACACATGAACATCCGAATGTTCTCTTGTTCTCTAGCTTTTGTTTGCTATTTGTTATTTTATTAGGAGCACAGGGAAAGAAGGGCTGTAGTAGAAACTTTTGTTACATGGTGTGCCAAAAACTCGGTTTCTATAATTAAAAAAAATCTATAATTCATGCAGTTCAAATTGATTTTCATATCATATCACACAGAATAAAGTAAAACCATCAAATTTAAATATTTTACCTGTGAGATTGCAAAGCAAACAAGTTTACAATAATAACAGAATAATTACAACTACTTAATGCACGGTAAAATTATATGCAACTTTAATAATATTGCATAACCTTATGCTTGATGACAAATTGAATATTTTAAACTGTGCGCTGGCATTTCTTTAAGTTTTCTCTTTTATTACTGAGTTTTTTAACCCTCATTTCATTTGGTCTATAACCCTATATCCATATTGGGCTGGACTCCAAGGCATTTTGAAATTTTAACTCTAAAATTTTCGTTTACTTAACTTGGTGTTTGAGAATCTACAGCAGCATTTAATAAGAGCATCTGTAGTCGTTAGTCATTTTGACAAATTTTTCAAAATTTGAAAAAAGTTGCGCCGTTGTCGTTGGTCATTTACCCAAAATTTGAGTTTCGAATGAACAATAGCTGGTTATATTTGAGAGACGAAATGACAATTGCCAAAATATAGGTAACGGTAGATGATTTATCGTCTGATTGATCGGACGAAAAATTATCTTTCGTCGGAGAGCTCGGACAGGAAATAATACATCGTCACTACACTTTTTTTGCCTGACACATCGAAGGACGTAAAATAATACATTGTCCCTACAGCTTTTTTAATAAAAAAAATTAAAAATGGTCGGACGGAAGATGAATCGCCGTTTTCATTTTAAAAAAATCAGATTTGTACTTGGAGGGGAGATTATCTCCTGTCCTTGCCTATTTGGAGCCCATATGAAGCCCAAAAATAGTGTAGGATTAGACCTATAGATATTTTATGAATATATATTAGATTATAATTAAGATTTAAATAAGGTTAAAGATTTATTAAAGATTTCATTAAGATTAAAATAGTATTTAATTAAGATTTGATTAGGAGTTAATTAAAAAAAATCTTGGACAGGACCCGTCCAATGCTTTTTAAATTTTATAAAATTGCAAAAATTAACTGGACGAAAAATATCTTTCGTCTTAGATTTTTTTAATAAAAAAGCCAAATTTTGGCTTCGAACGACTGCAACCCAAATCCAAATTTTCTATTTTCAAATGCCAAATACCCAAATTTTAACATGGATCGACTACATATGCTCTAAGACTCCAAAATTAAGTTGGACAAGAAAATTTGTAGATCTCAATAGAGAAGAGAACTGGCAGTGGTCCAAGGTAGAAAGTTACAGGGAGTGATGGAGCTTTCATTTCAAGAAAGGAGGGAGTCCGAATCCAAATTGAATAATTAAATGTGGAATGTGGACCTTTTGAATGTAGACAGAACAATACCGCACATCTTGTGTTATATGGTTGTTGTCGTGGACCATACCAGTCGGAAACTTTCTTATGTTTTCAGTTTCATGTCAGCTTTCCCTTGTCAGCCCAGCTAAACATCAAATCACAAACACAAACTATCACATAATATTCCAACTGCCAATTAGTTCAGATTTGTTTAGGTCTAATACGCTTTGAATCATTTCACTCTCTTTCCTAGCTGCTGTTATAACTGGCATGGCATCTCACCAATTGTTCATCATCTTATCCTTAATAGGAGCATGCATTTCATGTATAGATCTGATTCAGACCCTAGTCCAGGAAAGGTAACTAAACCTAAAAAATAATTCAGCCAGAACCACCACCTATTAACTTCATCTTACTCTTTCTTCATCAATCTAAACTTACAAAATCTCAGTACATAACTAGTAATTTACACGTGCGATTCACATCTTAATAAATATATATATTTTTTAAAGTAAAAATTTCGACGTAGTTCGGCCTCGAACCTGAGATCTATTTTATTGAGTATTAGTTATGCACGGACAATGCATGTATTAATAATGTTTTTTTTAAAAATAAAAACTCTGACGTAGTGAGGACCCGAATCTTAAACCTCCTTCATATTAATTATATACATGCGTCACACGCATTAATAAATTGAGACCAAGGCCCTTTCTCATTATAATATTAGAAATTGTCAAGAACAAACTAATGTACAGCAACAAAATGTCAGAATTGCTTAGTTCAATGACACCCCCAATTATTTTTGATACAGTATACAAACAAATACAACAGTAGGTTTATGTTATTAGAGCATCTGTAATTGTTGTTGAAAGTTAAAATTTGGATATTTGACAAATAGAAATAGAAATTTTGGAAGTGAGTTATAGTCGTCTAAAAAAAATGGCTTTTCTTCCTAAAAAAGAGATGAACGGAAGATCATCTCCTCCTATTGGAAGAATTTTTTTTAATAATTAAAAATAATGGACGGGATATCGATAGCAAAGAAATCTGAATTAAACAGTGAATGGACCCATAATTTAGACTATAGGCCTAAATATATAGGAATTTTTTTTAAAAATGGAGAAGAAAGTGTATGATCTTTCTTCTTTTGTAATTTTCTTTTATATATATTTAATATCCCGTCTTATTTGTTTAATTAAAAATAAAATAAAATTGCCATCAGACGGAATATGATATTCCGATGGCCAAATTTTGGCTTTTGCCATTTCATCTTTCAAATTTGGCCAACAACTGTTCACTTCAGATCCAAAAATTGAAAAGTTGGCCAATGACTGCAACATGTTTTTTGCCAAAATTTTCAAAATTTGGAAAATTGGCCAAAGTCTGCAAATGTTCTTTATGTATCCATAATTTCCCATCCGTCCTTTCAGAAAAAAAAAAATTCTCAAAATTTCAAATCATGCAATTTGCTGGTAGGTGTAACATACCGCAAAGGTGCCTTTTTTGTGGTCCTAGAGATAGTTAAAACACAAGTTATGTAGTGTATTCACATTGGAAGTGTTTCAATTGTAGCTGCAGCCCCTTTAAAATAAAAGTCTTGACATATCCATTTCAAATAAGATGATAAGCTGTCTACATTGAAACTTTGCTACTACCTGCTTTAATCCCTGATGCCAGCCTATAACAGATGCTTCAATCCTAAAATTAGAAAGAGTCTACGAAGAAAGAAAGAATCTAGAAGAACATAACTACTGCTGTGAATATCATAGATGAGGAAAAAACTCAACCTAAAGGAACTGAGGCTACCATTTTGGACCTCAACAGGATATTCAACACATGTTTAGAATGAGCCTCTATCATGGAAACCTAGCTAATAGATGACATATACCAACATTTTCAGTCGCAAACTAGAGACAGCATTAATCACCAAGACACATTGAGCATACTTCCCACCACCATGTTAGGGATTTCTACCGAAAACCTCCCTTAGGATATTGTTGAGTTATTCGATGCAATCAATACAAATCACCAAGCACATATGAGATCATATTAAACACATCAAAGCACACACAAATAATCCATCAACGCCGTATTCGGTCGACCGCACCACAAGATCGGTCGACCGTCCCCCTCTCAGAAATTTCTGCAGAGTTGGGCGGTCGACTGCATCCCAAGTACGGTCGACCGCAACTCCATCTGCTGCTACAGTTGCTGACTGTTTTCCTTGCTTCCACTCCGTCTCCGATCGTCTCGATTTCTCCATCGTCTCATCGTCTTCTTATTCAATATAGTATGAAAGACATAAACCCAACACACCAAGACACATTATTCAAAACCACCTCACAGCGGCAACTCAACTAAAATGTAGATCAGTGAATCAACTCTAACCTTTCATCTTTTTCTTTATTATATAAGAATAACTACGGAGTTGAGGATATGACTGCGTGGCCGAGAGACTTCTGGCCTCTCATATGTGTTTGTGTGAGTGCAATTCTTTGTTGGAAAATAAATTATTTTTGCGTTTCGGAAATAAATGAAGCTTTTATTGCTAGCACCACAAAAGCAACATCGAAATTTGATGACAAATGTAATACATTTAGGGGGGAAATGCGAGTGCTACACATGCCAAATAAGCAGCATCATATAACTGCAAAAAGAACTCAAGTTGGGCACATATGATTTGTGTGTGTATTGTTGGAACTCGAATTTTATAACTCCGAAACTTACTAACAATAATTGTGAAAAACAGAAATTACAGAAATAAAAATATAACAAACCAAAAGCTTTATACAGAGTCGAGATTAAAATCTCTCTCCTTAAAGCAAAATTCGCCCCGTAGTGTAACGGTGGTTGGCGAATTGCCTCCCAGGATACAACTGTATACCTTTTCTGAAGAGCAGCACCCAAACTCTAGAGATCTCAGCGAACAGCACTGTGTTGTACTCTCAGTTTTGGACACAGAGGAGAAGAAGAAGAAGTATAAAAAATCTGATTACCAAAAATCTATATGTCTGGCAGACAGCATTCAGTTATCTTATATGAGAAAATGGAGACTCTTCAGAGGCCCATTACTCTGTAACAGCAGAGTGGTAGTTCAGATTCATAACTGGTGAGCCATTACTCTGTTGTCAGTTACCGAATGTGAAAAGCCTCATCAGTGCAGTGGGGAAAAAATTTTGACAGGGGCAAAAAAAAAATTTAAGCCAGAGCCAGACCAAACCGAGCCGAAGCCGAAGCCGGGGCCAGAGCCGGGTCGGGCGCGCGCGCATGTGTGTTTGTCATTTTGGCTAAGTCCTCTCTCCACTACATGTTAGTGGTAACCCCCGGCCCACGCCCTTTAGTCCAATTTTCTAGTATATATACTAAAAAAATCTTTCCCAATTTCCAATATGGGACTATCCATTTTTTCCAAGTTTCCAAGTTAGTACATTTCAAGTACCCAACTTTGGACCAACATTTCTCATTCATACGGAATTTGTTTTTGGCAAATGAGTACACCATGGAATAGTACTCGACGAGAGGATCGCAATCCACTCATTTTCGGCACCGCCGGTGGCCGAAGCCTGCAGGAATTCGGCCCGAAAAATTGCAAAAATTAATTCCAACAATCCCCCACATGAATGGAAATTATCAGACAATGTAATCCAGACACGACATAAACAGACATGACAGAAAAACTCTAAGAGTACAATCAGAAAATCACTACATCAGGAATGGTAGTAATTTTTCAACTTTGAATCACCCTTAGTAAGTAGCTATCGGATTCACTTGACCAGGTAGTGATCATGATGTCTTGAACTACCCGGGCTTTGATGTGAACCTAGACAATAACTATCACACAGTTTTATTTCATCACAGAACTAAGTTCTCTTGTTGTGTTCAATTTGGCCTTGAACAGCCCTGGTTAATCGTGAGTACACTTGGAGAATGTAGCCTCTCTTCATTCTCCTAGAAACGGTCACATTTCACACTCACAAGGTGATTGCCCATAAAGAGTATCCTGCTATACCCCACTTTTATTTCAAAGTTATGAGAATCATTAAAAGCCAAGCTTATCCTAACTCTTTGCAGGCAGCACTGTTTTATCATCCTAAGAGTGTGTATGAGATTTTAATCTCTCAGTGCTTCCTTCGATTCAACAAGATTTAGTTGTCCCTTTGAACCTAGATCTTTGAATCTCCAATTCCTAGGTAGGGTTTCCATCAAGTATCCTCTTTCGTCATAGGCTTTAAACCCATTCCTTTTGATGATCTCACAACCTGCTCTTGCAACAGACCTTTAGTAAATGGATCCGCTAGGTTGTCGGCCGATTTTATATACTCTATAGAGATTACTCCATTTGAGAGCAGTTGTCTAATGGTTTTGTGTCGCCTTCTGATATGACGAGACTTACCATTATACATACAACTCAGTGCCGATGCTATAGCCGATTGGCTGTCACAGTGTACACATAAAGCAGGCACTGGTTTTTCCCATATAGGGATATCCTCTAAAAAGTTTCGAAGTCATTCTGCTTCCTCTGCCGCTTTATCTAAAGCAATAAACTCAGATTCCATGGTGGATCTGGTCAATAGCATTTGTTTAGAGGATTTCCATGATACAGCTGCACCACTCATATCCACTTGTGGATTTTGAGTTCTTGGAGTCCGATATCCAGTTGGTATCACTGTATATTTCTTTTTCTGAGTCCCCATTTAAAATGCAGTTTTAACATCCATTTGATATATTTTCAGATCACGTAAAGCTGCAATAGCTATCAATATTCTTATGGAAGTTATTCTTGTAACTGGGGAATATGTATCAAAGAAATCTAGGCCTTCCTTTTGCCTAAATTCTTGTACCACAAGTCCTGCCTTATGCTTCTCTATTGAACCATCTGGTTTCAATTTTATTAAAAAATTCATTTGCATCCTAGAGCTTTACATCCAGAAGGCAAATTGACTAACTCCCATGTATGATTTTGCTTAATGGAATCTATTTCACTTTTGATTGCTTTCTTCCACATAGGAGCATCAGGCATAGACATGGCTTCCTTGAATGTTCTGGGCTCATTCTCTAACAGAAAGGCCGTTACAAAGTCAGGACCAAATGATTTTGATGTTCTACCCCTTTTACTTCGTCTAGGCTCATCATTATCATGTTCTGGTTCATCAACTGAAGTGCTTGCATTCTCTTGTTCACATGTACGTTTAGGATACGTAGTATCCTTGCACGAAAATACTTGTTTAAAAAAGGAAGCATTTCTTGATTCCATTATTGTATTCACATGGATATCCGGTATATCTGATTTGTATACCAAGAACCGATGTGCACTACTGTTGTGTGCATAGCCTATGAATATGCAATCAATCATCATAGGTCCGCTGGTGACCTGTTTCGGGTTAAGTACTGCCACTTTTGCTAGACACCCCCACACTTTGAGGTATTTATATGAAGGTACATTACCTTTCCACAGTTCGTATGGTGTCTTGCCGATTTTCTTGTGAGGTATTTTATTGCGAATGTAGTTGGCAGTCAGCAATGCCCCCCCCCCCCATGTTTTGGGGTAAGCCAGAATTCAACAATAAGGTATTCATCATCTCATTTAGAGTTCAGTTCTTGCGCTCGACAGTACCGTTTGATTCAGGTGAATAATGAGCAGTTGTCTAATGAACGACTCCATGTTCAGAGCAGAACATATTAAATGGTGCATCATATTCTCCTCCTCTATCACTCCTAACAATTTTAATCGTTTTGCCAAGTTGATTCTCAACCTCAAGTTTATATTTTTTGAATTTTTCCAAAGCCTCATTTTTGCTATGTAACAAGTATACATAATAGAATTTTGTGCAATCGTCTATAAATGTCACAAAGTACTTTTTGCCACCTCTGGTCTGCATGTATTTTAAATCACACAGATCTGTGTGAATTAGACCTAGAGTTTCTGTGTTTCTTTTTACAGAACATGATGGAATTTAGTGAGTTTGGCCTCCATGCAAACTTCACATTTTTCGGAGTTATCTACCTTAAATTTTGGTAGCAAATTCATGTTAATTAAACTACGCATAGAATTGACATTAATATGGCCTAGTCTTTCATGCCAAATAGAAGAAGACTCAACAACATAGACAATAAGAGTTATTTCATTAACACTGGGAACAGCAGGAACAATAGTTTTAGTGATGATTGTCATTACACTAAACTTGAACGGTCCATCCTTTATATCCTTTACCCAAGTATACCCCATTCTTAGATAATACAAAATTATCAGAAACAAGAACAACCTTAAACCCATTCTTGCTTAGTAAAGAACCTGATATCGAGTTCTTTCTAATATCTGGAACATGCAACACATTTGTGAGTGTTAGTTCTTTGCCTGAAGTCATCTTCAGCACTATCTTCCATGTTCCTGCAATTTTGGAGGTGCAAGAGTTTCCCATGAACAGCTGTTAATCTTTGTTGCACTTCTGGTATGAAGTGAATATCTCCTTGTCCGAGTAGATATGCTTGGTGGCCTCAGTATCGTACCACCATTCACGAGGATTGCTTCCCACAAGATTTACCTCTGATACTACAGCACAGAGGTCCAGGTCAGAGAGACCAGTGGACAAGTTCTCAGCTATGTGTGCGTGAGATTTTTCATTCCCTTTTGCATGTCCAATTCCTGCACGATTATTGTCCTTACTGCGACACTCTGAAATTTTGTGCTCCAGCTTACCACACTTGTGGCATTTCCCAGCAAACCTCTTTGCAAGAGGTTTTTTGTTTGAGGCCTGTGGCAAAAACTTTCTCTTCTTGCCCTTCTGTTCGTGCTCCACCACGTTGGCATTTTCTGTGGACTGATTTTCATAGGACCGGTCAGCCTTGCGATTCTCCTCTTCGATCCGCAACCTGACAATGGGGTCTTCAAGAGACATCTCCTTTCGCTTGTATTTGAGATAGTTCTTGAAGTCGTTCCATCCAGGTGGAAGCTTTTCGATGAACGCTGCAACCTGGAATGGTTCGCACAGCGTCATGTTCTCTGCAGCGATTTCATGCATTATGACCTGCAGTTCCTGGACTTGACTCCCAACAGTTTTGGAGTCAATCAACTTGTAGTCCAGAAATTTACTGACTACAAACTTCTTGGACCCGGCGTCTTCTGTTTTGTACTTCTTTTTCAAAGACCCCCACAGGAGTTTGGACGTCTTGAAGACACAGTAGACATTGTACAGAGGGTTTACCAAGCCATTCAAGATGTAGTTCCTGCAGAGGTAGTCGCCCTGAGTCCATGCATCAATCGCAACAACGGAGTGTGCATCCATTGGTGCCAGCATCGGGGTAGATTCAGTTAGAAACCTGTCCAGCTTCAAGGTGGTTAGGTAGAACTGCATCTTTCCTTGCCACTTCTTGAATCCAGTTTCATTGAACTTCTCCGGTTTTTCTCCCACGGTTATGTGTGTGGGCAGAACAACCGAATGTGCCGCAACCGATTGTGCAGTCACATTTTGGGTCACCGGTGTTTCGGTACTGATAAGCCCACTGGCAATATCATTATTGTTCTCCATGTCAATTCTGAATCAGTTGAAATAGAACTGTTAGTTGTCGTTTTTTCGGAATTGATAACAGTACCTGTAAACAATCTTCACAAAAACTGTTAGAATCAGTAAGAAAAAAATTTTGCTTTAAGATTGTTGGAACTCAAATTTTATAACTCCGAAACTTACTAACAATAATTGTGAAGAACAGAAATTACAGGAATAAAAACATAACAAACCAAAAGCTTGGTACAGAGTCGAGATTAAAATCTCTTTCCTTAAAGCAAAATTCGCCCCGTGGTGTGACGGTGGCTGGCAAATTGCCTCCCAGAATATAACTGTATACATTCTCTGAAGAGCAGCACCCAAACTCCAGAGATCTCAGCGAACAACACTGTGTTGTACTCTCAGTTTTTGACACAGAGGAGAAGAAGAAGAAGTATAAAAATTCTGATAACCAAAAAACTATATGTCTGGCAGACAGCATTCAGTTTTCTTATATAAGAAAATGGAGACTCTTCAGAGACCCATTACTCTGTAACAGCAGAGTAATGGTCCACTACTCTGCAATAACAGAGTGGTGGTTCAGATTCATAACTGGTGAGCAATTACTCTGCTGTTACAGAGTAATGGCATTAGTTATCGAATGCGAAAAGCCTCATCAGTGCAGTGGGGAAATTTTTTTGACTGGGGCAAAAAAAAAAATTAAGCCAGAGCCAAGCCAGGGGCCGGAGCTGGGCCGGACCGGGCGCGCGCGTATTTGTCATTTTAGCTAAGTCCTCTCCACTACACGTTAGTGGTAACCCCCTGGCCACGCCCTTTAGTCCAATTTTCTAGTATATATATAGTAGAAAAAATCTTTCCCAATTTTCGATATGGGACTATCTATTTTCTCCAAGTTTTCAAGTTAGTACATTTCAAGTACCCAACTTTGGACCAACATTTCTCATTCATATGGAATTCGTTTTTGGCAAATGAGTACACCATGGAATAGTACTCGACGAGAGGATCGCAATCCATTCATTTTCCGACGCCGCCAGTGGCCGGAGCCTGCCGGAATCCGGCTCGAAAAACTGCAAAAATTAATTCCAACATGTATTACTTCTACATCACAGTTTTAAAACCAATCATACGCAACATTAGAAACTGATGAATATTATTATGCGTCACAGGGATCATAAATGAGTCTCCTAATGGCTAAAAGTTAAGGAGGACATTAGAAGTTGTGTACATATGATTTCCGCGTGCCCATGTTAGTGCATAAAAGTATATAAACTTCTCGGCTCACCCCTTTTCCCTATCCTTTTTATAACTTACAACAAAAGGGAAGAAATATCATTGTAATGAAAAAGTTTACATCAAAAAAAAAAACAAAAGGGAAGAAAGTAAAAAAGAACGTATATAAAATAATGAAGAATAAATGGTAGAAGGCTTAGAATTCAACCTAGAATTTCAGCAGACCATAGTGTCCTGCATGTGAAAGTTCCCCACTCAGAAACCTAACCTAACAAACATGGTAGTCATATGAATACAACAAAATGTTTAGGTGCATTAGCTCAAAGCATACTTTTCTGAAAGGAATCCTAGTCCAGGAAAGAAAGATTTCAAATTCACATTGCCTCCTATTTTTTTTTATTTTTTTTTTTTGAATTCTCAAATTTGTTATTAGGGTCTGAAACTCTCATTAGGAACTGAAATGCTCAAATTTGCTATTAGGATCTGAAATCCTCGAATTTTCTTCTAGGAGCCTCTTCAATTTATTGGTATAAGTTGAGAACAAAACCATCTGATGTTAACCAACAAACAAACAACCCGCTGTTTGGGAGATGAGATACCTCTAGAGGTATCTGAACCCCACTCCTATCGCCTTTTCTATTCTTGCCACTCCACCCTCTCCTCTCTGGGTACCTTAGCTTCATAATTAAAGTTTCAAGCACACATGTATTTAATTTAATTAAAGAAAACACCTACAATTCTTTAGTGGAGGTGTACATATGAAATGAAGTTAGTATATCAAACGTCTTCCTCCATGGTAGAAATAATCCTGAAGAATTCTTGCTTTTCCAGAGGGCTGGCTTGTCAATCAGTGTTGCATTTCCATTCTTCAGTCTAACCACCCTATTCCCACTTATTCCACTCGTTATGCACAGCTTCAGTCATTATATCTTAAACCAAATCATCCACTTTACAACGGGATTATCCTCATCGATACTAGTCTGTTTATAATGATCTTCCCTTGGGAATACATCATGCTCCATCACTGCTATGACAATCTCCACGAGCTCTGCTTTCGCATATTCGGCCCTGACCTGATTTGCTTTTGGACAAAACCCTTCTTTTAAGTGGTGTATTAGCATTTGTGCGTGCGCGTGTGTGTTGTGACCTGATTCGCTTTTGGTAAAAGCCTTAGCTTTTAGTTTGTTAAACCATCTCCAACAGGTCTCGCCATTCATACAAATTAGCCCAAATAGCCAGAATTTCCCCAAAAATTCTCTCCAATAGGATCGCCAACAGACTCGCGGATCTGGCGATGATTTGCTTTTGGCGAAACCCTTGGAAATAAGTAGTCTGTGTGTGCGCACAAGCAAAATCTTTAAAAATTAGAAAAAGAAATGCATTTAAGTTTGTATTTGTTACTACTACTTGTCTTGATCCAAAATATTCTAGTACCGTTAGATGTTACTTGTTCAGTAGTTGTAGTGTAGCTTGGATACAAATTACCAAAAATCATTTTTTGGTTTATACTTCCCAAATTTTCATTTCCTCGTTTTTTTTTATTTTTTATTTCCATATTTTAATAATATTATTTAAAGTTTGAAAAATACAATTTCGTTTTATGAAGGCAAGCAAAAGCCATCCGCTTCACTAACCTTCCACTTTCCACAACCTTGTGCCAAAAACACATCCAAGTTGGAAACAACACCTAATCAAGCCAACTAAACGTAGTTAAGTCTCTTTATTGGTGAGCATGAGATCAGATGAGATCAGTATAGGTATACTGTTAAGCATCTTTGCTCTTGAGAAGAGGGCTCAAATCCCTCTTGCACTAAAAAATTTTCAATTAATATATATTCGGGATAAAGTATAAGTGTGTGGCGACAGCCTTATTCACACACACAAAGGTATAATGGCCTGCATGAGACCTCACCTAATTATGAGAACTTAGATGTTTTGTCCATAGAGTGCATACTGAGAAAGAATTCAAGAAAAGTGAATGGCAAGGAAGAATAATTACAGACTTGAAGCTAACAAAAAGTTAATTTTAATGAGTATGGTGAGATTATCTAAGGCATGTATATGTTACTATGTAGCACCAACACTTGTATCATGGAGTTGTACCGGTGTTGTAAAATAATCCTGAAGAATTCTTGCTTTTCCACAGGGCTGGCACCACTATACATCACCTCCCGCTCAATCAGTGTTTCGTTTCCATTCTACAATCTGACCACCCTGTTCCCAGTTATTCCACTCGTTCTACACAACTTCAGTCATTATATCTTTAGACCAAATCATCCACTTTACAACGGGATTATCCTCATCGATACTTGTCTGTTTGAAACGATCTTTTCCCTTGAGAATACATCATGCCCCATCACTGCTATGACAATCTCCACGAGCTCTGCTTTCGCATATTCGGCCCTGACCTGATTTGCTTTTGGCAAACCCTTACTTTTAAGTGGTGTATTAGCATTTGTGTGTGTGTGTTGTGACCTGATTCACTTTTAGCAAAAGCTTTAGCTTTTAGTTTGTTAGCATGTCTGATTTGCTAGAATTTTTTACCAAACTATCCCACTTTTTGTTTGTATGTATGAAACTATCCTTGTTTGAAAATTTAATACCAAAACATCCCTGTCGCTAACGGAGTTAACGAGTCTAGTTGTTTCCCCAGCATTAATCCCGTTAACGTGCTGATGGGGATACAATTTTTTCCCTTGAGTGGGAATTTGCAAAAAAACTCATCCAATATAGACTCGTTAACCCCATTAGTGGTAGTATTTAAACCACTCGCATTAACGGGATTAACGTTTGTAGTTGGACAGTATGGGGCACTACCTCAAAGAGGGGTATGGTTAAAAAATTACTAAGCATAGACACGTTAACTCAGCCTATTATTATCAAGGCCGTTAAGTGAGTTAACGAGTGTGAAGATTTCAAGTTTCCAGAAAGTTGAAAATTTCTGGAAATTGGAGATACTCACACACGTTAACTCAGTTAACGTGCCTTGTTTTTACCAAGGCCGTTAACTGAGTTAACGTGTATGCCTATCTTCACAAACAAACAGACAAGGATGTTTTGTACATAAAAAATAGCTTAGTATAAACACGTTAACTCAGTTAACGTGCCTTGTTTTACCAAGGTCATTAACTGAGTTAGTGTGTATGCCTATCTTCACAAACAAACAGACATGAATATTTTGTACATAACAAATCACTAAGTATAGACACGTTAACTCAGTTAACGTGCCTATTATTACCAAGACCGTTAACCCCGTTAACGACAGGGATGTTTTGATATTAACTTTTCAAACAGGGATAGCTTCGTACATACTTACAAAAAGTGGGATAGTTTGGTAAAAAATTCGATTTGCTTTTGGCGAAACCCTTGAATTAAGTAGTGTGTGTGCACATGCAGAATCTTTAAAGAAAAGAAAAAAAAAAGGAAATATGCATTTTAAATTTATATTGTTAAAGCATCCACTATCATTTGCTAAAAATCTAAATATTAACATTTGAGATGAAAAAACACCCCACTATCGTTGGCTACAAACCCAAAATTTAAAATAAGAATAAACGGTCGATTGCTAAAGATAGCAGCTGCATTAGACGAATGCTAAATATAGAAGACAGAGAATCAAGCTTCGTCCGTTATTTTTTATATATTTAATATAGTCAGTCCACAATTTTTTCCAGAAACTTTTTTTCCTAAATATAACGAAAATCCCCTCAAATAATTACGAAAATGCCATTATTTTAAAAAAAATAGAAAAATGTTGGAAAATATCGGACGGAAGATCGAGCTCCGTCCAACAACTTCTTCCTTTATTTTTATTTCACATATTACCAAAATGTCATTCATTATTTATGAAAATGTCATTTTTCAATTAAAAAAAAGGATAGACAGATCATCGATTCATCATCTTCCGTATTATTTATTCAACTTTTTTTCTTCCAAATTTAGCATCAACGACTGCAGCGCTCATAGCTCATTGCTAAATGCTAAATACCATATATGAAACTTTTAGCAAAAACCATAGTGGATGCTCTTACCACAACTTGTCTTGATCCAAAATATTCTAGTATTACTTGTTCAATACTTGTAGTGTATAGCTTGGATACAAATTATACAATACTTGTAGTGTATAGCAGTTGCGTTAGACGAATGCTAAATATAGAAGATGGAGAATCAAGCTTCGTCCGTTATTTTTTATATATTTAATATAGTCAGACCGTCCACAATTTTTTCCAGAAACTTTTTTTCCTAAATATAACGAAAATCCCCTCAAATAATTACGAAAATGCCATTATTTTAAAAAAATAAAAAAATGTTGGAAAATATCGGACGAAAGATCGAGCTCCGTCCAACAACTTCTTCCTTTATTTTTATTTCACATATTACCAAAATGTCATTCATTATTTATGAAAATGTCATTTTTCAATTAAAAAAAAGGATAGACAGATCATCGATTCATCATCTTCCGTATTATTTATTCAACTTTTTTCTTCCAAATTTAGCATCAACGACTGCAGTGCTCATCGCTCATTGCTAAATGCTAAATACCATATATGAAACTTTTAGCAAAAATCATAGTGGATGCTCTTACCACAACTTGTCTTGATCCAAAATATTCTAGTATTACTTGTTCAATACTTGTATAGCTTGGATACAAATTACCAAAAATCATTTTTTGTTTTATACTTCCAAAATTTTCATTTCCCCGAATTTTATTTTTTATTTTTTATTTCCATAATTTAATAATATTATTTAAAGTTTGAAAAATACAATTTCGTTTTCCGAACTTTAGGCAAAACACATCCGCTTCACTAACCTTCCACTTTCACAACCTTATGCCAAAAACACTTCCAAGTTGGAAACAACACCTAATCAAGCTAGCTACAAGTATAATGGTCTACAAGTATCAGTGTGGTCCACTCATGGTGAGCATGAGCATGAGGTCAGGTACATTGATAAGTATCTTTGCTGGTGAACAAGAGGTCAGGAGTTCAAATTCCACTTGCCCTAAAAAATTTTCAATTAATATCTATTCGGGGTAAAGTATAGGTATATGTGGCCTCACCTAATTATGAGGAGATCTCAGAAGTTTTGTCCATAATGTGCATGCTGAGAATGAATTCAAGAAAAGTGAATGGCAGGGAAGCATAATTACAGGCTTGAAGCTAACAAAAATTTGTCATATCATGGAGCTGTACCGGTGTTGTAACTGTGTCCAACACCAAAACTTCATGGACACTCCTCCAGCATGTGTCCAACGCTTCTCACACATATTCTAAATAAATCTAAGTACATCTTCTACTTCGGCGAATTCTTAGACACTTCTCAATTATTTACTGACATACGTCAAGAATTGTCATGATTATGCACCTTTGTGTATTTTGTAATTTTGGACAACCTATGAAATGTTGTTACTTTTCAAATAAATTGTACATCTCCTATGATTATGTTTTATATTATCGAATTATACTGTTGGATGACAATTGGATTATATTCCTGATACATGATATATCTATATAATAAATCATAAGACAATTTTAAAAAAAGTTTACCAAGTAGCACTCCTTCAATGGAAACAAAATCAATGGCTCACATTCAACATCCCAAAAGACATTTTTTTTCCAAAAGTTTTCCTCCTAAAACAAAAATTCTCCTCACTTTATTATTATATCTCTGTTCTCTCTTCACTTTTTCATATTTTTTTTTCTCTCTCTCTCTTTACGCAGAAATTTAAATTTCCATATTTCAAGTTTGTAAATTTCCGGATTTTTCAGATTTTTTATGCTTTTTTTAATTGTTAATGTAGAAAATTTCACTAAATTTCCTGATTGATCATCTCACATGTCAAGGAAGATTTAAATGGATATTCACTTGAGTAAATTTCAGCCTCCAAAGTTACACTAAAAGTAGCAAATATTTTCTCAAAAATTAAATTTCAACATTTTGCACTCTCAAAGTTCTAAGAAGTTGAATTTTACACCCCAATTTGTAATTATTCAAACATAAACTTTTATTTACAACTAATTGTTGTTATACTATTCAAACTTGAGCAACATAAACTCCATGATGAAAATTTCAGATTCATACATCCAAAATGCTGGAAAGTAGATGCATCCAGTATTATACATGATCATTATTATAGTGTACATCTCAGAACATATATTAATATCTGATAATAGAATACACTGAGAACACCAAATTTAATCGTCAAATATTTTCCATCCTTTACATACAGAGCAAGTTCTTCATCAGAACTAAACATCTGTATGGCTTTTCACTGCTTCCTGCGATAGATAACATCACTATATACGGCCATGTAAGTTTCCTTTTTTAGGTAGTGTTTGGCCCAGCTTAAAATTAGCTTAGCTTCTTCTTTAGAAGGATAAGCTGGGCCAAACATATATTTTGAAAAGCTCTACAAAAAGAGAAGTAATTTTTTTTTATGAAGAAAAAGGAGCTCTAAAAGAAGCTACCAAGATCTACTTCTAGCTTTTAGCTTCTAGCTTCTAGATCAAAACCAACAAAGAAAAAAACAAATCAAAACCCAACTCTCCCCTTCTTCTTCGATTTGATCTCCCCTTCTTCTTCTAGATCAAAACATATGTGACAAATCAAAACCCAACTCTCCCCTTCTTCTTCTAGATCAAAACCCAACAAATCAAAACCCAAAGAAGCAGTCCACCTCATCAGTCCAGGGTTTGATCTCAAGCAAGTCCATCTCAACTTTGCCGTCGATGGGGAAAATCTCGGTCCAGGGTTTGATCTCATCACTGCTAGGTTTGATCTCATCACTCCTCAATAGCAACGACTTGCACCGGCAAACATAAATTGATGTCTTTCGCAAAAAGATCGAACATTTTCAAATTGGTATTGCTGCCAGGAACGGCCAGGAGCCCAATCGCTTCTCCTGCAGAACTTATGTGTCTATCTTTCGCATCAGTCTTTCCTGAAATAACATATATAACAAAATGATGTTCTTCTCTTAATTACAACTATGATTCTATAAGAGAATTACAAGTAAATCAAGTATAAAAATTCATAGGGATTAGGGATTTGGTGGAGATTAGGGATTAGGGATTAGGGGAGATTAGGGATTAGGGATTAGGGATTTGGTGAAGATGATGTATAAAAGTAGCTTTTAATTGATATATGTCAAACAACTTCTAGCTTAAAAGTAGCTTTAAAGTTTAAAAAAAAGCTGACTATCCAAACAGCTTCAGCTTTTAATTTCAAAGCCGTACTTTCTAGCTTCTCCTTCTGAAGTAGCTTTAAAGCTAAAAAAAGCTAGGCCAAACGCACCCTTAATATGACATCTACAACTTTTTCATATTAGATTAATTAATTCCTTTTTTTATATTCCTGAAATTATAATGCTTACTTTCATATGTTACATCTTTCTGAAGACGTGTCGTAAGCACGTGCCCACGGGAAAACCTAGTTTTTTTTATAGGTTAAAGGTGGAATAATGCCACCCTGTTCATTAATAAGAAATTAATAAAACAACCTCGGTGTACCGGGAGAAATATAAAAGTACAGTGCAGGAAATAAAACATAATCCCCCAACAAAATCCTAGGAGGTGAGTCTAAACATCCATACATCATACAACCAAAAGAACAATAGGTCGATACAAAATACAAAGTAGCGGCGACTGTGGCTAAAGAAAATCCGATAAGTAAGGAGGGCGCCTACCCCTCAGTGCAGTGTCGGCCCAAACTCTACCTTCTCATCATCAAAGTCCCCCACCTGGAAAACTCTGGCAATCCTCCCTCTCGCTCCTGTGGCAGCAGCTGTAGCCCAAAAAGAAATAAGATGCATGATATGAGTAAGGTTACCAGAAATAGTATTACATGAAGCACGAAAATAGAAATTATTTCTGTCTAGCCATAACACCCAAGTGGTTGCCGCAATGGCAATGTACCACACATCCTTCATTTCATGGCGAATCGATGCAAATTTGAGGCCAATCCACAATTCCTCATATTCGCTGGGGTAGTCACTTGTTCCTAAAGCTCGTAATACCTCTACTATAGTCGCCTTACTCCTTGGGCAGTGAATAAAGAGGTGGTTCAAATTCTCTGCGTGCATGTTGCAGAATCCACAATTGGTCGCTATCTGTGACTGTCTTTTGGCAAGGTTCTCTCCGGTGAGGATTGCATTATTGAGCACTAGCCAGAGGAAGACCCTAACTTTAAGGGGGGTTTTAGCCTTCCATAACACCTGTGCCCAGCTGGGTCTGCATCCTCGATAGTGAATTCGGTGATACAAAGATCTAACTGTGAAAGCTCCATTGGTCTCGAGTCCCCAGCGCAACTGATCTGGGCCTTGAGCACACATCGCACCGTTCCGTGTGATGTGTGCTTGCAATTCAAGCAGTTGCTGATGTAATTCTGGGGTAAGAGTTCCCTGGAACGACAGCCTCCAATTGCCCCTCTTCCAAGTCTCAGCCACAGATATATTTGGTCGAGTCGTTTTTTCATACAGCTCTGGAAAAGTTTCCTTAAGGGTATAGGCACCACACCATCTGTCCCACCAGAATCTGGTGGATCGTCCATTACCAATAGCCGAAGTAACTGCTGAGTTGAACGGTCAGCTAGCTTTGGTAATTCCTTTCCAGGATCGAGAAACTCTAGACCCTACTCGGAAGCCTAAACTTCTCGTCGCTTTTCCCCGAAGGTATGGTTGAATGAAATCCTGCCATCCTTCCCTACTGTGGTGAAATACCTTCCACCAGCATTTCCCCAAAAGGGCAAGGTTCATATCTCTAAGGTCGATGATGCCTAGCCCTCCATGCTTCTTCTTCATGCAAGCAATACTCCATTTGATCAGTTGGTATCCTCCGCTATTAGAGTCTGCTCCTTTCCAAAGAAATCTCTTTCGGATTTGGTAAATCCTTTGGATTACCCATTTAGGAAGCTCAAAAAACGACATGTAATAAATGGGCAGATTAGACAACACTGAGTTGATGAGAACCACTCTGCCACCGAGGGAGAGCAATTTTCCTTTCCAACCCGACAACCTGTCCTCAACCCTGTCTATGATAGGTAGCCAGTCCGTCTTAGTAAGTTTTCCTGGCTTGAGTAGGAGCCCTAAATATTTGATTGGGAACTCGTCTGTTAAACAGTTTAGAATGGTCGCATGGTCCTGTGCCTCTACATCGGAAAGAGCAATTGAAATCAAAGCACTCTTGTGGAAATTAATCCTGAGACCTGACCAGACTTCAAAACAGTAGAGGGCCCCTTTAAAGCAGATTGTCTCTGACCTATCCCCATTACCAAAGAGTAGGGTGTCATTAGCATACTGAAGAATCGTGCACCCTTGGTTAGAGTAACTACTAGCCACTAGCGTTATCCAACCCGTTCTCCGGCAGTTGTCAAGCATGCCCCTCAGTACATCTGCTACGATAGTGAATAGCAGAGGAGACAGCGGATCCCCTGTCGTAGCCCCTTCTTGAAAGGAAACGGTGGACCCGGCTACCCATTAACCGAGATTGTCGTTTTACTAGTGTATAAGCACTGTTTGATCCACCTAATCCATTTAACCTCGAAGCATCTCCCTCTGAGAGCTTCCAGCAAACATTCCCAGTCGACGGAATCATAAGCTTTCTCAAAGTCTAGTTTTAGGAGAAAATTCTTAGACTGGCCCGTATGGCAGTGGTGGATGACTTGTTCTGCCGTAGCAACACAATCCAGGATGCATCTGCCCTTGATGAAACCAGTCTGTACTTTGGAAATTAAACTATCCATTGTGGTTCCCAGGCGGATGGCCAGGACCTTTGTGATGATCTTAGCAGAGCAGTTTATAAGGCTGATTGGTCTAAAATCTCCCACCCTCGAAGATTCCGCCATCTTAGGAATCAGAACTACTTCCACAAAGTTGAACATGCCCAATCTGAAATTGTTGTGGAAGAATTCATCCATCAACGCTATAATATCCCCTTTTATTTCTTCCCAGAACACCTTGAAGAACAGCATTGGGAATCTGTCTGGCCCAGGCGACTTGTCTGCTCCCATTTGTTTGATGGCATCTTCCACTTCCGTTTCCGAGAAAGGTGCTTCCAAGTTAGAAAGCATTTACGCTGATTCGTTTTGACAGCCCTGCCAGAAGTCTTCCCTGAGCGGGACCCTGAAATCATTCTTCTTCCCAAAGAGACCCTTATAGTAATCTTGAAAGGTTTTGGAAATCTCAGTTTCATCTTGCGAGGTTCCCGTATCCGTTTCTAGTGACAGGATTAGGTTGGACCTACATCTTGCGCTTGCCACTCGGTGAAAGTAGGCCGTGTTCGCGTCTCCCTCTTTGAGCCACGAAATCCTCGACCTCTGCTGCCATTTGATCTCCTCCAGCTTATAAAGATTGGCGATATTTTCTCGGATGTCTAGCAGCCTGTTTCTTTCATCTTGTGACAGGACTCTCGTTTCTTCTAGTCTTTCTAGCTCATCAATGCCATCCAAAAATGAGTCCTTTGCACGCTAGATGGTCGGAAATCTTTTGCACAGGCAAACCTAGTTACACTATACGTTATAACACATGGTTGTGTCCCTGTATCCAACATTTTAACAATTTTATGTGTAGTACCCCTACCTGTGACTTGTCATGTACTAATACCGGCAATCATGTTCCCCACGAGATAACATCAATAAGTAGAGGTCAACAAGTATTCAGAGACAAATCAGATATCCATGGCAGCCCTTATAATCCCTTTTTGTGGCATACCTACCCGAGTGTGTCATGTGCTAATACTGATAATGTTGTTCATAGTAGATAACATCGATCATAGTTGAGCGCCAAAGTAGATTCCAAAAAAGTGATCAGGGGCAAATCCCAGAAGTTCATTGCAGCCCTTATAAGCCTCGGGTGTTTCTCAGCTTGATCATATCCTTTTACAATTTAATTTAATTTAATCTATCTCTCAATAAACATTCAGTTTGTCCTTATGAAATGTAAGCATAGAAAAAATCAACATTGTAAGCAAACAAAGAAACACAGATAATACAAAACTGGCCCTCCACTGTCGAGTTATCAACTTAGTGATTCCATTTGTGACCATATTTTCTACCAAATGAAATCAACTACCAACCGGTAAAGAGTAGAGACACAAAGTAATGAAAAGCATGACAATTATGAGGATTAGGACTCTCCCTTAAACTTGAGCTAGTACCCCCATTGGAAGAACTTAGATACAATATTGAAAATGAGGATTCTCCCTTGAACTCAGAGCAAAACTTAAATCCCTCAAAAGCCATCAATTTGACGGTAAGCTCCTTGCTCCAGTTAAATAGTTGCAGGAGGTACAATCCACAGAATACCACCCAACACACATAAACTGCAAATCAATCATCCTCTCCACAAACCTCCAACCAAGAATCGTCCAATATGTGCCGCCTAATACCACAATCCTTCCAACCGACTGCTATGCAGAAAATCTGACCTTCACCACTCAAAACCCACAAACCAAGGTAAACCATGAAACCCAAACCCACCCATCATCAATAACCATCTCCATCCTCACCAGAAATTGGGGATAACTTGCCAGAAGACCAAAACCAACAAACATACCTTCAAAGAATTTAATCCAGAAAACATCTAAATTTTCATCCATTCCTTCCTGAATATTTCACATCAAATAAACCAACTTCCCAAAATTTCAATAAACATTTAAATGACTGGCAGACCTGTTACCAACTTGCCATATTTCCTGAACTACCTAATTTCACTTGGATGCTCTACTCAGTAGTCCCTGCCCTGAATTTAGCCTGCATTCTAAAAATCCAATTTTTTCTTACCTCAATCATTGCACGCATTGGCCAAAGCCTCTTCCCTCCTAAGTTGGTCATTTTTGTCAGAATTTCTGAAACCATGTGCCAAAGAACTTTCTACTTCGACAGAGAAACATATGAAATCAAACAAATAAAGGTGGTTCCACCTGCCTTATAAAGGATATAAATTTCCAACTACATGATGCCTATACATAGTGACAACAGTTTGAAAGTGAAAAGTGGACGGAAATGGGTTTACATATTTGTTTTTAAACAGAAACCAAGTAAGGAGTTTGTAAATTTTAAAGGGCAAACAAAATAAAAAAATTACCAAAAAATCAAACACTTGAAGATGTTCGAGAGAAGTTGTAGGAGATCTCATGGTTAATGATAATTCATGTTTTCATTGTTGTTGCAGATTTCAAGGAAAGGCTCCATTACCTCTGTGATTAGCATGCATTACCATACAAAGATTAAATTAAGCAGCCCTAGGCCCCTAGCACTCCTATTTCCAAGCCACTCATCAACTGATTCCCATTATACTATATATTATACAAATAGGACTACCCCCTCTCTCCTTTCTCCATTTTGAAATAGAGAAAGGAGAGCAAAATAGGACAACACACATACATTAACACGTGCAGATTATATCTTTTAATTAACGAAATAAAATTTTAAAAAAAGAAAAAGAAATGCATCCTCTCCCAAATCCCCCCAATTCCGAACCCTTCCTCGCCCAAATCCCACCCAACTTCCCTCTGTCATAGCATCTTGTTCGCCTCGCCGTACTCTGCACCCAACTGCCCTCGCCGTCCTCCCAGGCTGCTCGCCACCCACACAGGTAAGTTAGAATTCATGCACCATCAACATTGCTCTCAACACTCTCTCTCCCTCTCTTTTTCTTACCTACCCATTAAACTCCAATCTTCCCCTAACCTCTCAGGTCTGAATTCTCTCTCTCCCTCACCTTAATTTAAGTTTGTCGACCATACATTAAAGAGATTTCCACCTCTTTTAATTCTTAGAAGTCTGCCACTTTAATTTGATAATTTCCTTCATTATTCTTACGGATACATACACTATTACACTTTTGCAATCAAACCATTAATCATTTATAGATTTGGGTAATATGCTTCATTGTTGTCTTTGTTTATCAAAGTCATGCTATGAGCCTATGATTGTATTGTGTGATCACAAAATTACCCTCACTGCGACCCAAAAAATTTGGGATATAGTCTTTGTTTGTTGTTTGTTGTTGTTGTTGTTAATATTATTTATGATTGCCTGACAATAATTTGTTGCTGACTTCATATTGTTTTTGCTTCCCTTAGTCGTAGGTTGATTTTGCAGTGGTACAGAATGGTACATAATCCAGGTGTGAAGTTTGGTGCAACTTTGGTGCAGAAACCATCTTATAAACTAAAATATAAATTCATGAAAATCTGAACATATGACCTTCTTATACTTTTTTATTGGAACATAAGTTCTATTTTTAGATAGATGGCCACATTATTAAATTTGTCTTAGTGGTTCGTTCTTCAAATTTATTTGTCGTTGTTTCGATTATCCATCATCTATTGAACATATATAAATATGTTCAGCTGTTTCAACTCTCATCGGCATTCTTAAAATTAATTTCCCAAAGTCATGTAAGAAAGCTTATAGTCATGTAATTTTAACTTAATTAATATTATAATATATAGTCATAATATGTATGAATAAGACTAAACGTTACACAACTATTGATACATATTATAATCTGAGAGAGCCAATCGGTGTATCTCTGTATCAGTACTCAGCTGATATTTGAAACGGTGATCACAGTACTATTCCTTACTGGTTTTTCATATCGCCCCCCCCCCCCCCAAATAATGTTATCAATTATCTCATCCCCATGTTTTCCGAAGTATCTGTTTTCTTATTTCCCTTTTTGTTATAATTTTAAAGATAGAGCAATTTCAGTCGTAGCACATCTATTAGAAAGTGGCTCCTTTGAAATGATGGGCTTCTAGCCTTAAAAAGAAAATTCGTTGTGTAACATGAATACTTATTTATCTGAGATGTATAATATTCTTGCCTGTAAAATTTCAGAATTAAGCCTAGGCATAATTCTCATCTCTGTCGACACTGACTTGGGGGAACTTATATTAGAATTATGGCTGAATTACCTATAAAAGAGCATACTTGGATAAGTTCTAAATTGCCAATGTCATATTCTAATTATGGTATCATCTGCATGATGGAATGGTGAGGTTAACAGTTGCATTAGGTAGTGGACTATAAGAAATGTTGAAGTTATGTGCAAAATTTTGGTGGAAATTCCATTGATCCATAAGCTTTTTGCTTAATCTTTTATAGAGATACTTTTAGTAATCAAGAGATACTTTTGGTAACTGCTATATTAAGAAAAATTCTCAACTGTGTGAGTGAGTATTTTACCCTAATCAAAAGAACAAACCACAAGTTATGCACAATGTTGCACATGGTTATATTGTGCATACATGCAATTAATAGACTTGGGATATTGTGATGGGACTTCTTATTTTGAGTAAAACCATGATAAAGCTATGGTTTGATTGGCCTTATCAGGTTCGATTGTATACCTCACACACTTATATACCAGTGATAAGGCTATGGTTTTGATTGGCCTTATCAAGTTTGATTGGCCATTTTACTCCTCAAAACAAACAAAACACAAACCGCACATCAGTGAACTATGAAGACGATTATCGTAACACATAAAAAATTATTTTAGATTATAATTAACATGAATGACAATAAAATTATACTTATATATAAAACCTGTGCAATTTGCCTCCTTTCAGTGTATGGAATTTGGGGATGGGTTTTAGGTTTTTGATGAAGCCGAACAACAAGACGGTCTCGATCGAACTCAACAACGCCATTGCTATTCACGACAGATACCTCCCTCGCTTCTTTCGATTTCTTGATTTTTTAATTAGCATTATTATGTTTTATTTCTTTGATTTTCATGCTTTTTTTTCCTGTTTTGGGGATGGTTTTTAGGTTTTTGATGAAGTTGAACAACAAGACGGTCTCGATCGAACTCAAGAATGTCACTACTATTCACGGCAGGTACCTCCCTCTCTTCTTTCGATTTCTTGATTTTTTAGTATTATTATATTTTATTTCTTTAATTTTCGTGTTCTTTTTTTAGTTTTGGGGATGAGTTTTAGGTTTTTGATGAAGCTGAACAATGAGACGGTCTCAATCGAACTCAAGAACGCCACTGTTGTTAACCAAAGGTATCTCCCTCTTTTCTTTCGATTTCTTGATTTTTTATTAGCATTATTGTGTTTTAATTCTTTAATTTTAGTGTTCTTTTTTTAGTTTTAAGGATGGGTTATATGCTTTTGATGAAGCTGAACAACAAGACGGCCTCGATCGAACTCAATAGTGCCACTGCTATTCACGACAGGTACCTCCCTCTCTTCTTTCAATTTGTTGATTTTTATTAGCATTATTATGTTTTATTTCTCTAATTTTTGTGTTCTTTTTTCAGTTTTGATGATGAGTTTCAGCTTTTTGATGAAGCTGAACAACGCGACGGTCTCAATCGAATTCAATAATGTCACTGTTGTTCACGAAAGGTATCTCCCTTTTTTCTTTCGATTTCTTGATTTTTGATTAGCATTATTTTATTTTATTTTATTTCTTTAATTTTTGTGTTCTTTTTTCAATTTTGGGGATGAGTTCTACGTTTTTGATGAAGCTGAACAATGAGACGGTTTCGATCGAACTCAACAATGCCGCTGCTGCTCACATCACTATCATAGGTACCTATCGCTCTTTTTCTCTCTCTCTCTAAGTTAAGATTTTGTAGTTAATGTTTTTTGTTAGAATATGTAGATAGTCAATGACTTATGAGTATGTCAAACTTATTTTAGTTTAGTCTGTGCAATTTGCACAGGGTAACAGTAGTAAGTTTATAATAAAATCAAACATGTATGGGATACACCTACCTTTGAAATCTCACGGACAACAAAATCCACTGAGCCCTCTATGCCATTTATCATGCAGTATGATACATTTTTTAAAATAACATATAAATAGAAGGGGGATAAATTTATTTTTCCAGGTAAAAAAATCGAACAACAAACGGCCTTGATACGAAGCTTGCTTAACATTCTGTTCATTATCTCGCCCTCTATCAGCTGTAAAGACAGACCTATAGATACAACAGGTAGAGCTTCTTTTTAGCATTACTTATATTCCCCAAAGCAATATACCTCTAATTTAATGTCATTTGTTAATTACACGGACATTCCTTTTTAACTCTGATTTGAGCATGTATTCTTATTTATACGATTGTACCCTCTTGGAGCAATTTTTAGTTATCAACATACATTAGTCAGATAGTATTAACAACAGCTGGATACAAATTAACAATTTACATAGCTAAAAAAGTAAGGCATCACAAAATGTTGGTCACAGTAAGTCAAATCAATTAGATACCACTTAATTACAAAATGCATTTTCATAGTTCGAAAAATTAAAATTTCAAAACCATCTGACAAGATATAAAAATACCATCTTCCAGTAACATAATCAAATGTTATCTGCAAAGACTATTTGATAGTCGCACTACCAAAAAGGCTAGAGTTACATAGTGGGGCAACACCAAGGTTGCACGCCAACTTCGTCACTGCATTTAGTTATGCACCCAGACCAAATATGCCCTAAACAGAAATACATATTTCCTTCACAGTAGACTAACAAGTAAAACATCAGCTTCACAAGACTCCCTAGCACATACATAGTGTTACAAACTAAATAAACTCAAATATTCCACAATCATCAGCGAGTTCAACCAAGTAGTTCTACTAAAAATATGCTACCTCGACACTGAGCCAATAATTGAATCGTAATATTCTCCCATATCTTTCATTCCTATAACCCCAATAGCTCAATCCCCAAAACACTACAATTCTGAAAGTATTTCAACACCAAGCACTTGTCAACTAAATCCCCCTACTAAATACTCTGTAACATCTCAACTAAAAATTTATATAACCACAATCCCATCAGTCATTTCCCATCCAATTTATAAACTTTCATCAAATAAACAGGCAATCCAAATTTCATAAGAAATCCAAAAAGACATACTAAACAAACACAATCTCAAATGACCAACATAAACATCCAAAGCAAAAGCCAAGGAAAGATAACACCTCAATATCCGTGCCATCAATTTATTCGACCTTGTTCACATTCTCCGCAGCTCACAGGAACTTCCTGTAGGGGCGTCCAGCGTCCTCATCTTGCATGTGCTGCCAAATTCAACAAACCAAACGAAAATCACAAAAATTAGGGTTTCAACTTCCAAAAATTTCACCATTTCTTGAAAATTAGGGTTTTGAGAACCGTACGAATTCTCGTACGATGCCCTTGTAGACGAGGACGGGGAGGGCGATGCCGAAGATTCCGACGAGGGCGAGGTTGCGGCGAGTCCACCGGAAGTTGAGCTCCAGATCCTCTCTTCCCGCGTTCCACGCCTCGATGAACTTGTTCTTGTTCACCTCCATGCCTCCTGCCATTTTTGATGATGATGTTGGGGATTTGGGATCTAGGGTTTGAGAATTGGGAACTGCGATTCGATAGATGAAGAGGATGAAACTAAACCAATGGAGTATTGAGTTTTTTGGCCTACATAGGCCGCTTTTTGAAAATATTTGCGTTTTTTTGCCCTTTTCCAAACTATTAGCGTTTTTGGACTACTTTGTGTCACGTCAGCAGCGACCGCTATTCCCAATAGCAACTTCTTCATTTTCAAGTTCGCTAATGGAAGAACGACCTATGTTTTATTTCTAATTTTTTAATTTTTTGTTTGTCGTCGTTATTCCCACTAGCAACCTTAGTATGTATGAGGTCGCTAATGGGATTAGCGACTTTTAATGAGCTGTATTCTAAAACTTAGCAAAATCTAGAGAGCTTTTGCTTTCTGAAAAATAACAATCAATTTATTTTTAAAACTAAGGTCGATATTCGGAATAGAGACCTTTATTGTAGTAAGATCACTTTTCCGAATAAAGGCCTTAGTTGTATGACTATTTTGCAAATTTTACAAAGAACAAGAAGATTGTGTTTCTTATTGAGGTCGCTATTAGGAATAGCGACATCGGTTTTAAATTTTTGGTGAAAAACTCTTTAGAAATCGCTAAGTGTCTCAATACATTCATTCGATGTCGCTAATCTCATCAGCGACCTCATATATACTAAGGTCACTATTGGGAATAGCGACAGCAAACCAAAAATTCAAAAACATTTAAAATATAGACCGCTATTTCCATTAACGACATTCAATATGAATAGGTAACTAATGAGAATAGCGGCCACCGCTGACGTGGCACAAGTTAGCCCACGAGCGCTAATAGTTTCGAAACTGGTCCATAATCACAAATATTTTCAAAAACTGGCCTACGACGGCTAAAAATTATGGAGTATTGCTGTATGGGAGAGTTGGGGATGTGGTCACCGACCGGTGAGAGCAGGAGTTGTTGTATGTAGTCTCTGCACCAAAAAAACCTTCCAAAATTTAAGGGTATTTCCCACTTAGGTCCCCAATAAATAGTTAAAATTCCATATTTATTTTCCACAAATCGCTATTTCCATATTAGTTGCTCAATCAACTTAAAAAGTGATTAATTTGAGTTTCAACTGTAGTAATATAAAAATTCTAATGCACTGAACCAATTTTTAGAATGAAAAAAGAAAATCTTAAGTAGATTAGTCTAGATAAGAATAAGAGCACGATAATGAGAATGAGACCCTTCTGGTTAAGATTACTAGTAACCTACACGTCCTATGCATGTTTTAATTTAAAATGAAGAAGAGGAAGGGACGGATTCAATGGAGGGAGAGGAAGAGACAGTTTCAATTTTTTAGGGAATAGAATTTTTGGAGAGTTTGAAGTAAATGTGAAGAAAAAATTACATTTCTGACCTCTGATTGTGGAGGGATCAGGGACAAAAAATGACAGAATTAATCCTATATTATTTTTTTAGCTCTGTTATGTATTTGAGGACATGATAGTAAAAGACTATCAAAATGAGGCTTTACTTAATAATAGTAGAGATTTTTGCCGAGAAAGGCTCGACAGTTTGAATTTATATGAAGTGGTAATTTGGAAACATTGATTTATGGGGATGAATGTGGATTTTCAATATTTGCCGGGGACCGACCTTGTGAGGATAAATCCCAAAAATTATAGGTTACTATTAACTTACTGTAGGCACAAACAATGATATGGGTCTCGAACAAGGCCCACTCAAATTCGATCCGGCCCAATCTAAAGATGAAGATGAGCTCGCGGCTCACGCCTCGGATTTCGATGGCGATTCGCCGATTCCAATCCATCTTTATATATCTCTACTATAAAATAAGGGAGTTGGAGTTGTAAACAAACAAATCCTAATTTTGTAATTGAGCAAATCCGCAAACCCGTGTAATATACGGCCAAACTAAATTCGCCAAACATACCCGTGTGATGCACATGCAGCCCCTAAAAAAAAAGATATTTTAGCAAATGCCCCCATTTAAAATGCGAAAACTAGCATATACCCCCACTACTAAGAAATACCCCTATCTCTAATATTATTATGGGAGAAGGCCTTAGTATAATTTATAAAAGTTTTGTCAATCTACCAACCCGTACAATACACGTGCATAACTATTATAAAAGATGTTCTAAGTTCAAATTCAAATTATGTCTAAATTTCTATTTTTAAAAACTATATTTATTAAGACGTGCATCGCACGTGTAAATTACTAGTACTATTTTAATGGGAGAGTTGGGATTTGTAACCAAACAAATCCTAACTTGGTAACTAAACAAACCCGTGCAATACTCATCAAAACTAAATTCCACAACATATATGTGCACCGCATGTGTCACTTAAATCAAAACATTCAAATATAAACTACTTGTTTGTTTATTCGATAAATATATTCATGTTATGAAATTATATAAACAATCAACAAAGGAAATAGAGATAAGAGGGAAGAAGATTATTCTCATTCATAGGTTTTCATCTCTCTTACAAATGATTCACTCAATGGCCTATTTATAGGCTTACAAAGAATATAAAGAGATAATTACATAATTATTACATATGAATAAATATGAATGAATGCAATGTGGTGGTGGAGAATGTGGAAAGAGTGGGGGAAGTTCAATAGACAATTCACACTTAATATATTTATAACACTCCTCCTTGAATGTCTATTGAATGTAAATAAGAATATGCCTCGTTAAAACCTTACTAGGTAAAACCCAAATGGGAAAAACCCTAGTGAAGAAAAAAGAGTACATAATCTTTAACAATGATATGCAATGAAGATGCTACCTCGTTAAAAACCTTACCAAGAAAACCCAGTGGGACAAAACTTGGTGAAGAGAAAAAGAGTGCAGCGCATATCATCTCTCCCCCTGACAAGATCATCCGATTAAGACTTTCAAAAGTCATATCTCGAATCTCGATCAATTCTACCATTCTTTTCAAAAGTTGAGATGATAGAGTCATAGCGATCAAACAAACACATCTATGCCTTGCCTCGCATGGAGCCAATATCTCTTGATTGATATCTGGCTTTATAATGATACGATAAATACTCAGTCCAATGACTTCGAGTTGGTGAGGACTTCATCTTACTAGTAAACCAACTTTCAAATGATTAATCTGAAAAACCTGAAAACAAAAATGATGACAAAACAAGAAATTTACTTATCCAAGGTCTTTTCGTCTTAAGATATTTCTTTAAACATTGCACGGCTTGTACAACTCTTCCGGAGTTCCAACAGACTTTGACCTTGAATATTTAATAAATATATGTGAGCTTATATGACCATTATTATGGTCCCCTTTATCGAAAACTCACTAAGATGGTTATATCACATTTGTTCCGATTGTTTTAATCCATACAAAGCTTTGTTTAACTTAACTAAGTAAATTTTCCCGGGAATTATCATTATGTGCTTCTGGCACTTTTAAATCCTTCAGGGATTTTCATATATATATATATATATATATATATATATATATATATATATATATATATATCATGGTCTAACGAACCATACAAATAGGCCGTGACCACATCCATAAGGCGCATTTCAGGTCTTTCATGCACTGCCAGACATATCAAATATCGAAATATTATTGCATCCACCACAGGAGAATATGTCTTTTCATAATCAACACCAGGCATCTGGGTAAAACATTGTGCGACAAGTCATGCTTTATATCTAGTAATCTCATTTCGTTCATTTCTTTTTGTACAAAATACCCATTTATAGCTTACTGGTTTGATCTCTTTTGGTGTTCGAACTACAGGTCCAAAAACTCCTCGTTTTTCAAATGAGTCTAATTCAGACTTAATTGCCTCTTTCCATTTTGGCCAATCATTTCTATTTCTACACTCTTCCATAGAGGTAGGTTCATGATCCTCGTTTTCATTTATGATATCGCGCGCTATATTATATACAAAAATATTGTCGACAATTATATTATTCCGGTCTCATCTTATTCCCATAATGATATAGTTAATCGAGATCTCTTCATTTTCATTAATTTCAGGTACCTGATTCTCTTCATTATTAACTATGTCAATGGTCTCTTCTGGAAAGATATCCTCGATTTGACAATCATGGTTATTTGCTCATTTTCTTTTTCGAGGATGTTTATCTTTGGAACCAAGTGGTCTACCACGCTTCAGGCGTGCCTTAGACTCACTAGCAATTATAGGTTGTCCTTCAGGGACATCATTTTTGACAGGAGCATTTACAACTGGAATATGAGATTTTGTTACTCTTTTGTGGTCAGTAAATGCGTCTGGCAGTTGATTTGCAATACCTTGCAAATGAATTATCCTTTGAACTTCTAATTCACTTTCTTTTGTTCGAGGATCTAAAGTTTTCAATGATAATTCATTCCATGAAATCTCTTTTTCCAACTGTTTATTATCTCCCCCTAATGTTGGGAATAGTGATTCATCAAAGTGACAATGTTGGGAATAGTGATTCATCAAAGTGACAGTCTGTAAACCATGCAGTAAACAAATCTCCAGTCGTAGAGAAACAAAAGAATGGGAAAGAATGCATCTGGTAACCATTAAACATGCTACTCAAATATCATATGTTCTATAGGATCGTTTAACTTTATAATTTCTCAAAAGAAAATGATAACAATAAACTTTCATTCTTTACTATGAAATATTTGTAGGATTAAAATCCTAAAAGTGGCTGTACTGGTAAAAGGCTATAACTACATTTGTTAATTATGAACGGATGCAAAACACCTCTTGATGGTAGACTGATGGGCAGGATTGCAAATTCAATTTTCAACAACCAAGTTTGATTTGATTTTATTTTGATAACATTCAAAAAGCAGTTTGATGCATGGATGGTCACAGTTCCATACTCAGTAAACATAAAAATAAGTAAAAGAAGTTGTATTGTTTTTACTTTCATTCATTTTAAAAAGACAGTTAGAAGACGGAAGAAAAAGTGAACTTAACTCTGTCAGATCTAAACTGGTTAATTCTCTGGTAATGTACAGTTAATTCAACCAAAGATCAAATTTATTTTTAAAAATTGCATGTAATCAGAAATATAAGGCCCACGAAGACAAATCTATAACGACCTGCTCTCTTAATTGATGAGAAAGAAGTAATGACTGACTATGTACAGTTGATATGTAACTGTAGTAAAATCATATAATATCAAGACAAAACTGGGTTAAAGTTCAAGACAACTATTAACAAATAGAAATAGCAGACTCAAATAATCAAAACTATCAGCAGCTATAATACTACCACAATCAGCAAGAAGTATAGATTATTACTTCTTGATTTTTTGCCCAAAAAAGATAGGGTTTTGATCTGAAATTTTGTCCCTAAAAAGCTTTGATTCTGAACTATTCATGATTTGGTTGATATGGGGTCTTCTGATAATTACTACATCTTGCATACCCTACCCGCAATTTCATTATAGAATACTTTCTCGTTTCCCACACCTACACATTCATAAAGATAGAAAGTGGGATAATTGATTTGTTCATTAAATTTTAGGAAGAAGGTTTTTTTCACTTCTCTGGCCATTAAATTATTTCAAGATTCATGCAAATACATTACATAATCTGTTGACTTGTCAAGTGCATTAAACACAAATAAACCGATGGCATGTGTGGATGTCTAAACGAATATCTAATGATTAAAATCAGATTTTTTTTTTACAAAAATAAAATGAAGTGCTAGGCTATGAAGCACGGATACGGATCCGCGTATCCGATACGATACGTATTGGATACGCGGATACGTCGATTTCTCAAAAACTAGGATACGGGTACGTTAGGATACGCTTAATAAATTAAATAAAAATAATAATAATATATATTATAAATAAAAATTGAATTCCTTAAGTTATACATGGACAATATAAAATTGCATTAAATAAAAATATACGTACCTGAGTGAGATACTTCTTATCTGTTAAATACCATTTCTTATACTTATACTCTATTTGCAAGAGAATTCCTACATCAAAACATGCACTAGAACAAGCTCAGTATAACTCCAAGATGAGTTAGATTCCTACATATCTCTAAAGGAGTCAGGTAAATCCTTTTGAGTTTTGATCACATGGATAAAGAACTGAAAAAATAAATAAAGAACTGAAAAAATAAAAAATTAAAAAAAGAACCGATCAGGCGATCACGGTGAATAAATTAAGAACTGAAAAAATAAAAAAAGAACTGAAAAAATCCTTATCGTCATGTCAGGTAAATCCTTTTGAGTTTTAATCAGTAATGTCATTTTCTTTATTCAAATAAATAAAGAACTGGAAAAAAAATACCTTTATGGCAAATATCTGAGGGTGACAGAGAGATCTGATCAGGGTCGGAGAGATCTGATCGGGATCGGAGAGGAAGACTGATCGGGGTCGGCTGAGAGAGATCTGATCGGGGTCGGAGAGGGGTCGGCTGAGAGAGATCTGATCGGGGTCGGAGAGGAAGACTGATCCGGGTCGGCTGAGAGAGATCTGATCGGGGTCTGATCAGATCTGAGGGTGACAGAGAAGGATCGGCTGAGAGAGATAAGGGGATAGGGTTCTGATCGATGGGATGAGAAAGAGAGAGGCAGAGAAGGATCGGCTGAGAGAGAAAGGGATAGGGTTCTTCTGATCGATGGGATGAGAAAGAGAGAGGCAGAAGATAGAACGGTGAATGGGCTTGTTGGGCCGAGCCAAACGAAAAAAAAATAAAAAAAAATAAAAAGTATCGGTGGAGTATCCCGCCCTTCCGATACGCGTATCCCCGCGTATCGGAAGAGTATCGGATATTTTTTTAATTTTTTTAATTTTTAATTAATTCCGATACGTATCGGGTACGTATCGGATGAGTACGGTACGCGTATCGTGTCCGATACGTATCGGGTACGTGATACGCGACCCCCCGCAGAGTATCCGTGCTTCATAGGTGCTAGGTATCATTTACTTCGTCATTGTTGGCCTCTATATGCAACTACATGCCTAACCAATATATATAAAAAAAAGAACAATAGCTCTATCCGTTCCATCAAAAAAAAAAAAAAAAGAACAATATTTAAAATTTTAAAATGCCATTAAAATAAGGCTGACACGGTGACACAGCCTCACAGAGTCATGCATACACAATGTAATGTGATTGGCTGTAAAGTCCTTACTTCCTGTATTCGTACTCCCTTTATAGTTGTGAATAAGTCTGAGGAGATGTATTAGGAATTACTCTTAATGTATGTCAGGATGATCCACATACAAAATTTATAGAAATCTCATAACGTATAATCATCTTATCATTTACAAATAAAAACCTAGAACTAAGATCCGTACAAGAGCAGCTTATCAATTAATACTGAGATGAGCAATAAAAAATTATAATGGATGGCAGTTCTATACTTTCTTAGTACAAAAGAAAGTCACTAAATCTGCAATATATAATCCAAACTTGAACACCATTTACGTACTAAAATATATAATCTGCAAAAGAAATAGTCACCAAAAGAAATAGTCACTAAACCTTGGATTAGATGATAAAAAAAAACTTTTAGCTTCTTAGTTCAGCCTGGCATAAGACCCTGCTTTAATCGTACCAAGTACCAAATCTATATAGCATCACATTCACTCCGGGAAATGTAGCATGTCCAAAATATAAGACGAAATCGTCATTTTTCCATACATTTATAGTTAGTCACAGTTATGCATATTTAGATCTACAGGATCGTCATCAATTTATACTCATTGTATTGTTATCATACAAACAATATTTTCTTCATTTCGAGAGATCTTCGGGATCTTTAACTTTGTATGTCAAATTCTCACATAATTCCTTTTGCTAGATGAACAATATTTTATTTAAATTTCAAGAGATCTTCAGGATCATTGATTTTGATACAATCATCTTTCACTCCTTCAGGGAGATTGTGACAAAAGAAAATTATAGCTTTCGTTATATCTTTCATATGATCTCATTTAGATGATTCTTTGAATCCATCAATTGTCTCTTTGAGACTTTCGGTATTCAAATGAATTTCAACATCCAAAACTCATGACAAGTAATTCTTGTTGGTTATAATCAAGAGCTTTGAAAAATAAGAACATAATAAAATTATATGCATAATTAGAAATAAAAAGACGAGATCAAAATATAACATTTCTGATACACAAGATCCAAAAAAAATGGCGAGTGTAGAGCATACTAAGTTATATTGATCTTAAGGAAATGATCAAAAGTAAAAAATAATAATAAGATGAACTCGAGATTTAACATACTTACATATATAAAAAAAGACGAGATCAAAATGTAACTTTTCTGATACACAAGATCCATAAAAAAAAATGGCGAGTGTAAAGCATACTAAGTTATATTGATCTTAAGGAAATGATCAAAAGTAAAAAAATAATAAGATGAACTCGAGATTAACATACTTACATATATAAGGCCAAACATTTTTTCTTTTCTTCAGATGAACTTGAGAGTCGAAAGATAGAGACTCGTGCTGATAACGTGTTATGAAATTATATAAACAATCAACAAAGGAAATAGAGACAAGAGGGAAGAAGATTATTCTCATTCATAGGTTTTCATCTCTCTTACAAATGATTCACTCAATGGCCTATTTATAGGCTTACAAAGAATATAAAGAGATAATTACATAATTATTACATATGAATAAATATGAATGAATGCAATGTGGTGGTGGAGAATGTGGAAAGAGTGGGGGAAGTTCAATAGACAATTCACACTTAATATATTTATAACAATTCATTTAATTTAATAACTATACTTTTAATTGACGTGCATCGCACGTACATTATACTGGTCCCTATTAAACTCAATTACTCCACAAAATAAAGGGGCATTGAAGTTTAAAAATGTAGTACTAGGATTTTCTAAGAGCATATGTAGCCGTCTAAATCCAAAATTTAAATATTTGACTTATAATAATAGAAAATTTAAAAATGAGTTGTAGTTGTCTAAACCTAAATTTGGCTTTTCAACGACGGACAGAAGATCATTTTTTTTGGGAGCTATTTTTTTTTAGAAAAATATCGGACGGGATATTATATCCTGTTCGAGAAAAAAGTTCTAAAGAAAAGAGTTAATGGACCTATAAATATGGACTATGGGCCTAATATATAGGATTTAAAAAATTAAATTGAGAATTGAAAGTGTGGGACGGTGTATGATTTCGTTTCTTTTGGATTTTTTATAAAAATTTAAACAGTCGATCGCCCGTCCGATCTGTTTAATTAAAATAATAATAATAAAATTGTCGACGGACGGAATATGATATTCCAATATCTAAATTTTAGCTTTTGGCCATTTTCTCTCTTGAATTTGGCTAGCGACTATTCATATCGAATCCAAATTTTGAGTATTTGTCAACAAATGCAGCTTGTTTTTTGCCAAAATTTTTAAAATTTGTAAATTAAGGTAAGTACAGATGCTCTAACCTCAAGCAGGTTTCTTCAAATCCCAATCAAGAAAAACTTAGGGAGATCGAAGTCGAAATGGGAATCATCCCAATAAAGAAAAAGTTGCAGTAGACTAGTCGAAGCCGAAAAGATGAAGCAAGGTTCTCTCAGTCTTAGCAGTCAACCGAAAAAAAAAAAAAAAAAAGAAAATACCTGAAGAGGCCCAAATTGTTATCCAAAATGATCCACTTTTTAAAAGTATTTAACAAACTGATCCACTTTCGACAGTATTTATCAAAATGACTTGGTAAAAATACTTCGAGATAGCGAGTGTAGGCTTAGGTAAAAACTTGAAAAAAAAATATCAAATTAAGACTTGTTATCTCAAACAGCGATTGTAGTTGTAATACACTCGTTGTTTGAGATAGCGAGCTTGACTTTAATTTTTTTTTGTTAAACTGATCTACAAAAAAAAATCAAAATCAGGCTCGTTATCTCAAACATCGAGTGTAGTACAACTATACTTGTTGTTTGAGACAACGAGTCTTACTTTGATATTTTTCTTCAAGCCTTTTCTCCAGGTTATAGAGAAACACCTAAGCCTACAGTAGCTATCTCAAACAACGAGGGTATTTTCACCAAAAAACAAGAGTATTTTCACTAAACTCGCCGTTTGAGACATCGAGTTTGGTGAAAATATCATCGCTGTTTGAGACAGTGAGTCTCATTTTGAATTTTTTCTTTAAGTTTTTTCTCCAAGTTGTCGAGAAACATCTAAGTCTACACACGCTATCTCAAACAGCGAGAGTATTTTTACCAAACTCGCTATCTCATACCAAACTCGCTATCTGATGACAATAGCGAGTTTGGTGAAAATATCCTCGTTGTTTGAGACAATGAGTCTTACTTCGATATTTTTCCTTCAAATTTTTCTCGAAGTTGTGGAGAAACACCAAATCTTACACTCGCTATCTTAAACAGCAAAGGTATTTTCACCAAGCTCGCTATCTAAGATAGCGAGTGGGTCATTTAGATAAATACTTTTGAAAGTACGTCAGTTTGGTAAATGCTTTCAAAAAGTGGGTCATTTTGCATAGAACTTAATGGTTTGTTATTTTCTGTGGAAATCCATATCAAAAGGAAGTTGTAGAAAAGCAGAAAAGTTGAAGCCACATGAAGTAAATGAGATGAAGACAAAGAAGAAGGAGAAGGAGAAACTCATCGACAAGCGAGCAGCTCCAGAGGAGGAGAGTTCGGCCATCATGTCCCCCAACCCATCAACTGCTCTCAGAGACGGGCGCTCGTACAAACAAGTTGCTTAACCACAGTGGGACTTGACCATCGATGGGGCCCACGAGGTCGAACGAGCGCATAGAGAGCTCATCAAAGAGGTGAGAGGCGACCAACAAGAACAGAGGGAGGAGGGATCAGAACCTCGAAAAGAATCTCCGACCAAAGTTGGTCGCCGATATGGGGTGACCAACAGATCCAACGGCCCAGATGACAACAGGTCCAAGCCACAACCCCATCCAGATATGGGTAGATTGGTGCATGCAGAGGCGTACCAACGAAAAGAGGCTCAAAAGAAACCCCAAAATGGTAACATGCGCTTCATAGGGACTGGAAAAGAGCAAGGTAGCCCCCCAAAAGGGAGAAAGGGCCCAGCTTTGGGACAGGAGTCGATACGGGAAAGCAACGGGGGGGGGGGGGAAGACGGGGGGGGGGGGGGGGGGGGGGAAGAAGACAAGCGAGGAAGCGCCTTTAGCCAGGGAGTGGGTACCAAAGCGTAGTAGGTCACCAGAAAAGGAAAAAGGGGAAGCGGTGGTTCAAGAATGCCAGAGTGCAGGGACTACTTTGGGGATGAAGACAAGTAAAGAGTTGCTCATCAAAATAGGCAAAGAAGGAGTGGAGACAGATTGCGCTAACGACAGGCAAAATCGTAGCATAGCTGAGCGAGAGTGGTGGCCTTGGGTCATGAGCCCAGAGATAAGCTTACCCCTTTGGGGAAGAAGCTAAGCAAAGGACGAAGCCTTCACAGAGACTCAGGTCTGAGGGAGACCATGGGAAAAGCTCAACGAAATATGGAAATGGAAATGAGAGTTGGTAGACGCAAAAGAGATGAAAGAGGAAGCGTGGTCATGCTCTACAACAAAAACCCTTGACATCCACACCTGCATCCTCGACCGCAACGCCCACCAACCTGATTGAGACACGTGGCAAGCGGGACGCTATGCAGGGGACACATGCCCCACTGCAGCTGACAGCGGAAGTGGTTATCGAGAAGGCTGGTCACATGACTTGCGGAGGAGAACAAGCATTGTGTGGGCCGGTGGGTTTTCAACAGGATTTTCAAAAGGGGGACTTATTTATAGAAGTTGATGGGCCCAAAGAGGGGTCTAAAGAACAATTTATTGTATCTGAAACAAGTATTATAGTTTTGTATAGGGAACAACGGTGGGGGATGACCAACGGGCCTACTGAGGGGTCTGTCACGAGTGTCCCCAATAATCCGAACGTAAAGACGACAAGCTATGGGCCCATTGAAGGGTCCAACTCAGGAGAGCCTACGATATAGCTGGCAAATCAAACTCTCTACTTATATGAAGATGACCAAGAGGATAGGCTTAACCTCGAGGATGACTGTGTCTACTTAGAGGGGGAGACGTTGGACTCAGACGGAGAGGCGGAAGAGCTTACGAGTTTATCACCAGATTTGGTACCCTGCACTTTCCCCCCATCGCAAGCAACAGTTACAGGCTCGTCTCAAGATGATACAGGTCTCAGGGTTCACAAGAGGGCTATGGAGGAGTCCTTAGATGACTATTTGGAGATTGCGGCAGCCGCTAAAGCGGCTAAGACAAGCGTCGGAGGTACAGACTCTTTCCTAGCTTCAGTTTTTAATTTCATGACTGATACTGAAATTTTCTATCTAGCCGAAACCTGTGGTCTTGCGGTTAACGATATTGATAGAAACGCGCGATTCCTTAATAAAATTGGAGGCTGGGAAACTGATAGAGTTAGTCTTATTTTGGACTCGAATGCTAAAACGAGTCATGTACCCCGCCTAATAGTAGTTAATGGAGGCCCTATTCTGGAATGTTAGAGGCCGTGGTGGGCGGGGTAAACGAGAAATGGTTAAGAAAGTTGTAGCCAGATCTAGGGCTAACATTGTAGGTCTCCAAGAGACCAAACTGTCTCACATGTCTAGACTCAATAGAGTAGGGGGTAGCCGAATCTTCGAATGGAGGATATTACCATCAGTCGGGGCATCTGGGGGCATTGCCCTAGGGTTTAACCCCAACCTCTTCTGTTGTGTTGACGAACTCCACGGGCAATTCTCCTTATCGGTATTGCTACAGCGTAAGTCCGACCGTGGGTTCAATCGGTCACGGTGGTGTACGGGCCACACGCGTCCGCCGTGAGAACGACATTCTGGACGGAACTTCGAGCTATCCAAGCACACTGGCCACACCCACGGGTGGTGGGGGGAGATTTTAACATCACAAGATTTGCCTCAGAACACAGAGGTAGAGGTTCCAGTGACCTAGACAGAGAAGCATTTAATGTGGTCATCACTGACCTGGAACTGGATGACATCCCCATCGCGGATAGGCTTTTCACCTAGTCAAACATGCAGGCGATGCCCATTCTAGCTAAGTTAGATAGAATCTTGGTCTCCATGGAGTGGGAGACCAAATTCCCCCTATCATCAGCCAAGTCTCTCCCTAAACCAATCTCTGATCACGTGCCTATTTTCTTATCTTCGGGGGAGGAACAGCCCAGAAAACCATCAAAATTTCAGTTCGAGAAGGCTTGGTTAGAAATCCAAGGTTTCCACCATATAGTCAATGAGAGGTGGTCTCGCCCGACCAAGGGCACTGAGGCGTCTGCTATTTGGTGTGAGAAAATTAGCAGGCTCGGGGGCAAACTGAGGAAGTGGAACCAGACTAGATTTGCACTAATATGGAGAGCAAAGGAGTCCCTTCTTGAAGGAATTGAGGAACTTGAGAAGACGGAAGAGGCTAGGGATCTTACACAGAAAGAAAGGAATTGATTGCTTCAACTACGATAGGAAATTGACCAGCTCTACAGGATTGAGGAAATCAGATGGCAACAACGATCGAGAATTGCGTGGCTCAAAGAGGGAGACGCGAATATAGCATTCTTTCACCGAGTTGCCAGTACCCGATGTAGAAATAACCTCATCCACTCAATCAATTCGGAGTCTGGATTAATACAAAGCGAGGATGCTATTAAGCTGGCTTTCCAATCCCACTACAGGTGCTTCTTTAGGCACAAAGAGGACTTCAGAACCCCTCTCCAACATGACTTCTGGCATGACCGAATAGGCACTTCAGGTCCTAGGCTGCAATCCATCGAAGAAACCTACACCGAAAAAGAGGTCTGGAAGGCAGTCCAACAACTGCGTAAAGATAAAGCCTTAGGTCCAGATGGTTTCCCGATCATGTTCTATCAGATATTCTGGGAAGAAATAAAAGGTGACCTGCTGAAGCTGTTCGAGGACTTCTATGAGCATAAACTCAAGTTAGAGAGATTCAAATACGCAGAGGTGGTGCTGATCCCTAAGCAAGAAGAGTCGCGATGGGTCGGAGACTTCTGCCCCATAAGCCTCCTTAACTGCTCGGTTAAGATCATTACCAAGACTCTGGCTAATAGACTGGGGAAGGTAATGGACGATCTTATTAGTCAGGATCAGACGGGCTTCATTAAGGGAGGGTGTATTGAGGACAGCATTGCTACAGCGAAAGAGACTATCCATCAGTGCCATGCCTCCAACGCTAAAAGCTACCTCCTGAAGCTGGATTTTGAGAAAGTCTATGATTCCGTGGAATGGGACTGTTTACTGGAAGCGCTTGCTGGACGAGGATTCGGGGACAGATGGATCCACACGTGTCTTACTACAAGCAAGACGGCGATTTTGGTAAATGGGACAGCAGGTCACCCATTCTCCTGCAAATGGGAGCTCAGACAAGGAGATCCGCTATCACCCCTCCTCTTTACCATCGTGGCAGACGTTCTAAGATCCATGAGGACCAAGTGCAGTAGAGCAGGCTGGATTGTACCAGTGGCTAAAGGGGTACAGTGCCAAGGATGCTCTATACTCCAATACGCAGACGACACCCTCCTATTCGGCAATGGAAATCGGGGGAGACTACCGTCTTCAAAGAAATTCTATATTGCTACGAAGCTTGGTCGGGACTCAGAGTTAATTTCCACAAAAGCGCGCTAATTCCAATAGCTCTGAATCCAGAAGAGACGCTGGATCATGCCACAATCCTCAACTGCTCCATCGAGAGGTTCCCCATTCAATACCTTGGATTGTCGCTAAGAACCGGGAAACTAAAAAAGGCAGATTGGCTACCCATCATTGATAGGGTCGAGAAATGGCTAGCAGGATGGAAAGGGAAAACCCTCTATTTGGGAGGGAGAGTCACACTCATTAATGCAGTATTCTCAAACCTCCCTACCTATTATCTCTCTTTCTTTGAGATGCCACGATGGGTAATTCAAAGAATTGATCGGACGAGGAAGCATTTCATATGGAAAGGGGCAGACCCAGACCGAGGAGGATACCATCTCATTAGATGTGCGAAGGCATGTATGAAAAAGATTCATGGAGGTCGGGATATAATTGATCTTCGAGACATGAATTTAGCATTACTGGGTAAATGGTGGTGGAATGTTTTCCGCCCTAATGGAGAAGGGTGGCAACAGTTTGTTCAGGGATACATGCATGGGAATGGAACTAGAAATCTAGGCTTCAGGATAGGCCCTAGAGTATCCTGCTTCTGGAAAGGTATCACTATGGCATACGAACCTTTCAACAGCTGTGTTAAATCAGTCATAGGTAATGGCAGGCTTACTAGATTTTGGTGAGATAAGTGGTGTGCTGATGTGTCTAATTTTTATACAAATATTTGCATTCAATAACCCATTAAAAAGTGCTTGTTTTCAATTATATTGTTTATAAGTCGTCTTATTTCTCTAAGATTTAAATTGATTATTTATTTATGAAGAAATAAGATTTTTTTAATGCAAAAAGTGATTTTTAATTTTTATAAGGGTGTAAAAGGAAAAAAATAAATTTACATGGATTTGGATAAAGCCAAAAAGATAAAAATCTGTTATTTTAAGTTTATCTAATTAAAATTAAATTTAAATACTAAATTCTGATTTATATGTTTGCAGATATATCCTAATCTACAAGTAAGATGATGACACATCCAAATCCTGTTGCCGTACAAGACCTACTCCTATAAATAGCAAGCAACAAATATCTTCTTTCTTATTGTCGAATTGAAGCAGCAGGCATCGAAGACCTTCAGGGCTTCACGTGGGCTTCGATTGACACCAGAGACAGCGACAGAAGTGGGCACGTGGCAGCAGCAGAAGTGGGCACGTGGACCAATTTGACTGGCGACAGACGTGCAGACAGGCTTTGATCCGTGTGCAACAGTGCTTCGGAGTGACGGGCGACTGGCTTCGATTGACGCGTCTGACTGGGCTTCGATTTGACTGGTGTGCGACGAGAATCAGCGATCTGACTGGTCTTCAAGAGCATTCAGATCCAGTTTTTGAGACAAAGGGGATTGCAATAAATTTTTTATTCTTTTTCTTCTCTCTCTAATTTTTGTAATGCAATCCTTGAACAAATTTATTAATTGCAATAGTTTTATTATGAATATGTGCAACTAATTTCATTGTTGGGCTGATTGAAACCGTAGTCATGTAATGTTTATAATCTTCTAAACTATTACTTTATTCACTTATTGATTAAGCCTGGTTTAATTGACACAAATTTTATAATATGAATCAAACTTGGTTAGAGTTTCTTCGGAGCAGTCGACTGAGAGTGACAGCAAGTCGACTGACATAAAGAACCTGATGTTATCAAGTTTGCTTATTATAAAATTGACTCTGTTATATGAGCATGGAGACGACCCGTATCTTGTGCTCATACTTGTAACACAGGAATCTTTAGGGGTTCTTGGTTTAATCAACTTAAGGGATCTAGATTTGATACCAACTTCTAGAACTTTGAGTGTTTGTTCGTTTCCATTGTTCCTACGCTTTCTTCAAGTGCAACTTAGTAGATACCATGCTAAATACTTAAGGAAAGAAACGAATTAGAGTAGATACCATGCCTAATTCTTGGCCTAGGGAAACATTAACTTTAAGGAGTAGATACCATGCCCTTAAAGGAACAAACATGAGTGACCAGAATAGTGTAGAACTTAATTTAGCATTCATGACTATAGGTGGAAATCATGCCCAACTACTTTAATAGATATTTGTGACTCAATTTGTAGTTCTACTTGATTTAGATTTTAATCTTTTCATTTCCTTTCAAATAGACTTTTAGAACAAAACCTTATGATTTGCATCTACTTTTGTTTTATTGATTAGTGAGTTAAGTACTACAATCTCTGTGGGATAGACCATTGCTTTTCACTACGCTTCTATAAACGATTCGTACACTTGCGAGGTTTTAATTTGTGTCTAGTTTATCTATTTATTTAGATAGCTGAGATATACAACAAGTTTTTAGCGCCGTTGCCGGGGATTGTTTAGTATTTTAACTTGCAAATCAATTTTTAGCTTTTTCTTTTTTCTTTTTCTTTTATTATATTTTCTTTCAGGTTACATTCCAAAAGCAACAATGGGTGAGGAAGTACCAAATCGAGTACCAATGCAAGACAAATTCACTCCGAAGAATATTGAGCAACCTTCTTGCATAGCTTTTCAACCTAATGTCACAGGGAATATGCATCTATCACCTCAATTACTCAGCATGGTTCCTCACTTCAGTGGCAGAATAGACGAGGATCCGCACCTCCATTTGCAAGATTTTTTTGATCTTTGCAGAACACAAAGCGTCCAAGGGCTCACCCCCGAACAAATGAGGTTAATTTTGTTTCCATTTTCTTTAAAACTTTATGCTAAATTGTGGTATAATTCTTTGGAACCAGGATCAATTCAATCATGAGAGCAATTGGCAACAAAGTTCCTGAAAGAATTCTTTCCAACCCAAAAAACCAAACAACTAAAAAGAGAGATTCAACTCTTCCAACAAAAAGATGACGATTTATTCTTCGAAGCATGGAAGGACTTCAAGAACAAGCTTCTCAAGTGTCCTACGCACAACATGCCTAAAGATGATCAGGTACAAGCATTTTATGAGGGTTTAAATGACACTAACAAAGCAATTGTAGATTTAGCTTGCAATAGAATTTTGATGAGGAAGAGTGGTGAGGAGGCCATCGAGCTATTTGAAGAACTCAGTGAGAACTCACAACAATTCTCAATAAGAAGGGGCCTTTCGAAAAAACAGGGAGTTTACGAAATTTCTAGCAATGATAGCATGCAATTAGAAATGGAAATTATGAACAAAAAGATTGACATGCTTGTTAATACAATTTCAACGTTGGGTGGCGTAAAAACCAACCAAAAGAAATTTGTGCAATTTGTACTCATTCTGATCATACAACTAATACATGTCTCATGTCTTCTTTCACAGATCAGGAGCACGCAAACTACATAGGACATGGAGTGTACCCGCCCAAGAACAACCCTTTTTCAAACACGTACAAACCAGGGTGGCAAAACCATCCAAATTTCTCATTGAGCAATAATCAAAACCATCACGGCAATCAATTCGCACAAGGGCATGCGCAGCAATTCCAGAGTGGGAATGGGTTTGATCGGCCAGTGCAAGAACAGAAGAAGTTGGATTTCGAATTCACCGTTCTTCAATTACTCCAACAGCAACAGCAAATAAGCAACCAACAAGGGCAGGCCATTCAAAAATTGGAAACTCAAATCGGTCAAATTGCTAAGGAGTTAAGTGAAAGAAAGGCAGGAGAACTCCCACCACAAACCATACCAAACCCTAGAGGACAAGAACAGCTCCAATCGGTGACAACCCTAGAGGACAAAATTGAGTTTAAAATGTTTGATGCACCAAAATTACCACACGGTGATCATGAATGTTATAATGTTGATGTGGTTCAGGAAATTTGTGACCAAACATTTCAGGAACATAGTGTCGATCCATTACAAGCCACAATTACACACCTTCTAATACTATCTCAAGTTGAACAGGAATATGATGATTGGAGGATTGCAGAGACAGTACATTACCTTGGAAATCCAAAATCATATTCAGGTAAGTTTGCACATGTGTTTGAAAATCTTGTGTTTAATAATATTTTTGTTTCTTCTTTTACCAGGACACCAGATGTAGAGCTAAAGCCGCTACCTGAACATTGGAAGTATGCATATGCGGGTGAAAACCAGACGTTACCTGTGGTAGTCACTGCAAAATTGAGGATGCAGGAAGAAGAGACATTGTTGAGAATATTGCAAGAACACAATGGTGCATTAAGGTGGACCAATGCTGATAGGCTTATGTCAAGATGGTACGGTCCATACGTTGTTACAAAGGTTTTCCCACATGGAGCGTTGGTGGTTTATAGCAAAAAGAAAAATCAAACGTTCAGGGTGGATGGGCATAGTGGGAAACCTTATAGCGAGATGAGTTTTGAGCCGCAAGAGGAAGATATTGCATAAACTCATCATGTCTGGCTGAAGACTTCAAACTTAGCGCTTCTTGGGAGGCAACCCATGTTTTCTTTTATTGCATTTAGATTTGATTTATCTTTTAGTTTATTTTATTTTAATTTTTGGATTTTATCTTGTAGGATTGCAGAAAATTTGAAGTCGCCAGGGCGGAGCTGTTTTGAACACAAGCATTGACGGCTGTTTTTGAGCAATTTGGAGTCAAAATATGGAAAAGTGATTCAAAGAGAAGTTGTAGCCTATCTTCTTAGCTTTCCAGCAAAAAAAATAAAGTCCATTTGGACATCTACAGCTCCAGATATCTCCAAAATAGTGAATGCTGCTCGTGCAGAATTTTCAAGACGAATCAGGAGAGAATTTCTGAACTTTTGCATTCTTTTTGTTTTTCTTTTTCCTTTCCCATTGAGGACAATGTGATATTCAAGTTTGGGGGGGGGGAGGTTTATAAATTTATTATTTATTATTTTTTTGAAAAAAAAAGAAAATTTTAAAAGGATTTCAATTAAGCTCACCATTACACTTTTGAATTCTTCATTTAGATAAGCATTGAAATAATTTTTTTGGAATAAACAATTTCTTATAAAGCAAGAGTAAGCATATGTATTTACTTTAGAATTATTGAGTTTCAAAATTCCTTACAAAATTATGTGAGTCATGCTATTATACATAAAAAAATAAATGTGATGCTTTTTCTTGTGATTATACCCTTTGATCTAGTCCTAAACAGAGTTTAAGTAAATAGAGTAATAACAAAAAAAAAAAGAGAATAAAGTCAATCTACTCCAATATTTTGAGTTGCTTAGTAACTAGGGGTATTCATCACCAATGTTTACTTTTACGTCAAACGGTAACTTGAAATATGAGTATGCAAAGCACTTTAAAGTTTGTGACTTGTTGAGTAACCGGATGGATTCATCACAAATGTTTTGCATTCGCGTCAAAATACAAGTGACGACTTAAAGAATGTGACTCAAAAAAATAAAATAAAATAAAATAAAATAAATAAATAAATAAATAAATAAAAACTCTAGTTTGCTACTCGGTTTGTAGTAGTGAGAAGGGATAATCGCAGATTGAGTTGTTACATACTATAATTATATTAATTGCATGACAAATACGATTGAGTTGGAAATTATGAATAAATAATTGCACTGGAGAAAGTGGGTATGCTTGTTTTTACTTTATTTGCAATTGTTTATATTTTTAATTGCAATTTTGATGCTTGCATAATGAGAATTCTTGGTGTGATGGGTTGAGTCTACTATTATTTTTCCCTTGTTCATAATTTTAGTTTTTGCTTGAGGACAAGCAAAATCTTAAGTTTGGGGGTATTTGATGTGTCTAATTTTTATACAAATATTTGTATTCAATAACCCATTAAAAGTGCTTGTTTTCAATTATATTGTCTATAAGTCGTCTTGTTTCTCTAAGATTTAAATTGATTATTTATTTATGAAGAAATAAGATTTTTTTAATGCAAAAAGTGATTTTTAATTTTTATAAGGGTGTAAAAGGAAAAAAATAAATTTACATGGATTTGGATAAAGCCAAAAAGATAAAAATCTGTTTTTAAGTTTATCTAATTAAAATTAAATTTAAATACCAAATTCTAATTTATATGTTTGCAGATATATCCTAATCTACAAGTGAGATGATGACACATCTAAATCCTATTGCCACACAAGACCTACTCCTATAAATAGCAAGCAGCAAATACAAAAAAAGGAAGCCAATGAACACAGAAAAACACAAAAGGAAAGTAAGAAAGAGAGAGAGAGAGAAACAGAGAGAGAGAAACATTCAAATATCTCTCTCTCTCTCTTTCTTCTTTCTTAGTGTCGAATTGAAGCAGCAGGCATCAAAGACCTTCAGGGCTTCACGTGGGCTTCGATTGACACCAGAGACAGCGGCAGAAGTGGGCACGTGGCAGCGGCAGAAGTGGGCACGTGGACCGATTTGACTGGCGACAGACGCACAGACAGGCTTCGATCCGCGTGCAACAGTGCTTCGGAGTGACTGGCGACTGGCTTTGATTGACGCGTCTGACTGGGCTTCGATTTGACTGGCGTGCGACGATAAGCAGCGATCTGACTGGTCTTCAAGAGCATTCGGATCCAGTTTTTGAGACAGAGGGGTTTGTAATAAATTTTTTATTCTTTTTCTCCTCTCTCTAATTTTTGTAATGCAATCCTTAAACAAATTTATTAAATGCAATAGTTTTATTATGAATATGTGCAACTAATTTCATTGTTGGGCTGATTGAAATCGTAGTCATGTAATGTTTATAATCTTCTAAATCATTACTTTATTCACTTATTGATTAAGCCTGGTTTAATTGACACAAATTTTATAATATAAATCAAACTTGGTTAGAGTTTCTTCGGAGCAGTCGACTGAGAGTGACAGCAAGTCGACTGACATAAAGAACCTGATGTTATCAAGTTTGCTTATTATAAAATTGACTCTGTTATATGAGCATAAAGACGACCCGTATCCTCTACTCATACTTGTAACACAGGAATCTTTAGGGGTTCTTGGTTTAATCAACTTAAGGGATCTAGATTTGATACCAACTTCTAGAACTTTGAGTGTTTGTTCGTTTCCATTGTTCCTATGCTTTCTTCAAGTGTAACTTAGTAGATACCATGCTAAATACTTAAGGAAAGAAACGAATTAGAGTAGATACCATGCCTAATTCTTGGCCTAGGGAAACATTAACTTTAAGGAGTAAATACCATGCCCTTAAAGGAACAAACATGAGTGACCAGAATAGTGTAGAAGTTAATTTAGCATTCATGACTATAGGTGGAAATCATGCCCAACTACTTTAATAGATATTTGTGACTCAATTTGTAGTTCTACTTGATTTAGATTTTAATCTTTTCATTTCCTTTCAAATAGACTTTTAGAACAAAACTTTATGATTTGCATCTTCTTTTGTTTTATTGATTAGTGAGTTAAGTACTACAATCTCTGTGGGATCGACCCTTGCTTTTCACTACGCTTCTATAAGCGATTCGTACACTTGCGAGGTTTTAATTTGTGTCTAGTTTATCTATTTATTTAGATAGCTGAGATATACAACATGTGCTGATCACACACTCAGGTCCATGTTCCCAGACTTATACGAGCAAGTGACACAACCACATTGCACAGTGGCAGCAGCCTGGAAAAGAGGCGCATGGAATCCAGCTTTCAAACAACCGCTTGACATAGGCTCCCAGCGCAGACTGACGGAACTTCATACCTACATCTCCAATGCTGGAATTGGCTGTACTCAGGGGGCCGACAAGAAAACCAGGGATTTGGAGAAAAACGGCAAGTTCACAGTTCGCTCCTTGTACAATCGCATCCACTTTAGGGGATGCTCACCAAAGTGGTCGACCATTGTCTGGAGAACGAAAGCACTGCTAAAAACCAAAGTTTTCCTATGGTTGGTGCTAAACGATGCGATCCTGACTAGGGAAAACCTAACTAAGCGCCAACCAAATGTGGATTATCACTGTGGGTTCTGCCAAGCTACCCTGGAAACTAGAGACCATCTTTTCCTCCACTGTCCTAGGAGCAAAGCGGTCATCGTAGAGGTTCTCAGTACACTAGTGACATCTCAATACCCTACTACATATGAGGACCTCTGGGTAAGAACCAAATTCGCGTCGGGGAGAGGTGCTATGAGAGAGGCATGGTATATTGCGATTGCCGCAATGACCTGGGTTCTCTGGCTAGACAGAAATAATCTATACTTTCGTTGAACTTGCAACAGTATTTCTGGCAATCTGACTCATATTATGCATCTAATTTCATTTTGGGCTAATGTGGCAGCAGGTCCTAAGGGCAGGATTGCGACTGTATTCCAGGTACAGGAGTTTGACGACGAGGAGATTGAGATTAGCCCGACGATTGACTGAGATCCAGCAGGAGATCCAGCACGAGCTCTGATGGACAGTGATACCCACCACCCTAGGGCTTGTTGGGGGGAATGATGTATTACTTTGTGGCTACTTTATGTTCTCTTTTGTCCCCCCCCCCATGTTCGGGGTGGAGTATGTTTTTCTATTTTATTTCTAGGATTTTGTTGTAAGCTCAATACCTTAAGTTTTTTTTATTAATTTCTTATTTATGAAACAGGGTGGCCAGATTCCACCTGATATTGCTAAAAATAGGGTTAAATTGAAACCGTCCAAATTGGGCACGAATCTTAAAGCTTAGGGGTAAAATGGTAATTTCACCTATAAAACGGGTCTAAGATGGGTACTGGGTCTTTTCTACAAAGGCCCAATAACCCACGAATGGATCCGCCTTAATTGGGTGCGGGTCCCAACCCACGAGAAACCAAGTCCTGCTGGATAGAATTAGGGTTTCTGATTGTATTAAATCAACGGCCCTGATTCACTCTATCCTCTCACGGGGAATTAGGGATTTCCTTCCTAAACTGATCCCAAAGGCAGCTATAAATATACCCCCCATCCACCACCATTAAGAGGTAATCAATCTTTTGCCAGTTTACGCTCTTTCATAATCTTTTCTGATTACTGACTTGAGCATCGGAGGGTGCATCGCCGGGATCAACCCCGGTGTCTCGCATTTTGCAGGTGAACGGCAGGAGTCAACGATCAAACTCCAGTGGAAATGTTCCAGGTTTGCTATTCGGTTTTCTTAAGAATCCACAAATTCTATATGTTTGCCCCCACACCAGATTTAGCGATAACAGATTGGCGCCGTCTGTGGGAACCCACGAAAAGCAACCCTTCCTCTTCCCGTCGGTCAGATCTTCTCCAGCTATGCCTCCCCGAAAAATGAGATCCAGAGGGTCCAACTGTGGACCTACTCCTCCTCAACAGCAGGAGATCCCCCTCCAAACCGTCTAGCCGTAGGGACCCTCTCCTCAACCTGATCAGGCCCCATAACAGGGCCAACCTCCTCCTCAGAATCTTCAACCCCCTCGCGATCAAACCGGGCCTCAGAATGCCGGCACGGGGGGCTCCCATCCCAATCCTCAGAAACAACCTCTCCAATATGACCACGTCTCCGTGCACAACCCCTCTACCGACTCCATGGCGTCTCATAGTCCCCGGGCCTCCGATGACCTCCGCAACACCCTCAACAATCGGCAGAAAGAAGAGGATCTTCGCCGCCGTTTGGATGAAAGGCGGGCCCGAGAGGGAGCCTCCCACCAACAACGTCCAAATGAGCGATCTCCCATCGCAGGGAATACAGAAGGTCCCCTCCTCATAGAGGACAGAGAGAGTCCCGTGGGCACCATAGGAGAAGGCCTCATTCTCCTGCTGGTTGACAACCCCCGAGGAATGATGACGCACCCATCACCCGTGCCGAGTTCCAACAATTCCAAGCAACCATCTTGCAAGCCTTCAATCTCCGACCCAACAATGACAAAGCTCAGAGGGTCCCCACTCCTCCTCCGCTCCAAAGTCCTCTCCATTGGTCCCTAACTCCTCCCCCAGCTCCTAGCAACCGCCACCATATTCCTAGCCCTCGCCACTCCCGGAGCTACCGTCGTCGTAGCCCCCGCTCCCCTTCATACGAAGACGGGTCCAGAGGCTCATTTGGCTACCGTCGAAGGGATGACACCGTCTACCGTCGTCTCCACGAGATGGAGAGGCGCTTGGGTCAGCTAGATAAGGAAGAGGAGCTTAGAGGAAGGACCCTTCGTCCGAGCGAACCTCCCTTCTCTCAAATAATCATGGAGGCGCCCGTTCCAATAGGCTTCAAGCCCCCACGGTTCGAGACTTACTCTGGGGAGTCAGACCCCGTAGACCACATCGAGAGCTTCAAGACCCTCATGCTGATACACCAAGCTTCCGATGCTCTATTGTGCAAAATCTTCCCGGCCACCCTCAAAGGTCCCGCTCGGGAGTGGTACTCTAGCCTCGCCCCGTCCTCCATATTCTCCTTTGAACAGTTCGAAATCCTCTTCATCACCCACTTCGTAAGTAGCCGCTGCACAGAGAAGACCAGCATCTCGCTACTCTACCTCAACCAGAAGAAGGGTGAGAAGCTTAGACACTATGTGAAAAGATTCACCGCGGAAGCTAGGTCCATCGCTTCCCTCGACCAGTCAGTCGCTGCAGTAGCCTTCCAATCGAATGTCCTTAACTCCAGCCTTCGGTCCTCCCTGGCCAAGAAGCCCCCACAAAACTTCTCCGACCTCCTTATCAGATGCGAGAAGTATATTTGGACTGAGGAAGCTGAGCATCGCCCCACCTTTGACGGGCCTTCCTCCGGAACCAAAAGAAAGGCAACTGAAGAAGAGGGAGCCAAGAAGCTCTAGAAAGACAACGGTGGCCAGCACCGCCCTCCTCTCAGGTTCGAGAAATTCACTCCTCTTAATGCCAACATTTCCACTATTCTCATGGAAGTTGAGAAGGAAGGGGTCATACCTCCTGCCTCTAAGATGAATACCCCCGATAAGAAGAGGGACAAAGAGAAGTGGTGCCGTCATCACCGGGACCATGGCCACGACACCAATGATTGTCGGACCTTGAAGAACGAAATTGAGGCTCTCATCCAGAGGGGGCAACTGGCTAAGTTTGTGAAAAAAGACCGAACCGATCTTCCTCCTCCCCCCCGGGGGGCTAACAAGCGTCCTGAACGACGCGATGAGACTCCCAAATTTGAAGAGGAGCGTATCCTGCATCTCATTCACGGAGGCCCCATGGGAGGCTCCTCCAACTCCTCTCGTAAGGCTTTCATCAGAGAGGTTAACTCAGTACACTACATGCCTCCTGTCAAAGGCCTCGGAGTACCGGTCACTTTTTCAGATGAAGACCTCGAAGGTGTCCGAATCCCCCATTGCGACGCCCTAGTGATCAACCTCCATATGGCAAATTTTAAAGTGGAGAGGATACTGTTGGACAATGATAGCTCCGTTAACATCCTCTTCCTCGCTGCTTTCAAGGGCTCAAGCTATCCCGGGACAAGCTTAAGCCCGCTGGCTACACGCTCCATGGGTTCACGGGAGTGTCAGTGACTATTAAAGGGGTAATCACCCTCGACGTAACCGCTGGCAAAACTCCTACTATCTGAACGAAGCCGATGGACTTCATGGTCGTCGACGTCCCAGCTGCTTATAATGTAATTCTAGGCCGACCCGGCCTTGCTGCTCTAGAAGTCATCCCGTCGGCTTATCATCTCAAGATGAAGTTCCCCACCAGGGCGGGAGTTGGGGAAGTAAGGGGTAGTCAAGAGATGGCCCGTAAGTGTTACATGACCTCCACTGGGGGTCCAGTCCTCTTCCTCGAGACTCTTGAGATTCTCCAAGAGAACGCCCAACCAATGTCCGAACCGGTGGATGACCCGGCCTTGCTGCTCTAGAAGTCATCCCGTCGGCTTATCATCTTAAGATGAAGTTCCCCACCAGGGCGGGAGTTGGGGAAGTAAGGGGTAGTCAAGAGATGGCCCGTAAGTGTTACATGACCTCCACTGGGGGTCCAGTCCTCTTCCTCGAGACTCTTGAGATTCTCCAAGGGAACGCCCAACCAATGTCCGAACCGGTGGATGAGCTGGAGGAAATGCACTTTTCCGAGCAGGATCCGAACCGCAAGTTCTTTATCAGCAAGACCCTCCCATCTGCCCTATGTTCCGACATAGTTCAATGCATTAGAAAGAACCACAACCTCTTCGCATGGTCAGCTGCCGACATGCCAGAAATCTCCGAAAAGCTCCTCGTCCACCACCTCAGTGTTGCTCTGGGGTCTAAACCGGTCCAACAGAAGAGGCGCAAGTTTGCCCTCGAGCGCCAGCAAGCTATCAAAGAAGTGGACAAGCTCCTTAAGGCTCGGTTCATACAAGTGGTCAATTACCCCGAATGGCTCTCGAACGTAGTTATGGTAAAGAAGGCCAACGGGAGCTGGAGAATCTGTATCGACTTCACCGACCTGAACAAGGCATGCCCTAAAAATCCATTCCCTCTCCCTAGCATCGACACCTTGATCGACGCTACTTCGGGCCATGAACTCCTAGCTTCATGGATGCCTTCTCCAGGTATAATCAAATCTGCATGTTCCCCCCGGATATCCCGAAGACCTCCTTTGTTACCGATCAGGGGCTCTATTGCTACAGGGTAATGCCCTTCGGGCTGAAGAATGCCGGTGCAACCTATCAACGGCTCGTCAACAAGGTCTTTCAAGAGCAGATCGGCCGAAACATGGAAGTATATGTTGATGATATGCTTGTTAAGAGCATCCATGGGGCCGACTATGTTACCGATCTACAGGAAGCGTTTGATGTACTTAGAAAGCATGATATGAGGCTCAACCCGAAAAAGTGTGCATTCGGGGTCTCATCGGAAAAATTCCTAGGCTTCATGGTCAGCCAAAAAGGAATCGAAGCTAACCCCGAGAAAATCAAAGCCATACTGGACATGGCTCCTCCCAAAAATGTGAAAGAGGTTCAGAAGTTGGCGTGGCGCCTCGCCGCCATAGGGCGCTTCCTTTCCAAGTCAGGGGAGAAGTGTCTTCCCTTCTTCAAAGCGGTCAGGGGGGCTAAGGGCTTCGAATGGGGTCAACAACAACAAGAATCATTCGATCAGCTTAAAGCCTATCTAGTCAACCCCCCTCTCCTCAGCAAGCCTATCCCTGGGGAGACACTCTACCTCTACTTAGCTACCTACGAGCAAACCCTCAGCGTTGTCTTGGTGAGGGAAGAAGACAAGGCTCAGAAGCCCATCTATTACGTGAGCAAGGTACTTCGGGATGCCGAGCTCTGCTACCCAAGACTGGAGAAGATGGCGTACGCCTTGGTCATGGCAGCTAGGAAGCTTCGCCCATATTTTCAGTCCCACTCGGTGGTCGTTTTTACCGACCAGCCACTAAAGCAAGTCCTACATAAGCCCGAGACCTCAGGTCGTCTGATGAAGTGGTTCATTGAGCTGAGCCAGCATGACATATCATACCAGCCTCGGACTGCAACTTAGCTGAATTCATTGTGGAGAGCACCATTCCAGAGGTCAGTCAAGCAGCAAACAGAACCCCTATCTGGATGGTATATGTAGACGGATCCTCTTGCACCAAAGGGAGCGGAGCCGGGGTCATTTTGGCAGGCCCAGATGATTTTGTTCTCCAATACTCCCTCCGCATCAACTTCAAAGCCTCCAACAATGAAGCGGAGTACAAAGCCCTTAGAGCCGGCCTCGGCATGGCTCGAAAGGTAGGGGCACAATGCCTCCGGATATTTAGCAACTCTCAGCTGGTCGTGAATCAAGTCTTAGGCGAGTACGAGGCGTGAGATGACCGAATGGCTAAGTATCTAGCCAAAGTCTAAAATCTCATGGCCCTGTTCGAAGAGGCACTCATTCAGCGAATCCCCAGAGAGGAAAATTCCCAAGCAGATGCCCTCTCCAAGTTAACCTCCTCCTCCCTTCAGGGTCTCGAGCAGACCGTCCTGATTGAAGTGCTCCTAAGACCGAGCATAGAAGAAGAAACTCCCGACCCGATGGAGTCGCTGTCCGTCCAACTTCAAGATAACTGGATGAAACCTCTGATAGAATTTTTAAGGGATGGGTTCCTCCTCGAAGACCCAAAGGAAGCTCGCAAAGTTCGTGCCAGAGCGGAGCGGTACTCCCTTGTTGAGGGGGTCTAGTACAGACGCTCCTACACCCAAGTAGACGGCAGACCCTACTTGAGGTGCCTCTCCCCGAGCGAAGCTTCATATGCCTTATAGGAGCTCTACGAAGGTATAGGCGGAGCACATTCAGGGTCAAGATCCCTCGCCAGGAAGGTGTTGAATTATGGGTACTTCTGGCCTACCCTCCTACAAGACGCCGAACGACATATCCGGCAATGCACCTCTTGTCAAAAGTACTCCAACGTTCGTCGCCTACCCCAAGCACAACTCACTTTCCTATCAAGTCCGATCCCTTTCGCAATGTGGGGGATGGACTTACTAGGGCCGTTTCCACCAGCTCCCAGCCAACTCAAATTCTTAGTCGTGGCAATCAACTACTTCTCAAAATGGATAGAGGCTGAGCCTTTGGCTACAATCACTGAGAACAAAGTACTTTAGTTCTTCTGGAAGAATGTCATCTGCAGGTTCGGCGTGCCCCAGGTCCTAATAACCGATAATGGAACACAATTCACGGGGGTTGCGTTCCGATCTCTGTGCGAAGACCTCGCCATTCAGCAACGCTTCTCTTCCGTCTTCCATCCTTAAACAAACGGCCAAGTGAAAAATGCCAACCGGCAGATCCTCTCCGGTATCAAGAAAAGGCTAGATAAGGCGGCCAAAGGTTTATGGGCGGATCAGCTCCCCAACGTACTGTGGAACTACCGCACTACGAAGTGGACCCCCACAGGTGAATCACCATTCAATCTCACCTATGGGTCCGAAGCTGTGATCCCCTTGGAGGTCGGACTACCATCTCCTCGCCTCATGGCCTATGAAGAAGAACAGAATGCTAGAGAGCTTCGGACAAACTTGGACTTGATTGATGAGCTCCGTGAAAGAGCTTCACTTCGCCAACAAAACTATCGAAGGAAGATTGAGTTGGCCTATAACAAGAGATTTCGTCCCACCAGTCTCAAAGAGGGGGACTTAATCCTTAGAAAGCTGGCTATCTCATTCCCCAGTCAAAAGAGTAAGCTAGCTCCGAACTGGGAAGGACCCTACAAGATTACCAAAGTAGTTCGGCCCGGTACATACCGTCTACAAGATCTTGAAGGCAGAGAGATTCCTAGGATTTGGAATGCCGACCATCTTTTGAAGTACCAAGAGGGCACCTGAACGCCTCTCTAAGTACCTTCGGATGTTGAACCGTTCCTTACCTTTCACTTGTATTTTGCTCCTTTATTTCTTCAATGTAATAACGGCTTGCAACTTAGAAGCAACCGACTAGTTGTTATCAATAAAAAGCTTCTTTTTCCATATTTCTTGTGATTATGTACATCTCTCTATTTTTAATTTCTTTTACTCAAACGACGAGTTCGGAGTCCAACACTTGGCTCGACTCCGCTTCGCAAGCTCTCTCTTAAGCGAGCTAGAAGTGGTTCGCTATTTGGAATTGCTCCCACAACTGTTGAAACTTACTCAAACGATGAGTTCGGAGTCCAACACTTGGCTCGACTCCGCTTCGCGAGCTCGCTCTTAAGCGAGCTAGAAGTAGTTTGCCATTCGGAATTGATCCCACAACCGTTGAAACTCACTCAAACGACAAGTTCGGAGTCCAACACTTGGCTTGACTCCGCTTCGCAAGCTCGATCTTAAGCGAGGTAGAAGTGGTTCGCCTTTCGGAACTGCTCCCACAACCGTTGATACATACTCTAACGACGAGTTCGGAGGCCAACACTTGGCTCGACTCTGCTTCGCAAGCTCGCTCTTAAGCGAGCTAGAAGTGGTTCGCCATTCGGAATTGCTCCCAAAACCATTGAAACATACTCTAACGACGAGTTCGGAGTCCAACACTTGGCTCGATTCTGCTTCGCAAGCTTGCTCTCAAGCAAGCTAGAAGCGGCTCGCCATTCGGAATTGCTCCCCGCAACCGTTGAAGATTCGCTTAAACAACGCGCATGAAGTGTTCACAACTATACTAGACATGGGAGAAGAGTGCTTAGAGGTGTTAAACCTTTAGTCCTTAAGGTTCGCCTAAAGATAAAGCTAGACACTTCGTGCCTACAAGAAGAAAGATTCACTTCTGGTTTTGAGTAGTTGTTAAAAGTTGGAGGAGTTGTACTTGAATTAATGCCCACCAACAGAAGCACACGAACACAGAAGAGAAACAAAAGCTTTCATCTATATAAAATTCTAATGCACAAAAGCGTTCGAGTTACAAGACCAAGCTACGACTACAAGGAACTACAAAAACTCGAAGAAGCATTATACAACTTATTCAACGCTTCTTCGGAAGGGGGACATTTTGGTTCAAAGACACCCAGGGACGGTGCCGCCTAACCTTGGAGCTCATCTCCAAACCGACGAACTGAGATGCCTCTTCGGCACTGCCTCTTATTGTGACTCCGACCGAAGAGCCGCTAGATGAAGCAGCCACCCCACTCTGAGCATCGACCGGACTCCGCCTAATAGCAGGCGAACGAGTCGCGATCTCATAAAATGAGATCCCCCTCTTGCTCTCTTCGCGAGTACACGATGTACTTCGAACATTGATCCTTACAGGCTGAGGTTTAAGGCGGGCAACTTCCTCCTCGAGCTCGATGATCCTATCTTTCAAAGTGTCGTCCTTCACAGATATTTTGAAACGAGGAAGTTTGGGGCATCGGCGCTGTCGGCTATAATGCGATGAAGGTGGGTCACTTCGATGCTTTTATCGACTGTAACTCTCCTCAACTGCTCGACCCTTGCCGTCAACTCGTCGCGCTCGATCATCAGTTTACCCACTACCGATGCTAACTCATCTTCCTTCGCCGAGAGTTCTTCTTCGGCTATTTCCAGATCGCGAACCTCCGCCAGTAACTCGCCTTTCTCTGTCCCAACATCGAATAGCGTCTTCCTGAGCAACTCCACCTCGCCTTCGAAACGAGCCTCACGAGATCACTTTCGCAGTTGTTTCAGCTCGGAAAAATACCCTCTCGCAGTCGCTTTGATGTCCTCTAATCTCAGCTCGCTCTTGCGGAAACTCTCTCGGCTGCAAGAGATGGCTTGCTTCACCTCTTCTAGTTCGGTATGAAGGCGGGATGCTTCGGAGACCGGGCTCGGCTCGACAACCTGAAAAGCAGAAGGGTATCAACACGAAGAACAAGAGGCGGTGCTCAACACTTAGTCAAAATTTCGAAGAGATTTCAATCCAACACTTAGTCAAATTTGAGAAGAGAGTTAGAAAAAAACTTTATTCATATCAAAAAGCGGTGGCCAGTCCGCTACAAGGCAGTACATAAAAAGAAAATTTGCAAGAACGAGGAGATAAAGGGTCCACCTGGGGCGGCAGCTCAGAAACAGGCGCCTCGGTGGATGGCCCCTTGTCCCCTGTTGCTCCGGCTCGGGGGTCGTCTGCCACAGTCTCGGGATCGGCAGGCACCTCGTCGTCCTGCTGCTCGCCCTCCTCCTCTTCTCCCTCCTCCTTTTCGTCTTCTTCCTCGCTGCCGGGCCACAGTTGGTACCCCACCCTCTCGAAGCTGGGGACTCGAGCCTCGACATGGTCGAGCGCCCTGGCATAAGACAGCTCCATGTTGGCAGCCATGTGCTTCTTCGCCTCATCCTCGATCTTCTTCCTCTCCTTCTCCACGACCTCGGCTTGTTCCAACTTCACCGCTTCCAAAAGCCTTCGCCACTGCAGCCCTCTCCTCGGCAGCCTTAGCGACCTCCGCAGCGAGCTTTTCCTTCGCTTGCGCCAAGGCCGCCTCGAGGTCGGCGACCCAAGCTGCCAGAGTGTCCGAGCGATGCTGCTCCGCATCGAGCTGTTTCATGGCCACCGTCCTCTCTGCTCGGTCCTTGTCACTGAGGGTCGTCAGCTCCCTCTCCTGCTCGGAATACTCCTCGAGGAGATGGCCGAAGTGGCAAGTGGCCTGCACGAAGAAACGGTTAGAACACCACAAAAACCGAGCTAAAGACTTTGAAAATTTTCAAGAAAAATTTTAAACAGCAAAAGAGAACTCACCGACATGAGTGACCGGGCCACTTCGAGAGCGTCATCCCCTGTCGTCCCCGCCTTTAGGGTAGCTCGGTCCTTCGGGGTCGGAAGATGCTTAATCGTCTGCATGCTCATCAACGAATCGCCCAAGAAGCCATCGTGGTTCTTCACTCGCCAGTTGGGGATGAACAACTTCTTGTGCGCCTCTGTCAGAATCTCCTCGGCGTGTTCGGTTAAGGGCGGGGCCTCGAGCGCCAGCATCGCCGAGACGGAGAAAGCCTCACTTGCAGGGGCAGACGGGGTAGGGAGGACGGCTACCGCCGAAGACAATTCCCGAGGAGCAGATGCGGCGACGGCCGAGGGTGCCTTGGTTGGTCGGCCTGACAAAGGACCTGTGCTTGTCCTCTTCCTTTTCTTGCCGTCGGTGATCTTGCTTCATTCCGTCATCATGCCCTTAAAGTCCATGTTCGGTGCCTCTGTCCAAAGAAAGAAAAGAGAGTTAGAAGAATGTACAAGGTGATAAAGGAGAATTGCAAAGTGAGATGTCAGGAGCGTACTCGGGTCGATCGGACTAAGGCCCGACCCATGCAGCACCTCCTCGGTCATCTCCCTCCAGCTCAACATCGGGAGGGCGATCAACTTGGCCGCCACCTCCGCCTCGACAGTGGTCAACACTGGCTCGGCCTTTGCAAACTTCGGTACCTCCTCCTTCCACTAAGTCAGGAAATCCAATGTCGAGGGCCCCTTTACCAGAAAAAACTTCCCCTTCCACAGCTTTATCGAATCAGGATTCTCTATTAACTTAACTCCTCTCCGTGGTGACAAGTAATAGCGAGGCTCGAGCTTACTCATCCTATTGATTCAGTATAAACTGCGAAGGATGACGAGCTCCGGGTCCACTTTGGCAATTTGACATTGAAGCAGAAAGCCGAGCACGTGGCACCAAGTGTTCAGCATGAACTGTATGGGGGCCAAACAGTACCACTGGAGGACTGCCGTCACAAGGGATGAAGGGGGAAGCGCAGACCGGAGTTCAAGGCATCGTAGGCAAAGACGCATGTGTCCGAAGACAGGACGGTGTTCGCTCGCATCCCGGGGTCGGGGAGCACCAGCTTGTACTCCTGAGGGATGGCGAACCCCTTTCTAATCCGGAGGAGATCCCGTTCGGTTAGCACCGAGGGGAGGTCATCCACCTCGGTGACCTCCCTCAGATCGTTCTCCTCATAGGTCTTCACGCGACCAACGACCGCCCTGGCGAGCAGCTCACCGCTATACTGCCTAATCCCGGCATGTCCGGACAGCACGGTCGACATCCGACCTGATTCACCTCCGTGCCTCTCAACCTTCACCACCTCCTCGACTACTACGGACCGAGCCGCTTCCTTTCCCTTACCCTCGGCTGTGGACGACCCTACTATCTCCTTCCCCTTCCTACGGCTCACTACTTCTCTCCCCTCCTCGGCATTCTGACCTCCCAAGGACGATGCCTCACTTCCTGAGTTTACTCTTGACATCTCGAATAAATGTCTAAGGCAAAAAAGACTGACCTTGATGTGACGTAACCTTGATGTGACGTTTTCGGTCGGAAAGAGTTCACCGGAAATTACCTGGCCCTCGCGACAGCTAGCACAACCGCCTTGGAGCACAAATCACCGCTAGCAGAGCAACTCGAGAGCAAAAGTAAAAACTTGGAAGTAAAAGTGAGAAATGAGCTAAGGGGTGAGGGGGGTGAGAACTTATAGACAAGAAAGCGACTATTGGGCTTTCGAAACGCTTAAAGGCCCATTAAGGGAGATAAAACGACAAAAAAGAGAAAGCTGCGATGGTTCAGAGGAAAGACGCGTCGGTTCGCTTAACATCACTGCTCGACGACTCGTGACTTGCCGAGCCACCAAGTCAATCTGACGAACTGACGGGGTACCGACCTCCACATATGGAGAAAAATGCTGCCGAGCCAGTTTTACCGTCAGATTGTCTCAAAATTCACATCGAAACATGATGAACGGTTCAAATCACGCCACGCCCACAAAATGATAAGATAACGTTTTATCTGAACCTCCAACTTCATGATACGAGCCATGATGAGCGTCTCAGATCCTACCACGTGGCTCGAAGACTCGAACCAATCTGCCAAGCCACCGGAGCGCTCAGCCGAGCTACCGAACAGCTCAACCCAGCCACTGAGCTACTGTAGGCAGAGGACGATTCACCGAGCCACCGGGCCGCTCTAGCCGAACTGACGAGGTACCGACCTCCACATATGGGGAAAAATACCGCCGAGCTAGTTTCACCGTCAGATGTCTCAAAATTTGTGTTCGAATATGATGAGCGGCTCAGATCACGCCAGGCCCATAAAACGACAAGATAATGTTTTCTCATGATCTGAACCTCTAACTTCGTGATACGAGCCATGATGAGCGTCTCAGATCCCACCACATGGCTCGAAGACTCGATCCAATCTGCCAAGCCACCGGAGCGCTCAGCCAAGCTACCGAACAGCTCAGCCCAGCCACTGAGCTACTGTGGGCAGAGGACGATTCACCGAGCCACTGGGCCACTCTGGCCGAACTGATGAGGTATCGACCTCCACATATGGAGAAAAATGCCGCCGAACCAGTTTCACTGTCAGATTGTCTCAAAATTCATGTCCGAATCTGATGGGCGGCTCAGATCATGCCACACCCACAAAACGATAAGATAGCATTTTCTCGTGATCTGAACCCCGTCCTCGCGATTCGTGTCATGATAAACGTTCCAGATTCAGCCACGTGTCCCAACGATTCATTCCGAGCTGCCGACTCACCAGAGTGCTCAGCTGAGCTACCAACAGCTTAGCCGAGCATCCGAGCTGCGGATTCACCGGAGTGCTCAGTCGAGCTACCGAACAGCTTAGCTGAGCTATTGTTGGTAGAGGACGAACTACCGAGCCTCCGGGTCGCTTTGGCCGAACTGCCGAGGTACCGACCCTCATATTTGAAGAAAAACGATGCCGAACCACCTCAACCGTTGGATCATGTCAAAAAACGTGCTAGAACACGATGAACGACCCAGATCGCGCTACACCCACAAAATGACAAGGTAGTGTTTTTTCGTGATCTGAGCCACCCCCCTCGTGATTCGCGCCATGATGAGCGATCCAGATCTTGCCACGTAGCTCGGCCGTTCGCTACGTTCCGAGCCACCTAGCTACCGAGGTACAGGGGGCCGAGGTGCTGAGGCATCGGCCTTCGCATACGGGGAAAAAGCGTGCCGAGCTACTCAAACCATCCGATCCTCCAGAAAATTGCGCTCAACGTTGATGAAGGGCCCAGATTACGCTACTACATAATTCGGTATTAAAAATTAATTTTTATTTATTAAAATTGATTTATTTATTTAAAAATTACAAAAAAATGATTAAAAATTTGGGGAAATTAATTAAAAATTCTAAAAAATAATTATAAATTCGGAGAAATATTTTTAAGCCCCTGGGTAAATAATTATGGCTTAGAAGAGTCAATTAAGACCCCCGAACAACGAATTAACACTTTGCAAAATTAAATAAGTGATCCGAAAAATAGATAAAAATTAAGAAAAATCACCAAGAGTCCGGGAGAGCTCAGGAACAACCTGGAGCGCGCGATTAACTCAGAAAATCACCACAATACCTCATGCAAAGATTCAACGCCCCTCATTCGGACTCCGATACAACCCTGTGAGCCATTAAAACAGATAACTACTCCTCAAAGACTGGTTAAAAATAGTCTTCGGGAGTGGGGGGCTCGTGATATGGCTAAAAATAGGGTTAAATCGAAATCATCTAAATTGGGCACGAATCTTAAAGCATGGGGGTAAAATGGTAATTTCACCTATAAACGAGTATGAGATGGGTACTGGGTCTTTTCTACAAAGGCCCAATAACCCACGAACGGATCCGCCTTAATTGGGTGTGGGTCCCAACCCGCGAGAAACCCAGTCCTGCTGGATAGAATTAGGGTTTCTGATTGTATTAAATCAACGGCCCTGATTCACTCTATCCTCTCACGGGAAATTAGGGATTTCCTTCGTAAACTGATCCCAAAGGTGGCTATAAATACCCCTCATCCACCACCATTAAAAGGTAATCAATCTTTTGCCAGTTTACGCTCTTTCATAATCTTTTTTGATTACTGACTTGAGCATCGGAGGGTGCGTCGCCAGGATTAACCCCGGTGTCTCGCACTTTTTGCAGGTGAACGGCAGGAGTCAACGGTCAAACTCCGGTGGAAAGGTTCCAGGTTTGCTATTCGGTTTTCCTAAGAATCCACAAATTCTATCTGTTTGCCCCCACACTAGATTTAGCGGTAACACCACCTTTTACTCAAAAAAAAACAATAATAATAGTAAAAATGCACAAAATTCCAGTGGCACAACAACACTGGGAGAAAGTTACAGTAGTGAAGATAAATTGAAAGAGAATGATTGTGTTATATCATCAAGGGTAAATGGCAAAAAATACCCATACTCTATGAATCAATATGCCAAACCCCCTAAACTACAAAATGCGGTCAAATCCAGTATGAAAAACCTAAAAGATTGCGTGAAGTGACCAAATTGTCCTTATATGAAACTGAACCATTATATATAAAAAATAAAAATAAAAATCTATAATCCAAAATCTAAAATCTAAAATCTAAAATCCAAAATTTAAATCTAAAATCCAAAACCAAAATCAAAATAAAAAACAAACTAAACCATCAAAATCAAAATCCAAATCTAAAATAGAAAATCCAAATCGAAAACCCAATGTTTATGTTCTTATTGATTTGTTCTTGATCATGTCACTACAAATGAAGGGGGTTTCTCCAGCGTTTGGATAGTTGCGCTGAGATATCCCCGGCATTTCTAAAAGAGTGCCAGGCTAGATTAGGCTACCCCGACATTTGAAAACGCCGAGGTAGCGTAGGCTACAAATCCTCAACCCTGCAAATTTCCATAATCCCCAAATCTTCCATTTCCCCTCTCTTTTTCATGATCACTAAAGCCATTCGCACGTGCCGTCGCCGTCGCCGTCCCTCACCTCCTCTCACCTCCTCTCACTCCCTTTCGTTGCTTCTCTCTCTTTCTATCCACCGACTCGAACCCCAAACCGTAGCCCACTGACCGTGTAACCCCTGTTCTCGTTAATATGTATTTTTCAAGTATTTTCCCATATTTTAAATCCTTAGTATCTTATAATTATTTTTTAAATTGGTTATATTATTCAAACTATTTTATAAAACCCAATTGTTTATAAGCCCAATTTCTTATTTTTTTATTTTATCATTTATTAATCTGAGTCCAATTGTTTATTAAGCCTAATATCATAATTGATTTATTCAAATGTTTTAACCCCAAGCCCAATCATTTTAAGCCCAAATCCAAATCCAGTACTCATATAAATTTCTATAGGCTCGATCCTATGTGATTGTATTTAACCCCCACATTTTTCTCACGTTCTCAACTGTCCACAACCTCTCACATTCCCCACTCTTCTTATTCCATAACCCCCATAACCCCCACTCACAATAACTACCCGTTACTACATTATTATTATATTATTTTTAAACCTTTATTCTCACACTCTCTCTCTCCCCCCATCTTCCTCTTTCCCCCTCCTATGTTATAAAAACCAAACAGAGAGCTCCCCCTTCCCCTTCGTCTTCCACCTCCATCCCGTCATTGCCAACCCCACCTCAACTCGTCATCCCCTTCAACCTCCCAAACCCATTTCCCCCTCGCCCATCGCCTTTGCCTCCCGCTCGAGCCTTCCTAGACTCCACTGCGACCTCGACAACCCACATCTGAACTCCCCATCTCCATCTCCTCATCCCCATCATCGTCATTACCCCACTCCCACTCACCTCGTCCCCTGCAGCACCATCCCCCTTCGATAGCATCCCCTATCCTCATTGCCATTACCCTCTCTGTCCTCCAACCTCAACTCCCTGAGCCCCTTTCCTTCTTGTCTCCATCCTCCACCATCCATCATTGCCTTTGAGTTCGACCCCCCATTGCTGCCTCGCTTAAGCATCGCCGCCGTCATCTTCTTGTGTCGAGCTTCCCTCGATGCTGCGGCCAATCGCCATCGACTTACCGCCTCACCGCTTCCCGCCTTCCCCTATTTTCAAACCAAAAATAGAAACCCCCGAACCCATTCCTCTCTTCCTCCCTCAAGCTCACCAGCCCTCATCTCCCTCTGGCTCCACCTTCGCCAGCCATTGCAGACCCTGCTCCTCGTCCTTGCTCTACAACCCCAGCACTCGACAACCCAATGAGCTGCTCTTCATTGTCACCGAAAGCCGTCCTCCACTTCGTCGAAATCTACTACAGAACCCATCGAAGTTGCTCCGCTGCCGCGGCCACCTCGGCGACCTCCTGTTTCCAGCGTCGCCACCCGAGCACCGTCGTCGCTGCAGTCGCAGCCACTCTCCTGCCATCTCTCTCTCTTTATCAACTATTGAGAAGAAGAAGAAGGCTGTTGGGTGATTGATTATACGTGCATTGCACGTGTAATTATCCTGTGTGCTGTTCGTGAGTGTAGAGAAGAAGAGGGGTTCAGTTGGTGTTTGGATCTGTGTTTGGTGTTCTGGAGAAGGATTGGTGATTGGTGTTTTGTGTGAAGGAGTTGTGGTTTGGTGTGTTGCTGTTTGCCTTGGGATCCGCTGTGGAGTTGTGTGATGTTTGCTATTTTTCACGTAGAGCGCACGTGCTTACATTTCCCTATATTTGTGCTTCATTATCTGGGATTCTGATCCCGTTATTCTGGTATTCGATATCATCATCTTCGGTTATCAGCAAGTATCCCCTTGTACAAACCGTTTGTTCTCGTACAAGCTTTCTTTGCAAAATACCGCAAGTATATTCTTTGTCTCTAATTCGTATTCTTCGGTCGAATTGAAAACTGTTGCTATACATAATCCGTCGATCCCATATTCACATATGATCATGAATACTTTGTTGCCACATGCAATACATGAACACGATTTATACACGCATATGTACTCCTAGGATTATACATAATTATGTGCAGGATTGTTTTACCCGTGGTAGTAGTTTAAACATGATATCTTGTTATTGTTGATTAAAATTAATAAAAGTAACAAGCCGGGATATAAGGGTAAAGGCCATAGTAGTGGACAATATAGGTGAGTGTACTCGGAAGGGGGCCCGTGTTTCCCATGATTTCAAGTTATATGGAACTAAGTGTCACGTCAGGGGTTGACGGGGGTCACCTCTAGAATCTAATACATGATTACAAGTTATATGGAACTAAGTGCCACGTGGAACTAAGTGCCACGTCAGGGGTTGACGGGAGCCACCTCTAGAATCTATTACCAATTACATGACATGATATGATTCTCATTTACATGATGCCTGAGCACACGGTCCTATAGAATCCACCACTAAGTCTAAACGCAAACTTGTTTGAATGTAGCAACCATGTAGTAAAATGATGGATGCATGAAGTGCTACCTAGATAGTAATAATACAAGACTTGAATATGATCACTTGACACTTGATACTTGATTACTTGTACATGAAATATGATACTTGACACTTGATCCTTGATGCTTGTTACATGTACTTGATACTTGTTTACTTGATTACTTGTTTACATGCCACTTGTTTACATGCATGTCTTGTTCATGATTCTATTTACATGTTGTATTTCTTCTATTACATGATTCTTGATTCCTTGATCTTGTTCTACTTTTATTTCGTTTTGTACTTGTCCCGTTAGCTTGTACCACTTGCGGCCCGTGACTTATATTAACGGGTATCTTCTTTTTTTTTTTTGTAATAATATACTTGCAGGTCCGAATGGAGAATTACCCGAAGGTGTTGTTGATCAAGTATTTTAGTCTTGTTTATTTTTATATTGCTTTAATTCATATTTTATTCATGCTACTTTTTATTGTAATCCGGACATATTTGACCCGTAACTATGTTTTTGTTCCCAGCCATTGGTTATGTATTGGACTATGTCATGTACTTTTTGTTATCCTATTGTGATTTTACATGCCTACGTAGTTTTGTTGTTATCTTGTTGTTGAGTTACCTGTACAGCTTATGAATGGTGTATTCGCATCATTTACTGGGCCTCAGTCACGTGCCCGCATTTTCGCAAATTGGGAAGCGGGGCGTGACAGGGTTTTTAGTGGTATCAGAGCTCAGGTTTGGCTAATGTGTTAGTTTGATTAATACATTAGACAGGCTTGACTCAGCCAGGTTAACTCAGCAACATGTGCACTACATTGATCACATAGATAATGAATAACCAATATATAATTTGGATGCTAACCGTTTGATTTTATTGCAGGCCATGGCTAGAAAGGGTACCTCTCCTCCCCGTGATGGGGATGATCCGCCTAATGAGCCCACCATTGCACAGATTATGCAAATACTTAGGGGAGGTGCTTCTTCTTCTGGTCAGCCGGAAGAGCCCACTGTTGCTCAAGTGATACAGATGTAGCATGAGCAGAATGAGCTGCTGATGCAACAGATGATGCAAATGCAGCGGGAGCATAGTGATTAGATGAGGGAGACTTTGGGAGCTGTTAACAGGGGGGTCGTCGTACCTGCGTCCGAGGTGCTGCCACCGAGACCTGGCAATGTAGCAAACTTCATGAGGCTATGTCCAGACAAGTTCTCGGGCACTGAAGGTTTGCTTGAAGCCGAGCAATGGCTTATCCGGACTGGGCAGCTATTGACTGCAGCATGGGTGGCGGATGCTGATCGTGTGGATGTCGTGAGCATCCAACTGGTTGACCTCGCCCACATCTGGTGGCAAGCTGAGCTGGAACGGCTAGGGCGCCCCGTCGCCTGGGCCATTTTCAGATAAAGCTTTCTCACGAAGTTCTTTCCCAATGTCACCAGAAATAAAATGGAGCGGCAATTTGTCATGCTAACTCAAGGGAGTCAGACCGTAGATGAGTATGCTGCGGAGTTCACCCGACTGAGTCTTTTTGCCACTTTCATGGTGGCAAATGATGAAGATAGGGGCTACCGTTTCTTGTTGGGCTTGGATATCGAGATTCAGAAATGCCTAGCCGCCTTGCGACTCCGATCCTATGCTAACATACTAGAGGCTACTAGAAGCCAGGAACAGACTAGTACAAGGAAGCGTGCTATTCAACGTTCTGTCTCGCACCTTGTTGCTGCTAGATCTATTGGTGGGCCAATTCGAAGGCCAGCCCCCGCTACTGCTGCAAGGCCTATGCCTTACCCACCTGCTACTCCGAAGAGGGATGTGATCTGTGACTATTGCCAGAAAGTCGGTCACATGCGTAAAGACAGCAGGTTAGCAAATCACTAATGTTTCGCTTGTGGATCTAGTGACTATGTACGCCAGGAATGTCCACAGGCAAGGATTAGTCCAGCCATCGGAGGGCCGATCAAGCAGAAAGCACCAATTCGAGGACCACCGCTTCCACCGCAGCAGCAAGTCTATGGTCAGAGGGCCGCAGCTCCTGGGAGAGGGCAGGCCTTCCACTTGATTGCAGAGGAAGCAGAGGCAGCTGAAGATATTGTCGCAGGTATATTGCAGTTTGTTATTTTGTCTTTTTCCTGTTTTCTTCTTGCATCATTTATTTTTGCATACTTTCTTGTACAAGCACAATTTCAGTTATATTCTTAGACTCAGCCTTTGGTATTATCTTAGTTAACTCATTTCCTGCTCATGTCTTATCTGATCCCGATGTCATCACCACTCGTTTCTTTTCATTGTTTCCTGCTTCTCAATCTCTTGGATGTTACACTTACTCTGTCCTATGTGCCGCCTACGCAAATTTCGAGGACAAAATTTTGTTGTAAGGTGGGTAGGATTTGCAACCCCTGTTCCCGTTAATATGTATTTTTCAAGTATTTTCCCGTATTTTAAATCCTTAGTATCTTATAACTGCTTTTTTTAATTGGTTATATTATTCAAACTATTTTATAAAACCCAATTGTTTATTATAAGCCCATTTTTTATATCATTTATTAATCTGAGCCCAATTGTTTATTAAGCCCAATATCATAATTGATTAAATGGTTTAACCCCAAGCCCAATCGTTTTAAGCCCAAATCCAAACCCAGTACTCATATAAATTTCTATAGGCTCAATCCTATGTGATTGTATTCAACCCCCACACTTCTCTCACATTCTCAGCTGCCCACAACCCCTCACATTCCCCACTCTTCTTATTCCATAACCCCTATAACCCCCAGTGGAATCAAATGGCGTATAGAGGACACAAAGATAAAGCTGACGGGTTTGTTCTTAAGATAGATTTTCAAAAAGCATATGACTCGGTAGAGTGGGAAGCAGTGGATGAAGCTTTAATGCTGAAAGGTTTCGGGGTAAAATGGCGACAGTGGATTCAAATGTGTTTAAAGGGAGGTAAATCAAATGTGCAGGCGAATGGATGGAGGGGTAAAGAAATTAGGTGCCAGAGAGGGCTCAGACAAGGTAACCCGCTATCATCTATGTTGTTTACCATAGTTGCGGATGGGCTAGCTGAGATGGTCAAAAGAAGGAGAGAAGGGGGTACTATCAAAAGGATTTCGGTGAAAGGAGTGAAAGAAACTATTTCCATTCTTCAATACGCGGATGATACTTTAATGTTTGGGAAAGCTACGGTGGAGGAAGCAACTGCTATGGGGATTCTGATTAAATGCTTTGAAGCATAGTCAGGGATGAAGATTAATGTGGTCAAAAGCTGTGTCATTGCAATCAGTGAAGGGACCTCATCCCCTATAGCGAACATTGGTACTATATTAGGGTGCATTGTAGGTACGTTTCCAGTATCATATTTGGGTTCGATACTGAGACCGGGTCCGCTGACTAGGGAGGACTGGAGCCATCTTATTGATAAAATTGGTAAACGATTGTCCGGATGGAAGGGAAGATTTCTCTCTCTAGGAGGAAGATTGGCGCTTATCAACTCGGTCCTAAGTTGCATTCCAATCTATATGATGCCGATGTACGAGCTTCCGCAATGGGTCATAAGTAAAATCGATAGATTCAGGAAGAGATTTCTGTGGAAAGGTGCGGGCGAGAATAGCAAAGGAGTGCACCTTATCCAGTGGGGCAGGGTATGCAAATGTAAGGAATTTGGGGGTTTAGGGGTTTTAGATCTTAAAGCAATGAACAAGGCATTGCTTTGCAAGTGGTGGTGGAAAATGAGGAACAAGAATAATATATGGTGGAGTAAATCATTTGATTCGTATAAGAAGAGAAAGAAATTCAGATTCAGAGGAGCAACGGGGCGAGGGAAAGCGTCACCTATCTGGAAAGGAATTACGAAGGTTGGGACGATTTATCATGACAATACTTTATGTAGGATTGGAAACGGAAAAAACACAAGATTTTGGAAGGATAAATGGTGCGGAAGCAACACTCTTGTTAGTTTATTTCCAGAAGCGGCGTCTGCGACATTAAACATCGATGTACTTGTAGCATACGTGTGGCGAAGCAATACCTTGATCATAGATGTTCACAATAATCCGAATCCAGAAAGTCTAGCACAATTTTGGAATCTGAATACTTTTATTAGGAGGGAAGGGAGATATTCAAACAATACCGAGGATGACAGAGTTTGGAATCTTAACGCAAGTGCGTCATTTTCTGTTCAGTCTATGTACAAGTGGTTGAATGATGGAGGTTTGCGAAATTATGAGTCAGAGCACTTCTGGGGCATAGGAGCTCCCCTTAAGGTCAAAGTGTTCCTGTGGTTGGTTAAAAATGATGCAATCCTGAGTAAGATCAACCTAAAGAAGAGAAAGATGATCAGCAACACTATCTGCGATAGGTGTGAGCAGGAAGACGAGGATACTAATCATTTGTTGTTTCTATGTCCTAGAGCGAGTACTGTATGGGATATGGTGGTTTTAGATTTCGGGGGGTCAGGGAAACCTAGGTCGTTCTCAGATGTGTGGGGAAATAGCAGATTAATTAGGGTTCAGAGTGAGAGTACACATCGGTGGGATACTATGGTAGCTGCAACCATGTAGGGGCTATGGTTGGATCGTAATGAATTGTGCTTTCATAACATTAATCATAGATTGTCATTTTTGATGCATAAAATATATTCAATATCTCATGAGTGGAATGTATTCACAGGTGGAAAGAAGAAAATGAATCTGGGAGACGAAGAGTAGGATGATCGCAGGAGTGGATGTTGGACAGTTGGTTATGGCGTCCATTGTTGTTTATGCTATCGGTTATTTTGTGGTCGTTATATGGAGGTAGTTGTACTGTGTAGTACTGGGTAGGGTTGTAATATGGAGGTAGTTGTACTGTGTTTCCTTGTATTGTGTTTCGTTAATCGTTCGTTAATGAAGCGATGACTTTAGTCATCTTTTATCAAAAAAAAAAAAAACTGTTAGTGAATGCTACTTGTAGTAGATGTAACCTAGAGGAAGAGGACATCAATCACATTCAGTTTTTATGCCTGAGGGCACGATTAACTTGGAAGGTAGTTGATGAGGACATCAATTTTATTTAGTTTAGGATTTTATTTCAGTACCATATTTATCTGTGGCAATTATAGCCATATGTAATCTTTTTTTATGCATTAGAATATTTTTGAGATTTTGAGAATATTCTGAGATTTATATCTTGATTTATTTTGAGCCTATATATAGGCCTTGAGATTAATGAGAAAGATATGCTATTCTTGATTAAAAATTATTGTGTTGAGCTTTGCTCTTCATCTCTCCTTTGTGTGATACAATTGAGATCCAACTTAATAGGGTTTGTGATAAATCCTAATAAAATTTTAGGGTTTGTGATAAACTCTAAAATCTGCCCCCAAATTAAAAATCCCCCAAATAAAATTACTCAAACTAATTTTTCCAAATTACAAAATCACCCTAACCCTACTTCACCGTACACCCACTCCAACCCCCTCACCTCTCACCAAACCCCACCATCGACTGCGTCCTGCCTGCCACCACTTCCACCACAAATTGACTTCAACCCCATTGATCCGCAGCCCCCTTTCCCTTCGACGACGGCAGCAGATCGACCCCCCAGGTTGCTGCGCCACTCGATGCCCTAACGCATCTGCGGCCACCTCCAGATCCAGCTACCCGCTATTTCCAACAGTAGCTTCCTCTTCGATTGTCGCAATTGGTCTTCTAACTCTCGGTATACTCTTTCCAATTTGCAAATATTTGTGTTATACTGTGTCACGCCCCGCTTCCCAAAAACACGGAATGCAAGTACGTGACACGGCCTAGCGAATGACTTGCGTCATCCATAGGCTGTTATTTATCCAACTCAACAATATAAACAAGTAATAAAACAACCACGCATGCAACGAAAGAATAATCACATAAATAACAACATTGAAAATTAATGCATAAAAATAACCAACATCAAAATAACCCAACATCTGGAAATTTAACAAACAATATTCGGGTCGAAGCCCACAATACAAAGAAATAAAATTTGTTCAATATTATTAAAGTCATCAAATAAAACAACATTTATTTTAGCGGCGCAGTAAAACATCTCCTTCACCATTGTTGCTCCCCTACTCCGTCAGGTAAATCTCCTTGATTACCTGTAAGTTGCTCATCTAAAGAGAGGAAAAAGAAAGTCCTTAGAGCAAGTCGTGGACATGCAAGTAGAGAAACAGAGAAACAATGACAATGGTGGTATAGCAATGAATTCAATAAATGATGAAATCAATAATTTTGAACAGTGACAAAGCGATAATATTACAATATGCAATAACTATGATCTATCTCGATAACGATAAACAATATCAATAATGGCAATAATAACGATAACACTGTTCAATAAGGATAACAATATGCAATAATAATGTGATGAGAGCCTTAAGTCTATTATTTATTTTTAATCATAGCTAATGCACGTACTACTGTGTCCCATGTGTGCCGTACCAAAGGTTCGATGCATGCAATCAATTTCGTTTAGACTAAGGTGGTAGATTCTATAATTCATGTACTGGGTATGATGACGATAACGATAATAACACTGGACATGTGTAATTTCTTACAGGATGCCGATAACGATAAAAACACTGGACATGTGTAATTTCTTACACGATGCCGATAACGACAATATTCACTGGCCATCATCCGAGTACACTCACTATATTGTCAACTACCCTAATCAACCCTCAACCCCGGCTTGATTAATATTCTTTATTCAATTAACATACAATAATGCGATTAATAAGGGACACTAGAAAAGGTGACAAAACAACCCTAAGATCATGCAATATACTCTATATAATTGAATGCACCAAATATAACATTATAAATATAATTGTATATTATAAAACATAGAATCCCAATTCTGGACAACAGTAGGTTGCTGTACCAAAATCAGAATTCCCGTTGCTAAAAAATAGCAAATGTGGATCCGTCAGAAGTTCTTGAAACTAGACTCCTGTCCGGTTCCAACGTATACTTAAAGTCTACATTCCGACAACGATAGCTAAGTGAAATTCAGTGTTCTTTACAAATTTTAGTTTCTGACTGGGTGTCGATGTTGACTAATTTCAGTTATAAGGGCAGTAATTAATCATTGCAAAAATCAGTAAAAAATAATTTTATCACCCTAAGCATGTTATCTACATATCTGGAATTTATCTTGGCCATATTTGATCATTAGTTCACTTAATTTATCAGCCTAACGTGGTATGTACATGAATCTGAAATTACAGCACAGCTTTGCAAAAGGGCCATAACTCGTGCGATACAGGTCAGAATTCGAAAATTCTGGAGGCTATCGATATCTAAACACTTAGTACTACGTTTCATATTCAGGAAGTGACTGATTTTAATGATTTTATCTAGGCTGAAACAGCATAGCAAGGTTCAGGCTGGCGTAAAAATTCAGAATGTCAATATGTTCATTTTGAATAGAACGGTTAAAAAGTTAAGAATGATAAATTGGGGTTTAATAATCATAAATCACAGCGAGCCAATCCTATGTGAACATGGTATTAGGATATATAATGTCCATAACTTTACTAATTACAATCAACTAATTTATCGATAGCAATCACATGAACCACCAACCCTAATATACAATCTACAATAGTTGTCTTTAATGTCATGAAATGAAATGTAATAATAATTTCCTATTCTCATATTCAATAACTAACTACATGGGTGCATGTAAGATCCCTATACATTAGATGCAAAAAGAAGGCACGAAGTCGATATTTCCACTTGGATTCGCTCGTGTAAATTCGTGGCATCCCAACGATAGAATAAAATAAGCAGTATACGATAATTAATTTGGATCTACTTGCGGAATTCAATAAAAATACCGAATATGATACAATAAATATTCGATAAGATTGCCTTTTTGACGATTTGATCCGATAAATATTAGAATCTGAGACACGCGCGAGCTACGTGCCAACACCGAACAGCAAAATACCAAACAACAACACTCTCAGATCCCCAGAACAGCAAACAGCAACACGGGGATTGGGATCTGCTACACGCCAGAACAGCAAACAACGGAAATCGACCAATCCCGCTTCGCTAAACACCAAATAGCAATTCCTCCATAAAACACCACACAGCTTAATCCCCTACTCCCGCCTCTTCTTCTTCCCCAAACGTGCCAGAGAGAGAGAACGCACGTGCGTGGATGAGGGGACAGCGGCGAGGGTGCACGAGACGACTGGCGGCTGCAAAGTGGACAGGTGGCGGTGGCGCTGAGGTCGGGAGGCGACGCTACAACGAAGGACGACGGCAATCAAGTGGGCTCTGGTTTCACTCCGAAAATAGGGGAAAGCGGCAATGGAGGATTTTGGCACTTGGACGGCGATGGCGACAGGCCTGTGAGTCCGCGGTGGTTGCGGGGGTGCACGGAGGTAGAAGGCGATGGTCGAAGAGGAGTTGGGTTCGAGCGGGAGGCAAAGGTGGCGATGGGTTCGAGGAGTCGAGTTGGGTTCTTCGGTGATCGACGATGATGGTGATGAGGTGGAGGTTGGGCGACGAGGAGAGGGGATGGCGAGGCGATGGTAAAGGGATGTTTGGGCGATGGGTTGAAGTGAAAACAGGAAGAGGAAGGTGAGCGGAAGAGGACGACGATGAGCGGGAGGATTTGGGTTTCGACAGTGGGGGGGTTTGCACAGTGCGAAGGGTTGGGTTAGGGGTGAACAGTAGATGGGGTTAGGGTTTTCTTTTGGGGTTATGCGGCTGCACATTAGGGGTATTAAGTTAGTATTTTGGTTGATTTAGTAACGGGGAGAGATTATAGGGCTTAATAATAGGGATTGAGTTTTCAAATTTTTGGGAGTTACGGATTATGGAGATTGTAGGGAGTGATTAGGAGGGATCTTAGGGATTGGCTGTTAGGGAGAGATTGGGGGTTGATTTGGGTTATTGGGTTTGGGTGAGAGATCCAATAGGAGGACAATTCACAACCCAAGAAGACAAGGCAAATTTTATAAAATTAAATCTGAATTAAGAATACAAGGAGTAGATGATCAACTGAGATCAGGAATAAATTATAAATAACATTAGAATAAATATTATTCAACACGAAATAGAATTACAATGGAGATTACAATTGGGATCAATAACAAAAGGAGAAAAAAATGAAAAGGGGAGTTACATACTGCTTTATCAATTATCATCTCTATTATATTATCTGATTTGCCTGTCGTCCACAAAAACAATTGAGATTGAGTGTTCCACTTGCTTGATTAGAGTACGAATCAATATTGAATCTTTTACTTGCTAAGAACACTTAGGGATTTAATTATTGATTGTTATAATTGAATTATTAATTGGGACTATTAAACGTGATTCAGTTCTTGAAAATCCATCAAAATAATTAATTGTTTAAAATTTCTAACTTTAATCCGCACTACGTGTTGGTAAAATTAATCAATTAAGAGTCTTGGAAATTCTCTATATAGGGTTAGTTTTACATCATTTTGGTATCAGAGCGAAGATTCTTAAAACCCTAGTTCTTGCATCATTTAGGCATCAACTTTTGCATTCATTTAGGATCGTCTAGTCTTTTATTTTTTCTTTCTTTATTTTAGATCATTTTAGATTTATTATTTTAAAAAAAAACTAACACACACACGACTCCTAGTTTTCCACTTTTGGTGAATGCGTCTTCGCAGCACCATCCCAGATCCTGAAGAGCCTTTCTTATCCCTCCCAAATCACCCAACTAGGAACCCTAGACCTTCCCGAACTGAGATGGACAACTCTGATATTTTTCCTACCCTAGCTTCCATTCAAGCAATTCTTGCCAATATCAATAAGAGACTTGAGAAAGTGGAATTAAATCAAACTGTTGTCCCTGAGCTTCATGCTAATCGTCAGATCCCTCAAGCGAATGTTCGTGACGATCGACATCAAGAACGTGACCCTGACGAACAATATATGAAGAACGTTAGGCTGACGTTCCCCATTTTGAAGGCCACATAGAATTCCAAACTTATCTCGATTGGATCTGTGCCATGGACCACTACTTTGTGTGGTTTGACATGAGCGAAGCCTTGAAGGTTAAATTCGCCACAATGAAATTGACGGGTAAAGCTCAACAACACTGGACCAATCTTGAACATGCCCGTAGCGGCCGAGGCCTGACACCCATAGCTACTTGGGAAGCCATGAAAGAGAAGCTCACTGAGAGATATGTACCGTTATCGTTCTACACCCGATTGCTAGATTCGTGGAACCAACTTTATCATGGAAGTAAATCCACACAAGAATATGTTGATAAATTTGATGACTTCCTTATTCGGTGCAATGCTTTAGGTAAAGAGAGTGAAGAACAAACTCTCTCTAGGTTCAGAACTAGATTATGAGACGATCTGAGGAACAAGCTAATTCATAGAAATATGGACTCCTTAGCAGTATCTTATGCTCTTGTCCTCGATATAGATTCCCTTAAAACAAGTTTCCATTACAAGTCCAGCAATTCGATGGAACATTCCTCCAGAATAAATCCTCTTGATCCCTCTAGACCTGAGCACGACTCTCCTCAGTACTCCAATAAGTCTGACCCAAATAAACATACTTCAAATTCCTATCCACTTAGAAATGACAACAGAGGTAAGAACACTGAAAGAAACTATTCTAAAATTGATCCTCTCACTAAGTGCTATAAATGTAAGGGATACGGCCATGTTGCTGGTAACTGTCCCAGCCCAAGTAGGATCAATATAGTAGAGGATACCGTAGTCATCGCTGATGAGCCCGACACTGAGTTTACCTATGAACCTAATGTAAGTGATGACTTTGATGAAAAAGAGGATGACCAGTCTCTTAATTATATTCAGTCTGTCCAGTCACCTCCATTGAGTGTACCTGAGTCACCCATCCCATCCCAAGTCAGTTGGCAGCCTATAGATTTTATCCATGTGTTAGAACTTCCTAGAGTCACAGAGTCTGCACCCACATTTGCATATCACATTCATGACTTGCATAGAGAAATTTTTAAGAAATTCAATGAGAATAATTTTAACTACAAGTTAATAATATATACTAGAAGGAAATTTATAACTTTTGATATTGGTGACGAGGTGATGGTTCGGATTCATCCGGAACGGTTTCCTGTTGGATCCGTTAAGAACTTGAACATACGTGCTGCAGGCCCATTTAAGATTCTACAGACAATCAATGATAATACCTATGTCGTTGACCTTCCTGGAGGCTTTGGCATAAGTAAAACTTTCAATATTGAGGATCTAGTACTCTATGAAGGCTCAAAAATCAACTATAGAAATTTTCTTATAGATGAGCCCACCCTGCACCCTAATGGTGAGATTCCCATATTTACCCATCTACCTGATACTATTTACTCACCGTCAGAAGAATTGAATAATATTTCAGATGATTCGATAATCTCTACAAGAGATGGTGGTATGCATAAGTATTTGGTGAGGTGGAAGAATAAGCCGAAGTCGGATGACACTTGCAGTGATCGTGAGGAGCTCTCGCAACTGGATCCAGATCTTTTGGAGCACCATGATAGGATCACTTGTTTTGGCTCGACTGGGTCGAGCTCTCTCCCACCTGGAGAGAATAATGAGGACATCAATTTTATTTAGTTTAGAATTTCATTTCAGTACTATATTTGTTTGTGGCAATTATAGCCATATGCAATCTTTTTTTATGCATTAGAATATTTTTGAGATTTTGAGAATATTCTGAGATTTGTATCTTGATTTGTTTTGAGCCTATATATAGGTTTTGAGATTAATGAGAAAGATATGCTATTCTTGATTAAAAATTATTGTGTTGAGTTTTGCTCTTCATCTCTCCTTTGTGTGATACAATTGAGATCCAACTTATTAGGGTTTGTGATAAATCCTAATAAAATTTTAGGGTTTGTGATAAACTCTAAAATCTGCCCCCAAATTAAAAATTCCCCAAATAAAATTACTCAAACCCTAATTTTCCCAAATTACAAAATCACCCTAACCCTACTTCACCGTACACCCACTCCACCCCCCTCACCTCTCACCAAACCCCACCATCGACTGCGTCCCGCCTGCCACCACTTCCACCACAAATTGACTTCAACCCCATTGATCCGCAGCCCCCTCTCCCTTCGACGACGGCAACAGACCGAGCCCCCAGGTTGCTGCACCACTCGACGCCCTAACACATCTGTGGCCACCTCTAGATCCAGCCACCTGCTATTTCCAACAGTAACTTCCTCTTCGATTGTCGCAATTGGTCTTCAAACTCTCGATATACTCTTTCCAATTTGTAAATATTTGTGTTATACTGCTTTATCAATTATCATCTCTATTATATTATCTGATTTGCCTGTCATCCACAAAAATAATTGAGATTGAGTGTTCCACTTGCTTGATTAGAGTACGAATCAATATTGAATCTTTTACTTGCTAAGAATACTTAGGGAGTTAATTATTGATTGTTATAATTGAATTATTAATTGGGACTGTTAAACGTGATTCAGTTCTTGAAAATCCATCAAACCAATTAACTGTTTAAAATTTCTAACTTTAATCCGCACTACGTGTTGGTAAAATTAATTCATTAAGAATCTTGAAAATTCTCTATCTAGTGTTAGTTTTACATCAGTAGTTTGTATGCGATTTGGGGTTTTTGATTGTTCCGAATCTCATCAAGACTTGTGGGGTAAGTACAGAATAAGAACGATTAGAAGAGAGTGTAGAGTCATTTGAGATATCTCTGTTGCTGCTACCATGTAGATCATTTGGCTTGTTTCGATAATCATCTTAGTTGATTCATTGTGATGATGCATAACATTTCTGCTTTGATTGATGCATGGGCATGTCAGGCAAGGGTGAGGAAGAGATTCAGGATAGATGACACCGAGTAGAACTCACTGGGAGAGGGATGGAGGGTGGTTTAGCAACAAGTTGTTCAATGGGATAGAGGGGTGCTGATATTGTATTTGTATCTGTCTATTACTTTTCGTAGTTGTTGATGTTGCTATATTTGGTTTGGATAGCTTTGGTTTATGTACTAGCCATTGATGTATTAGTCTTTTGATATAGCAGTTGGTGATGGAACCTTTGTGGAGGTATTGTAGCTCTTTATTTTAGGCTATTTCGTTAGCAGTTCATTAATGAAACATGTCACCATTTGTCACGTTTTAATTAAAAAAATAAAATAAAATAAAATTAGCACACCATTTTATTTTAGATGTTGCAAGTGTTTATGGATGTTTGCTCCTGTGGTGATTTCAATTAAGTAGGAATTCATTAGGCATGATGTATATATCATTAATGTTATCTAAGCATGATGTACGAATTGCTATAGTCATGTCAAGAAAAGTCATTCACAACATCAATGTTCTTGTTTACTTATCGTCATATCAATGAAAGTGAACTTTCTTAAGTGTCTTAAGTGTACATTTTACATTGATTAATTACACAAGTAAATGTGTAATTCTCTAATATGGATGCCTGGTAACAATGTTACTTTTGATTGACCCTTGCTTGAATTGTGGCCTCACCCAAATATTTTTTTGTATTGCTAGTTCTACACTAATAGTTTGCTAATGTACACGATCAGATCCTAAAAAGTGCAAACAACAAGCAACAACAATAGCAACTATAGCATAAGTTGAATTTTCTTTTGGATTGTTTGACAGCTGTATTTGAACATTCACACATTAACAAATTCATTGATATATATGGTTCTTGCTTTCTTTTCATTTTAGTTTAGTCTAGCTATGTTTGTTTGAATAAGTTGGATTTTTGTTTTCTTTATTAGTTAGATATATTGTCTTGCATTATATAAACTAGTAATTTACACGTGAGATGTACGTCTTAATAAATATTTTTTTTTCTTTTAAGTAAAAATTTCGACGTAATCTAGTCTCGAACCTGATATATCATTTATATTAGTTATGCATAAACAATGCACATCTTAATAACTTTTAAAAAAAATAAAAACTCTGACGTAGTGAGAACTCGAACCTGAAACCTCCTTCATATTAGTTATGTATGTGCATCACATGCGTAGATAGATAGACAAATGACACCAAGGCCTTCTTCCATTATAATATTAGAGATTAGTGATATATCAATTTCATAATTTTTCATACCTTTTACCTTTTAATTAATTTATAATGAGACGGATATCTACAAATAGCAATAATGATATTGAAACTAATAGAGATAGCGATGATAGCGATAAATATTTTTGGTGGTGTTGTGACTCAGAGGAGGGAGGAATTTGACATGGATGTTCGTGTCAGTTCATTTGATACTCTGGTTAGTTCTCTCATAGGTAGGGAAAGAGTGAGTAGGTGGGAGAACTCTCCAATAGGAGTATGCCATCTAAGATAGTGAAGAGAATGATAGTGGAATTAGTAGTATACGAAGCATAACTCTACTGTTCAATTTTTTGGGAGTAATAAATAAGTACATGTAAGGGGTGGAAATGAAAAAAAAACTTTCAAATTTTAAAGTATTACTCTACAATGACATTTTTTTTGTAATTAAAGAAGTTTTTTGGTTCCTTTTTAACCATTTGTGTATATGAAAATAGATTATCAAACATTTCAACCAAACAACATTTTATAGAACAAAAGATTATATAATAAGTCATTTTGCCATTTTGAAATAAATATATTAAACAATTTAAGGCTATAATATAAGATCAATATATATTTATTTGTCTGATTATCAAACTTGGTTTCTGGTAAACAAATTTTTTTCTTCATTACTGAGATAAATTATCTTTTTTCCTTTAGCTTATTTTAATTTATTGCACTAACTCTGCATATTGCTTGTGTTTGAAGTGTACAAAAATTCGTACACCCTGATGGGTGTGGATTTTTAAGAGGATCTTTATTACTAGTGGGTTCGGATCACAAGTAATCCTATAAAATCTTAGTGAAACTTATGGAGTTCAACCATGTCTATTCGTGCATATTTAGACGCATATTTAGACTTGCATGAGCCGGGAAAGTCGCACATGAATAATAGAGATATAGAGATATAAAGAGACGATCCTATCCTGCAATCCGGAAGCTTAACAAATGCGTTAAAGGTAGCAACCCAAAGTTTTGAAGACATACCCGTTGAGTTTCTCTCTCTAGATTTTCTAAAAAGAGAAGCTCCCAAAAAAATACCTCTAGATCTAGATTTAAGTTTGGAGGGGGTGGCGGCTAGGTTTTCGCCGCCCCCTCCCCGTTGGTCCCTCACCGCCCCTCCCCGTTCGTCCTCCATCCTGCGGCTCCAACGACCAAGCCCCACCTCCGATCGATGTCCCTGCTTCCTCCCTCGCTCGACTTTGGGGGAGAAACAACGAGATTGTGCTCGCCGTGTCCCAGATGGGGACCTCCTCCGACCACTGCGACGGCGACTTTTCGCTGCTCTATTACAGTGGAGGAACGAGCCAACGACCACCACTAGTCGGCACTTGTCGTCGACTTTTGCTTCTGTACAGCCGCAACTCGGGCCAGCACGACGAGGGGTGGGTTCTGTGTCCTCCGTGGTGGAGCTCGCATCGTCGGCAGCGTCTTCGTCGCTGGGTCGACGAATCGTGAATGCCCTGCTTGTGCCGCCGCCTTTTTCCGATCTCTTGAGCTTCCTCCAGCAAAGGCCATTGCCTTTTTGACAGAGCACCTTTTCCCTCATCAGCATCCCTCACATCGGCAAAGCCACCGCTCACCGTGGCGCGAGGTATCAATTATTGTTGTTGGGTTTGGGTTTTTGTTTAAGAGTGAGAGTCAGTGAGAGAGATGAGTTAATCTCTCTTTTGGGTGTCTGTGTGGTGAGAAATCACCTGAGAGAGCAAGAGCGTGAGAGAGGTGAAAGTATCATCTCCACGGCTCTCTCTTGGGTCGTGCTTTTGGTTGTGGTGAGTGAGAGAATTCCTTTAGTGAGAAATCGCCTGAGAGGGCAAGAACATGAGAGAGGTGAAGGTATCATCTTCATGGCTCTCTCTTTGGTAGCAGTTCTCTCTTTGGGTTCGGCAGGTCTAATCCCGCCTGAAGGTGAATGTATCCTCTTCATGGCTCTCTCTTTGGTAGCGGCTCTCTCTTTGGGTTCGGTGGGTCTGATCTCGCCTGAAGGGAGTAAGTAGATTTTATTTGTTGCTGCACAGTTGCGGGGTTTGAGCCCGAAGAAGGGGTCCCCCCATCGATGAGTCGACAGACGTCTTCGAGGCAGCACCGCCACTACGCCCTCATTATTGAATCTGACGTCCAACACCACTGCCCGTTGGGGCGAGAGGAGAAGGTGATGCTTTAGTTAGTTGGGATTCGTTTTGGGTTTTTTGATTGAGAGAGAGAGTGAGAGAGTGAGTGAGTGAAGATGTTGCTCCTCACTACTCTATGTCGGTGTTTGTCTGTATTTGTGAGAAATCATTGAAGAGAGCAAGGGCGTAAGAGAGGCGAATGTATCCTTTTCATGGCTCTCTTTGACTGCGATTTTGGTGGGGTGAGTGATGTTTGCGAGAGAAGGGGGGGGGGGGGGGGGGGGGGGACTAGGTTCGAGGGATGTCACATTCCCGCCTGCGAGGCTTGGCCCAAAGAAGGGGTCCCCCCATCGATGAGGCGGCGACAGGGTTCGGCAGGTGATAAAATCCCACCTGAGTAGCTTCAGGTGCGTGTGCACGTGTCGTGGAGGTAGTGTACGAAGCTAAATTGATAGTGTGTGAGGACTATCAGTTTATCGACCCACCCTTCAGGGTTGTTGGAGAAATTTGTTGTCTGTTCGGGTCATGTTGCTTCATGTTTTATTTCATGTTCGTATTTGATTAACGAAACATTGTGACCATATTCCACTTTTTCCTTTCAGAAAAACAAACAAATGCTTTAAAGATATAATTCTTCTATTTGTACAAAGTTCATTTAGCAAATTGTTCTCCATCCAGAGTGCCACCTTTTTTTTGGAATTTTGACGAGATTACAAAGATGTGCTCTTTAGAATGTAAAGAGCTTTCAGTCTAGCTGTATGAGACTATATCACAATTCTTGAGTTTGTGCATAATTATGAATGTTTGGTAAGAAAATTCAGAAGCTCAGTATACTATAAAGTTCAACAAAAAATTCCATGGAATAATATCTGTCACAAGTATCAAACCACTCAAAAACAACATTTATAAAACCCAGATATCAGAGCACTATTCAAGATCCATTCCCTTGATATCGGAAGACCCATCATATATTAGAAAAAAAGTATCTGTACAAGTAAATCATGCACGCTTATGCATCAAAAAACAAAAAATAAACAAAAAAAAAAAAGAAATGAAAAAAAAAAGCAAAATAATAAAGAGCTCTCCAATTCCCCTTCATACATTCAGACACAGCCATCAAGCTTCAGGTAAGGTAGCGGTCTCTACATACACCATCAGCCAGCATAGAAAACCGAACATAAACTTTTCATAATCCACCTCCTCCATCACAAGGGAAGTAATAAACATTCAGCATTATGAGTATTCACTCAATACCAGCCACTTCCATAGTTAAAACAAAAATCAATATAGATCACTACATATACATCCATAACTTATGATTAAATTTTTTAAGCCAATCTTGTCATCATTAGTTAACTTAATAGCATCTAACATACAGCAACATTTAAATACCAACTCCAAAAGAGCCATCATATATGATGGAAACAATGCCCTCGCATATGAGATACAAACTCACAAAGTTCCCCACATCCTTTTCGCAGCTAACTAAAACACTTAATGGTCATCTTGTGTACCTGCATTCGCAATCATTCCATGGATTACATTCAAAATACAAAAACCCCAGTCTTAAGGAAGTTCCGGATTTTCATATTTGCATTTCAAATTAAATCACGGTAAAATATAGTTTTATATAAGCAAGGAAAACGATAAAATAAAATAAAATAATAAAAAAATAGCACCTCATCTTCTCCAGTTGAAAACTGATTAGGAAGGGGAGCCTTAACTCCTAAACAAATTCAAACAAAAAAGTTCCATTTTGAAGGTATCTAAATGCAGGTATCAGAAGTTATAAACTTAACGTAATGCAAAGGAAAAAAACGTTGTTATACATCTATAGAGCTGATGAATTTAATGCATGACTATTATAACATACATCACAATCTCTTTATTTTCTTTCTTTTCCTTGGAAAGCCTTCGCCTAAATGGATCTCCTGAACTGCGAGTTAAAACCTTATAATCACTATGACGGTATGGTAAAACACAATTAAAACTCCAGTTAAGTGCTAAGAAGATGAGCCATATAGCTGAACTAGAGAGCTTCCCGATCCTTTTAATCTACCATGGCAACAGTGCAATCAACATCAATTATATTTTTGATATCCAAATAAATAAAAAAACCAACTTCAGAAATGATGATGAGCATCTGTTGGTGTACTTACTATTTTGTGTATGCTTTGAGTATTCACTGAAAAGTATCAACAAAAAGTTAGTAAAAGAGGTATTATCCATCCAACTTCGACAGGAACTTAAGAGCCATCTCCAAGTCTTCCATTGTAATGGTGGTCAGAGTATCCACATCAGTGCAACCCACATCCAGTTTGAGATCCATGTTCTCCAAGGCATTGACAAGCAATGGATCGACAAGCCCTCCATTCATCTTCTTGAGTAGTTCCTCAATCGTATTTTCTCTTATTAGTTGAGCCATTGCATTCACAGTGCAATCAGGATGAAGCTTGAATCCATAGACGAAACTATTCTCATCCTGAGTATCGATTTTGGACTGCAAAATTGAGGCGATGTCTATTGGACTATAATCATCAAAGTAGAAGAGCTTGCTCACCCTTCTGGTGAAACCTTCATTAGAATCAATAACACGCTGCATGTCTTTCCTATAACCAGCAAATATTGTAATTATGTCTCCATTGTCCATGGCTGACATAATTTCTTCTAGAGCTTCAATACCGTAGTCATTATATGTACAATTCGGTATCAACCTGTAGGCTTCATCAACAAACAAAATTCCTCCTCTTGCTTCCTCAATCTGCCGATAAAGAAAATAAGTGTCAACAACAACAAACAAATGTGCATGCTGACAATGATGGGTATTAGAAAGCAGTACCTTTTTCCTTGTTTTAGGCCCTGTCTGCCCTAGATACACTGCTACCAGATCAGTTCGCTGCACTTCAGTAACTCTGTCAGTAGATATAAGTCCCAGCTTATAAAAAATCTTTCCAAGAATCCGAGCTACCATAGTTTTACCTGTATAAGGGAGAGACAATCAACATTTTCACATCATGTGCGCATAATAAATGTACAGAATACTCCATGCTGTTGATACCATCTTCCATTTGTAGGTCTGTAAAATCTTTCAACATTGTGTTGACCAAACAAATTTTTTTTAGGTCTAACAATTTCTGAATTGCTCTATTATTACTTTTCAATTATAGAAGTTTTCTTATTAAGATCCTTAAATCAGATGAATTATCTATTAGCTCACGGATAATATGATTGTCTATTAAGCTCCTCAATTTGATTGACTTATAGCTGACAGATCCCGACTCAACAAAGGAGGGATATTTGAGTAGCCTAGCATTTGAATTGAAGGGAATTTTAATTTTTCCTGTTTGGTTGACTTATAGCTGATAGATCTCTATAGCCGACAGAACCCCACTATGAACGCATTAAATTGGTCTCGTATCACTCTTTTCATATCAAACAAAGCCCTTCTGCTGACAAATTTAATAGGCCTCATCTTATACTTTTCTGTGCTAACTCCTCCTTCCTACCCATCTCTAACCTGTCTACGAAGATATCAGACAGAGAAATGGGTAGGGATGAAGAGATAACAACGGAGAAAAAGGGTGAGATGGGGATTACTCAATCGGTTAAGAGGGGTTCTACCCATCTATGTAACTTCAACACTTCAAAATGAGTGTCACAAGTCCATGTCGGATACGTATCTGACTTCCCACTTGCTTGACAATCTCCACGACAAAAATTGATGAGATAAACAAGACACAGAGGAGCATAAACGCAAGAAATGAGAAACGTATTGTATAGATTAGAAATGCAGCAAAATAGATTAGCAACAATAACCTCACATATATAGGCAAAGTCTATGACAACTATGACAACTTACAATATAGACCTCCAACAATCCCAATATTACACCCATACATCATACACTCAACACCCCCTTTCAAACTCAAGGTGGACCAACATGAGTTTGGATACAGACAAACTAAATTGACTGAGCTAAAAGCTACCAATCATATATGAATATGCAAGATCTTGAATCTAATCAAACAAGTATATCCAAAAGGCTCTGAAATGAGATGAGAAGAAGCAAATTCTAGTTTGGATAAAAGCAAATCGAAGAAGATCCAAGTCGAGGTTGGTTCAGATCCGAAATCTGAACCGAATTGTGTTCGGTTTAGTTGAGACGGGCGCAGAAGTATACCCGGGTTGGTTGGACTGCATCCGGTTGGACCAGATCGGTTTGATCGGGTTCAGCTGGACATTGTTCGCCTTAACTGGGTTGGGTTGGACCAGTTCAGTTGGACCGGTCGGACAAGGTTGGATGCTAGATCGGGTCGGGTTGCTGGATTGGATCGGGTTTGGCATGGTTACGGGTTTTGGGGTCGGGTCCAAGGAAAAAAAACCAAACAAACAAAACAAAAGGAGATGATGACGACTAGGGTTTGTACAAAACCCTAGCGACGCAAAGGGAGGTTGACGGCATTGGGGGAGCAGTGGCACACCGGAGGGGGGGGGGGGGATGGGCGAAGGGGTTGAAAGCTGTAGCCGGGTCGGATCCAGGCGTCGGACGCACATTCTGAGGCAGAAGCATCGGGGACTGAGGTCGAGCTGCTGCTGGGCTAGCGCACGGATCGAGGCTGAGGAGACCTCGGGAGTCGACAGTGGGTTGGATCTGATAAGGGTTTGGCTTGGATTGGTTAGCGCAGCCCGATCTCAAAGTGGGTAGGGTTCGGATCTCGGGTGCAACCAGAGACCGAAGAGAAGAAGAGGGAGAAGGCGGCGGGGTATAGATTCCGAGGCAGGCTACTATTGTCCTTTGGAGGCCGAGAAGTGGAGAATGAGAGAGATATGGATTGGATTTGATTTTGAATTATTTTTTTTTCATGGTTGGAAATCAAGATCTAGGATTTCTTTTTGGAGCAAAGTGGCTCTTATACCAAGTTAGAAAATGAGAAACTAATTGTATAGATTAAAATGCAGCAAAATACATTGAGGGCAATAGCCTCACATATATAAGCAAAACTTACGACAACTTACAGTATAGACCCCAACTGATGTAAAACTAATCCTAAAATAGAGAATTTCCAAGAATCTTAACGGGTTAATTTTACCAACATGTAGTGCGGATCAAAGTTAGAAGTTTAAACAATTAATTGGTTTGATGGATTTTCAAGAACTAAATCACGTTTAACAATCCAATTAATAATTCAAGTCTACAATCAATAATTAAATCCCTAAGTATTTTTTAGCAAGTAAAAGATTCAATTTTGATTTGTACTCTAATCAAGCAAGTGGGACACTCAATCTCAATATTTGTGGACGACAGAATATCAAATAATATAATAGAAATGAACGGCAGTATAATACAAATATTTAAAAGTGGAAAGAGTATACCGAGAGTTCGAAAACCTCTGTGTAGATCTAGGGTTGAACAGCACGCAGAACAAAGCACTCAAAGCAATAGCAATGGCAGTAAAAGGAGCAAGGGCCAAGGGATTTTCGATCGGGTGCTTTGGTGACTTGGACGAGGGGCAGGGCTCGACGGGGCGACAGGAGGTGGGCGATGGGTCGCCGGAGGTTGGAGAGCTCGACGGGAAGGTTGAGTAGCCACAGGGGGTCCTCGGGTCTGAATGTCGACAGGGAAGGAGAAGCAGCGGGAAGATCAACGGGATTGGGGCTGGGCGAGGGCGTCGACTGGCTGAACTCGACGGCTGGGAAAGTCATCGGAGGTGGTCGATCGGGGCTGAGGAAGTTGGGGTTGGCTGCAGATCGGGAATTGGGGAAAAAGAGAGATTAGGGTGTTGTTTCGGGGGTTTGGGTAATTTTATTTGGGGATTTTAATTTGAGATAGATTTTAGAGTTAATTACTAACCCTAAAATTGTATTAGTATTTATCACAAACCCTAATAATTTGGATCTCAGTTGTATCACACAAAGAGCGAGAGAGAAAGAGCAAAAACGCAACACAATTTTTTAAATCAAGAATGACATCTTTTCTCATTAATCTCAAGGCCTATAAATAGGCTCAAAATACATCTTGATACAAATCTCAAAATATTCTCAGAATCTCAAATACATAAAAAAAGATTACATATGGCTATAATTGCCGAAAACAAATATGGTGCTGAAATAAAATCTAAACAGAATAGATGTCCTCATCACCAACAATCTCAATATTACACACATATATCATACACTCAACACAGGTGACTATTGTATACTTATTCAAATAACCAACATATATGTATACATGATAACTTAATGGTTGATAACTTCTACAAACTAACTTTTCCGTAATCAGCAGCAGTCAATACTTACTATTGAATCAACATTGAATGGAGTATATGACAAATAGTTATGTGACCAAAATTTGTGAGAAAGAGGCAAATATAAAAGATTGTGTGTGCAACTGTGCAAGCATGTGTGACATAGCATTTTGCCACATCCTCTAATTATTAGAATTACCGCATTGCCATGTCTGCGTTGTGTCGTACCCATGTCCCATGTGCATATCCTTGCAACATAGATACCCATTTTAAATTCTATTGTGAATAATTTTTTCAAAAAGTGAAAATGAAAAATCAATGTGAACCTTCTTCCGCAATTTCCGGATCTAGGCAATTTCGAATTTCGAAACCCATTCTCCTCCCCCCTTCAAACCCTAATCCCCTCGTCGCCTCTCCCTCTCCACCCTAGCCACCTCTCCTCCTCCACCCACCCGTCGCCCCACCTCAACAACCCGCCTGTGCCGCCTCTCCCTCTTCACCCCCGTCGAAGCTTCCCCCAAAAAAAACCAAAAAAGAATCAAACTAAAGATCTGAACTAGAAGGGTGGCGGCGGCTAGGGTTTCGCCGCCCCCCTCTCGTCCCTTGCCCCGTCCTCTCCTCCCTCTCTTTTTCGTCCTCCTTCTCTTTTCCTAGTTGCCTCTCTCCCTCCCTCTTGCTATTCACTACATTGAATGTTATTGTTGGGGGTTCCATGGCTTTTCCGACCATATAGTATAGCCGAGCTCTAGGAGTTTGTCAAGACTAAGTCGACTGAGGATAATCAGTCGACTGATCCTAACAAATAGTTCTGTATAATCGACTGAGCCTATACCAGTCGACTGTACTAACTGAACCTACAGGGTTGTTCTGTCCAGTCGACTGATGTCCACTTAAGTCGACTTATGGCTATCTGCAACAAACTCCCAAAGATCTGCAACTGCTGCAACAAAACGATCCTAAAAAATAGTTCTGTAACTGCACCAATTGTATCCCTACAAGATAGGATCTGTAACAAATTCTATGATCTGATAAGATCTGTAATACCTCTATATATATCATCTTGTATCACCGGTTTTAGGTGTGCAAGCCAATCAATAAAATTCACTTGGTATCAGAGCCTATCTGATCCTAACCGAGCTTAACCTCTTCCAATCATGGCCACCCCTCAATCCGTTGCAACCAATATTGTATCCACAATACCTTCTCCACTCCCATCAATCCAAGTTCACCATCTAATCTCTGTTAAGCTCGACAACAACAACTATCTTCTCTGGCTCACCCAATTTTGACCTCTTCTAAAGGGGTACGACCTCGAAGGATACGTCGATGGGAGCTTCCCTTGCCCCACACGTCTTCTCCCACAATCCACAGAGATCAATCCAGCTTATACCACCTGGAAGAAACAAGATCAAATTCTCCTAGGATGGTTATTATCATCCCTCTCCGAGTCAGTCCTGGCTCAAGTAGTTGGCCTTAGCACGTCTCGAGATGTCTGGAAATCACTCCGTAAACACTTCTCCCAATCTCAGTCCAGGGTCTTGTATCTCAAACGCGAATTACAAAATATGCGCAAGGAAAACAAGACAATGGCTGAATATTACCTCCATGCGAAACAACTCGCTAACAATCTTGCCGCCTCTGGCAATGCTATCTCAAACACTGATCTCCAGCACATGATGCTAGGAGGTCTTGACTCATCCTATGATCCCATTGTAACGGTGCTTACTGCAACCGCAGCCGATCTCCATATGGATGACTTTTACTCAAATCTGTTAGCCTATGAGATGCGCTGGGAAGCTCAACATGCAACCTCCCCTCAGCCCATGGCAAACATTGCCCATCATGGCCCTTTGCGTCCTAACAATCGCTACAACAACTCTCGAGACAAGTTCGGCTCTCAAGGTCAGAAGAATCGACCTTTCAACAAAGCCCAAGGCCGCCCCCAACCAAATCGAAATCCCCAAGGACCATGCCAGCTCTGTGGCAGAAAGAACCACACTGCTATGGAATGTTGGTATCGTTTTGATCACAATTTCACCGCTGCCGCTTCCTCCAACCCACCAGCTGCATATGTTGCTGCTCCTGGATCACTCCTTGATGGTAATTGGTACCCAGATAGTAGTGCTACACACCACTTAACCCCTGATTTGAACAATCTTCACATCAAGACTCAATATGATGGCCCTGATCAAATCAAAGTTGGCAATGGTAATACACTTTCTATTAAACATGTTGGTAAATCATCCTTTTGCCTTAATAATCGAACTTTTCATTTTAATCAAATTTACCACGTACCATCTATCTCTACTAATCTATTATCTGTATCCAAATTCTGCATTGACAACAAAGTATTTTTTGAATTTCACCCATCCTCTTTTATTGTGAAGGATTAGGAAATGGGGACACCGTTGTTGCACGGCACGAATAGAGGAGGATTGTATCACTTTGTCGACAAGCCAGCTAGTTCTCTTTCTGCTTTTCAATCAGAGTCAGTTTCATTGTGGCATCACCGGCTTGGCCATCCGATGCTAAAAATCGTCAATAAAATTGTGTCAACCTACTCATTGCCCGTAGAAAATAAATCCACATTGTTTTGTCATGCTTGTCGTGTTAGCAAGAGTCATAAATTGCCCTTTTCATTGAGTTCCACGATTTATAAAGAACCATTACAACTAGTTGTATCAGATTTGTGGGGCCCTGCTCCAATGCTTTCAAGAAATGGTTCTCGGTATTATTTACTGTTAATGGATGCTTTCAGTAGATACACATGGGTCTATCCCCTATCTCATAAAAGTGATGCTTTTACTGTCTTCAAACAGTTTAAGTTACAAATTGAAAATCTCACTGGAAGAAAATAAAAAATTTTCAAACCGACAACGGAACTGAGTTCAAGAAATTCACACCCTTTCTACTCCAAAGTGGTGTTCTCCATCGCTTTACATGTCCACACACCTCTGCTCAAAATGGGTTAGCAGAGAGACGCCATAGACATGTTGTTGAGTCTGGTCTCTCTCTCTTAAACCATGCATCAATGCCCTTAACATTTTGGGCTGATGCCTTTGTCACTAGTTGCTATCTCATAAATTGCCTACCATCCTCACCATTAAAAGGTCAAACTCCCCTTGAACTGTTCTATGGTTCCACACCTGACTACAATGCCTTAAAATTCTTTGGGTGTCTCTGCTACCCATATCTCAGACCCTAGGCATCAAATAAATTAGATAAAAGATCCCTTGACTGTGTCTTTCTTGGCTATTCTAGCACTCAAAAAGGATACATATGCTATCATCGACCAACCCAAAGAATATACATCTCTCGTCACATCGACTTTGAAGAAGACATCTTTCCCTATTCGGCAGTGCACAGCAACCCCACCAATGTAAGTACTACTTCTATATCCTCTGCACCCTTACAAACCACATCAATTCTACCCACTCTACAAGCATCTCACATACCCCCCTTATCAAATAACCCACCAAACATTAACCCACTTCAAACTACCCAACCGCCACCTACTACTCCACCATCTCCTACACAAGAACCCGTTCCCCAACATCATATGATTACTAGGACAAAAGGTGGTATACGTAAACCTGTTAATAGATTATGTTTGCATGCCACTAAACACCCTTTGCAGGATGCAGAATTAGAGGAACCAACCTGCTTCACACAGGCACAGAGCCATCCTCAATGGCGTAGTGCTATGGATGATGAGATCAATGCCCTATTACAGAATGGCACATGGACCCTCACCCCTGCTCAAAGCAATCAGAACATTGTGGGATGCAAATGGGTCTTTCGTATCAAACGAAAATCCGATGGCACTATTGACCGCTACAAAGCTCGCCTTGTCGCAAAAGGATTTCATCAACAAGCAGGTATTGATTATGGTGAAACTTTCAGCCCCGTGATTAAACCCTGCACAATTAGGCTCGTCATTACCATTGCACTAATGAACAAATGGGCACTCCGTCAATTAGATGTTCAAAATGCTTTCCTTCATGGCCATCTCACAGAACAAGTTTACATGAAACAACCACCAGGATATGTAGATTCAAGATTTCCAAAGCATGTTTGTCGCCTACGGAAGTCTCTATGGCCTCAAGCAAGCCCCTAGAGCTTGATACTCGAGACTCACTGGGTATCTTTGCACTCTTGGTTTTGTCAGTTCCAAGGCCGACTCATCTCTGCTCACAAGACAAAATGGTGACTCTACTCTCTTTATTTTAATATATGTTGATGACATTATTATCACAGGCACACCGGGGAACCATATCAACACACTCATCACCCAGCTCCAATCTACATTTGCAATCAAGGACCTGGGCCCATTAAGTTACTTTTTGGGTATCGAAGTCCTTCCCAATCACAATGGCCTTTTCTTGTCTCAGCGCAAATACATTCTGGATCTGTTACTAAGCACTAAGTTCGATGGTGTCAAGCCTATCACCACACCCCTGGCAGCAAACAGTCAACTCTCTCAACATGATGGGCCGACTCACAATGATCCTACTCAATATCGAAGTATTGTGGGATCTTTGCAATATCTATCTTTCACTAGACCTGACATTGCAGTCGCTGTCAACAAAGTATGTCAGTTCATGCATAACCCTCGGGATGTCCATTGGAGTTGTCTACACCAACAACTTCCACCATTCATGCGAATTCTTCGCTATCTCAAACACACCATCAATTATGGCTTGCAGTTGTCTACACCAACAACTTCCACCATTCATGCATATTCAGACTCGGACTGGGCAGGATGCCCTGATGATCGCAGATCTACAAGCGGCTATTGTATTTTCTTTGGTGGCAACATCATCTCATGGAGTGCAAGGAAGCAAAAGACAGTCTCCCGATCAAGCACAGAAGCTGAATACAGAGGCGTCGCAATTGCAACTGCTGAAGTCCTGTGGATCCAATCCCTACTCAAAGAGCTTGGTTACTCAAAAGTGCCTCCTCCTACTCTTTGGTGTGATAACTTAAGGGCTACATATCTCACAGTAAATCCTATCTTCCATGCTCGCACAAAGCATATCGAAATCGATTACCACTTTGTCCGCGAACGTGTTGCTTCCAAACAACTCAATGTTCGATTCATTTCCACCAAAGATCAGCTAGCAGACATCTTCACCAAAGGCCTCAGCAGTAACAGGTTTCAGGACCTCAGGAACAAGTTGTCCATCCAAGCTTGGCCGTTCAACATGCAGGGGAGTGTCAAGACTAAGTCGACTGAGGATAATCAGTCGACTGATCCTAACGAATAGTTCTGTACAGTCGACTGAGCCTATACCAGTCGACTATACCAACTGAACCTACAGGGTTGTTCTGTCCAGTCGACTGATGTCCACTTAAGTCGACTTATGGCTATCTGCAACAAACTCCCAAAGATCTGCAACTGCTGCAACAAAACGATCCTAAAGAATAGTTCTGTAACTGCACCAATTGTATCCCTACAAGATAGGATCTGTAACAAATTCTATGATCTGATAAGATCTGTAATACCTCTATATATATCATCTTGTATCACCGGTTTTAGGTGTGCAAGCCAATCAATAAAATTCACTGAGTTCGAGATAGTGTTTGCATCCAGGTGGCTGATCGGACAACGGCATCGAGGGGGCGCCGATGGGGGATGACTTCGGGTGCGATTTGGGGCATCTCGAATGTTGCCCATGGTTTAGGGGCGGCGAAGGCTACAAGCGGCAAGCTCGTAGGCGCCAGATGGTTCTTTGGCGGGGTCGAAGTGGCCGAAGTTTAGGCGTGGTCTGTGATGGTTGCCGGTGTAGTCAGGTGGTCGGGGTTGGGGCCTGACGTCAGGGCATACGCGATGGGTGTGGGAGTCGGTGGCGGTGGTCGACGTCGGGTGTGATCGGGGAGTGCAGGGAGAGTATTTCGGGAGATTGGAATTGGGAGTGATGAGGCAGTGAGGGTTGTTTTGAATTTCAAATTAGTTTTTGAAATTCGAATCTGTGTTCGTGTTCGGTGGCACTCCCTTACATCCAAATAATTCTTCTCCCAAAATATCCAAATTACAACTGATTTACAATTAGCAACGAAATGTACCCTAGTTGGTGGGGCGACGGTAGTCCGGCAATTTTATAGTTTGGGCTCTACTTTGTCATATTCAGGTCAAAGTGAGGGGCACCTAAGGTCTCTCTCTCATGTCAAGGGGCTTGGAGGTGGTGGTGACATTAGTAGAGTCGGCAGGGGCAACGACAGCCTTCGTTGCGAGGTAGCGGTGAGAGTCAATGAGGGTCAAACGAGGGGATGAGAACGAGGACTCAATCTGTACAGAGAGATGTCAGATTGGGGGAGTGCCTGCGGTGTCTCTTATATGGTGCTTGAAGTTGACGTCTGGGTTATTGCTGGGGGCGACGGAGGTGTTGTTACGAGCGACAACGAGGATAAACGGTGTACAAGCAAGGGACAGCGAGAGAATGAGCTTAAATTGGCACGAAAAATTGGCTCTGGCAAGGTCGGACGATCAGTAGGATTAGATTTCGTTGTATTTGTTGTTTATTGGTTGGGGGCGAGGTCGGACGATCAGTAGGATTAGATTTCGTTGTATTTGTTGTTTATTGGTTGGGGTGTATGAGTTCCAGGACCCAGTCTATTGGGATCTGAATTTCATAAGCCTTATTTTTGGTTGTATGTTTTGTTAAATTCTTTTTAATGAAATGCGGGGGGGGGGGGGGGGATTCAACCCACCGTTTATGATATAAAAAAAAATTCAAATGTGGACAAACATGGAGAGAAAAACAAGCAAATCAAGAGATCAGTATGAACTATGAAGTCAAACAACAGATTCAGGATTTAAGAATTTTGAGGGGACTGTTAGTTATAAGTGAACCAAATTAAGGGACATAATAGGAAACAGTGCGATTAAAGGAATTCTAAGTAAAAAACAAATATTTTTTTGTATCTTAGTTTCACTGTCCATGCAAAAGGTTTGCTGAATAAATAATATACTGGTTTTCTTAATCAGATTTGTAGTGAATCCAACCCGAACCGTTTATGTTAGGGTCAATAACCTAATTGGCCTATTCTACCTACGACAAACCCAATGAGTCCCATTTACTTTTTCTTTAAGCAAATGGTATGATTTACTAAAACTCTCAACTTAAATAGGTTTGGACTGGTTTAACCCAAACCTCTCAACTCTAACCCTGTTCATATATATCCCTTTTCCTTTTATTGCTCTGTCTATTCAATTTGATTAGCTAATAAATAAACAATTTACCGGAAAAGTGCAGCGATATGCAATAAATCTAAGATCAAGTACATGAGACTATAATCATGTGGTTTAGTGGTGTATTTACACATGTGGTAGAATAAATGCCTTTCACACAGTCTAAAACAAAGAACTCTTTTTCATGAGTTTCGTTTTGAAACACAAATCCTCACTGAAGTTTTCATGGAAGATAAGCTAACCTTTTGTAGAGATAGGTGAAGATAGGCTGATTTTGGGTCAATACTTCACGATACAATACAAAACCAACCCATAACTTAAAGATTTATATCTGGACCCGATTTTACTTCCCTTTTATCAATCCAGGTGTGCAAAAAGCCCAGATGATACAACCTACATTAGTTCATTTTCTGAAGCTATGTTTACTGTCTTTCTAAACTATGTTGGTAATGCATGTGTGACTGTGATCCAGTGTAAGTTTTTTCGCTAGCGAGCAAGAGGTCGGAAGTTCTAACCCCACTTGCACAAAAAAATCAAATTAATATATATATTCAGGTAAAGTGTGGGGTGTGTGTGGCTACGGCCTTATTCCAACAAAAATCAAAATCAAAATCAAAATAAATAAAAAAATGTAGGTAATCCACAGCATAAATAAAAATTGATTAAGAGGTCCTGAACATCTTATTAAGAAGCTCATGGGCAAGCCTGTACACCTCGCTATTACTTGCCCTGTTCAGCATAAGAAAAAGCAAGCATGCATGCAAAAATTTAGAGAAACAAACATAATGAAGTAGTCACTTGAAAAAGTGTCAATTTTTAGTTTTTTTAAGAATATATTATTTTCAAAAAAAAAAAACGTCTCACCTGTTCCTGGATTGCCAACAAAAGCCATATGAAGAGCCTTTCTAGTGCCAACTTTGAGACCAAGAGTCTTCCGCTGCTCAGCTAGAATCATTCCCTTCACCCATTTCCTCAGTTGCAACTTGACTCCGTCCAGTCCTACAATCGTTGATATTATAGCATTGATCTCTTTCAGCGTATCTTCGGCATAGGAGCTTCGTGCGATGGTGGTTGTGCATGTACCTCTTGAGCCCTGTGCATTTGGTTCACTAGTGAAAAAAGAAGAAAAGAAGTGTGAAATGAGAACGAGGAAACAGAATAGAAAAGGTGTTTGTTAGTGTAAGGAGGACATTAAAGTTTCCTCATCATTTTTGTTCACTATTTATATAATTATTTCGAGAACAAAAAGGAAAATTTCATCTTACAACCTATAGACTTTAGAGGGAAGAAATTCTCTTTTTATTGCACTATCTGGTTTCTAATATATGAACTATAACATGCCAAGCCCCGAGGTTGTGGAAATCGGAAATATAACAAATGCGACGTTGGGCCATAAGCTCTTAGGCTTTATAGTGGAGCTAAAAAGGCAAACAATACCAACCATTTCTTTCAAATTTAAAATATCTAGAAAATATAAATAATAGAAATATATAGAAAAATCAAAAGATAAATAAAAACAGGAGTCCACAAAAATTTTAAATTTATGATGATTCAAGTCAACACTATGGAATCCATCCTATCATTTGCAGCTTGATAATTTACCAATGCAATAAGTCAATAACAACCATAACCAACACCCACAATACAGGAGATTTAGAATTCTTGTGTCGTTACATTGCTATCTAAAACTTACAAGAAATCGGAAATATAGATTTAAAGAAACAAAAAAGAAAGGTGAGAAAAAGGGGCTTATAAGTTAGAGTTGTCAAATAACTACAACTTATTATCCGGTCCATAACCAAGACGAGTTAGAATGTTACAGATGTTTTTGCAACTCGGTATATGCCGGATGAAAGGAGAGGGGGGACTTGATCAGTAACACTAGGAGGGACAAAATTAGGATCGTCGGAGGTCATTTTGGGATCGCCATTAAGCCGTGGACAGGAGATGAAGGGTTGAGTGAACAGGAAATGTCGACGGCGGCATGGATCAAGATCATTGGCTTCCCTCTTCACTGTTGGGAAATAGATGGCTTCCAAGACTTTGTTAGGAAGTTCGGAGTGGCTTTGGGGATCCACGAAGCGACAGAGAAGAAAAAAGAGGGGGGGGGGGGGGGAGTTAGGATCGGCTGCAACGACATCCACAATATTCCGTCGACGATTAGGGCAATGGTAGTAAATAAAAGCTACATAATCGAAGTAAGGGTGGAGGAAGAAGACAGTGCAACGAATACGGTCGGGGAGGGAATGAAGAAGCCGGTGATTAAAAAACTCTTTGTCGACGAGGTGGCGAAATGGTCGGATATGCTGCAGGAAAGCGAAAAATCTCTGAGGAAGAAGATGACAGGCATCCACATAGATTTGCACCCCCTGCGAGCGAGAGAGAGAACCTTCTGGCTTGCTTTCTTACAATGCCAAGAAAGAGTTTATTATATACACCCTTCTAATTTTTAAGAATTTTCCGATATGGGACTAAAGTCCTTCAACCCATTTTCAGACATCAGGTGTCTCACTTTGGGAGACAATTTCTCATTCATTTCATAACCATTTTAAGCAAGTAAATATATAATTTTGATGTACTCACGAAGGAGAACACAAATCCATAAAGATCTCACTAATTCATAATGGATCTTACTCAAAAAATTGCCTCAGAACTGGTTCGTAAAATGGTGTTAAAACACCCAATTTCTAACATTATGTTTGTTTGATTGTTTGGTTGAGTTTCTAATTTGGTTAATGATAGTGAGATGACCACAAAGAGTGTTGAAATTATGTTGAAAATCTAGAAATGAACCATATATGTATACAAGAAAATTTGTAGCTGCATGTTGTACTTGAAAATGTCAAAACTACACTCACTATTGGAGACAGCGAGTGTCGTTTGGGTTTTTTTTTATAATTTAAATCGCATTCTCAACTGTCACTTCCTCTTCCTCAAAGTCTCTGGAAAAATAAAAAACATACACTCGCTATCTCAGATTATCTCAGATAGCGAGCGTCATTATACTACACTTGCAATCGCAGATAGCTACTGTGTGTGTAGCGATTTTTTCAGAGACTTTGAAGTCTCGTGAAAATTGTATCAATACTAATCTCGCTATCTGAGATAGCAGGCCTCTTTGAACTAAACTCGCTATCTCAGATAGCGAGTGTAGTTATGACATTTTCAAGTACAACATGCAGCTGCAAATTTTCTTGCATACATATATAGTTCATTTCCAGATTTTCAACACAATTTCGACACTCTTTGTGGTCATCTCACTATCATTAACCAAATTAGAAACTTTCACCAAACAATCAAACAAACATAATTGTAGAAAATGGGTATTTTAACACCATTTTACGAACCAGTTTTGAGGCAATTTTTTGGGTAAGATCCACTATGAATTAGTGGGAGATCTTTATGGATTTGTGTTCTCCTTCGTGGGTATATTAAATCATATATTTACTTGCTCAAAACGGTTATTGGATGAATGAGAAATTGTCTCCCAAAGAGAGACACTTGATGTCTGAAAATGGGTTGAGAGATTTTAGTCTCAGATCGAAAAAATCATAAGAATTCGAAGGGTACATATAATAAACTCTTTCTTGCCATTGTATATATAATACTCTTTATGTGGGGTGTGTGTTGAGAGAAGGCGCTCTCTATCGCGCGCAGGGGGGTTGCAAATCTCGAACTGATTACATGCGGCTTGTGTGTGCCCACACGTCCTGCGGATACGAATGCCAGACCATCTGAACCCCACCCCGCGTAGGAATTATTTTTTGCACCAGCTTTAATTAAAAGACAAAAAAAAATCAAAGTAAGACTCACTGTCTGAAACAGCGAGTCTGGTACAATTACGCTCGCTATTTCAGACAACGAGTCTTACTTTGCCAAGTTTTTTCGCCAAGTTGAGGGAAAAACACTTTTGCCTACACTTGCTATCTCAAACAACACGGACAATTTCACCAAACTCCCTATTTGAGATAGCGAGTGGGTGATTTTGGTAAATATTTTCGAAAGTGGGTCAGTTTGGTAAATACTTTCAAAAAGTGGGTCATTTCGGTAAAAAAATTTGTCGAAGGCCACAGTTGTATGAGGAAAAAGCGCTTGGGGCTCGAGGGGATGAGGAAAGTAGCGCTTGATTCAAATTTGAATCCGTTAGTGGGCTTGGCCATGTGCAATGGTGCAATGGGCTGAGATAATGTCTCTAGAAAGGGGTTGGGTCTGGAAAATAAAATAGTAGCTAAGTTAGGCTCCGAAATTGGAAATTTTTACCAAACTATCCCACTTTTTGTAAGTATGTACGAAACTATCCCTGTTTGAAAATTTTAATACCAAAACATCCCTGTCGCTAACTGAGTTAGCGCGTCTAGTAATTTTCTTCGCGCTAACTCAGTTAGCGTGCTGCAGGGGATACAACTTTTTCCCTCTTGTTTAGGTGTGGCAAAAAACTCACCCAATATAGACACGCTAACTCTGTTAGCGTGCGTGTTTAAACCACTCACGCTAACGGGGTTAGCGTTCGTAGATGGGATAGTATTGGGCACTACCTCAATGAGGGGTGTGGGTAAAAAATTACTAAGTATCGACACGTTAACTCAGTTAACGTGCTTATTATTACCAAGGCCGTTAACTAAGTTAACGACTGTGAAGATTTCAAGTTTCCAGAAAGTTGAAACTTTCTGAAAATTGGAGATACTCGCACACGTTAACTCAGTTAACGTGCTTATTCTTACCAATGCCGTTAACCGAGTTAACGAGTGTGAAGATTTTAAGTTTTCAGAAAATTGAAACTTTCTGGAAATTGGAGATACTTACACACGTTGCCTATTCTTACCAAGGCCGTTAACTGAGTTAACGAGTAGAAGATTTTAAGTTTTCAGAAAGTTGAAACTTTCTGGAAATTAGAGATACTCACACGTTAACTCGTTAACTGAGTTAATGTGTATGCCTATCTTCACAAACAAACAGACAAGAATGTTTTGTACATAAAAAAATCACTAAGTATAGACACGTTAACTCAGTTAACGTGCCTATTATTACCAAGGTCATTAACTCAGTTAGTGACAGGGATGTTTTGGTATTAAATTTTCAAACAGGGATAGTTTCGTACATACTTACAAAAAGTGGGATAGTTTGGTAAAAAATTCTTGAAATTGGGGATGGGGCGAATTTGCAAGGTAACAATTTTTTTTCATATAGTGAAAAAGAAGGAAAGGAGGAGGGGTCCAAAATTGAAGAACTGCTAAAAAAGGAGGTCAAAAAAAGAGTGCAACGAGAGGTAAAGAAAAGGGTGAAGGCAATGTTAGTAAATTGGGCTACGGGGCAAAAAAAAAAGAAAACAAACGGGTCATCTGGATCAGATAGTGAATCGGTTGGGTCAGAGGAGAGCCACTTACAGGGGAGGAGAGAGGATTAGAGAGTATTTCTAAGGATACTCTAAGGGTGGAGGCTACAATAAAGAAAAGGAAGGAAAAGGCTATGGAGGCGTAGTGATATACAGCAAAGCAGATGGGCCAAACTGATGACAATGAAGGAAATATACCAAAGGGTGGGAAAGTGAAAAAGTTACGAAAACATATTAGGTACACACACACCTATATCTATATTCGACTCAATTCCTGATTATATGTTAATTCAGTTAGCAAATGTTTATGGTATAAATCTGCATCTATGTCATACTGCACACACAAACATTATCGATGTAATGTGAGATAGAAAAATTGACAATATTGTCAAAGTCCAGAGGGTGTTAGGGGAGGAGTCAAAAGAAGATTGCGTCTCCCGGAACTTTGATTGAGTTAGAATCAACTCATTGGGGGGGGGGGGGGGGGGGGGTTCCTATGTGTTGATGTTTAACAGTTAACACCTTATTTTGGAATGTTAGAGGGCTTGACAAGGTTGCCAAACGAAGGATGGTGGGCGAGGTAATCAAGAACAACAACATTGATGTTGTCTGCTTGGAAGAGACAAAATTGTCTCGGCCAACAGACATGCTTCTCGAGGGTTTAAAGTTAAACCACATTAAGGAATGGATGTTTAGGGACGCTATAGAAGCGTCAGGGGAGGTTATGGTAGGTGTCAATACCAGTAATTTCGACTTACTGGATGACTGGGTGGGTCACTTTACTGTTATAGTCGTAGTACAAAGGAGGGGAGACAGTTGGAAACAAATGATCATGGCGGTATACAGCCCAAATGATAGGAATCAAAGACAAGAATTCCGGGATGAATTAAATCACATCAGGGGCTGATGGAATTTGCCATGGGTGGTAGGGGGTGATTTCAATATCGTCAGACCCACAGATGAAAGAAGATGAAGGATGGGTAACAAACATGACAGAAGAAAATTCAACCAGGTCATCTCCAGTCTCATGTTGATGGAAATCCCTATAAATGATCGGAGTTTTACGTGGTCTAATGAGAGGGGTACTGGTCCTTGCTAAGCTGGACATAATTTTAGTTTCTACGGACTGGGAGACAAAATTCCTATGGGCTATGGCAAGATCATGCATCTACAATACTTCAGACCATGTATCAATCATCATAAGCACGGGGGAAGAAGGGAAACGGAATACTATGATCTTCCGCTTTGAGAAAATGTGGCTCAGCAGCAAGGACTGTCAAGATCTGGTTGCGACAAGCTGGGAAGGGGAAGTCAGCCACGTAGAATCAGCAACAAGGGTGGTTAGGAAACTCTCAAGATTCCGAAGCAGGCTTCAGAAATGGAATAAAGATACATTTAGGAATGTACTAAAAAGGAAGGAAAGCATTCTGAAAGAGATTGAGGAACTTGAGAGGAAGGAGGAAGTGGATGGGTTGGATGACAACCAATTTGATAGGTTAATGAAATCATTGAAATGTAGGTAGGATATCCTAGAAATCTATAATGAGGAAATCATGTGGCGACAACAATCAAGGGTCAACTGGCTGTCAGAAGGGGATGCAAATACAAAATGCTTCCACAAGATCGGTAGCATGCGACGTAGGAATAACTTCATCCATGCCATGGATATACACGAAAACACTGTGTCAGAGGAACGACGAATAGAAAAACATGTCCATGACACTTACAAGGAGCTATTTGGCCAAAATAGGGATGAACAGTGCGAGTCAGCAGAAAATTTTTGGGAAGAGCTAATGGAAGATGTACAGGGTCGTGTGACAGCACTGCCAGATCCGTTCACCATGGAAGAGGTCAGGGAGGCAGTTTAGGGGATGGGTTAGGACAAGGCGTCAGGACCAGATGGGTTTCCAATTTTATTTTACAAGCAATTCTGGGAGATTCTGAAGGACATGATGGACGTCATGAATGCTTTCTATGAAGAAACTTTGGAGTTGGGCAGATTGAACTACACCAACGTCTGTCTAATCCCAAAGGAAAAGGTTGCTACAGTAGTGCGAGTGGGGGACTATAGGCCAATCAATTTAATTAATTGCTCGGTTAAAATTATCACGAAGGTTCTGGCAAATAGACTCATAGGCTTGATCGTAGAAATTGTGGAAGATTATCAGACATGTTTTATTGTCGGGAGGGATATCCTAGAAGGGGTCGCAATAGTACAGAAGATTATACAAGATACCAAGAGACGTGGCAATGCGGGTTTTATGCTAAAACTAGACTTAGAAAAAACTTATGATAAAGTAGAATGGAAATGCCTTCTGGAGATCCTTAGCAAGCGAGGGTTTGGGGCCAAGTGGATCGAATAGATCGAGACTTGGCTAAAAACGGCCAAGATCAGGATTTTAGTCAGTGGGGCACCAGGCAGGAAAATCAAGTGTAGGCAGGGACTTAGACAGGGGGATCCGCTCTCACCATTGCTTTTCACAATGGTGGCGGGCGGCCTACATGGAATGCTACAATCTTATAGAGAAAAGGTACTAATTAATGGGTTGGGAATGAGGCGGGGGGTGTCCGCGGTTATGAACATCCAATATGCAGACGTCACTCTGATCTTTGGAGAATACGACATTGCCCATGCTACACTTTTGAAATGGGGATTATATATTTTTGAAGACTGGTCGGGGTTTAAGGTTAACTTCCACTACTACTGCTACTAGCACTAGAAAGGCATAAAGCGATGCTAAGGGCTTTTTTCTGGCTTAGAGTCACCAAGAATCTCTCGGTCATTCTCCAAAATAAAACTTTGTTGTTCAGCATCTTGGACTAACCATCCCTTGGAAGGTATTGTTAAAAGATCATCTATTCCTTAATGAAATAGATGTAGCAGTGGCTTGCTGGAAACCCAAAGTCTTTACTTGGAGCACCATCACTTTGTTGGGAGATACGGGGGAAACTGGACTTGTAATTGCAGATATTCTCAACTACCCTGTCGAGAAGCTTCCAATTAAATACCTGGGGCTACCAATTGGTAGCGGCAAACTGAGGAGGGTGGATTGGAATGAACTAATTGAGAAGGTCGCGAATAGGCTTGAGGGATGGAAGGGAAAGATGCTATCCTTCGGAGGGTAGCTTGTTCTGTTGAAAACGGTCGTCAGCTTTATCCCGCTCTACTTTTTGTCGCTTCTTCGAGATGCCAGCCTGGGCTATCAAGAAAATTGATAGACTTAGACGAAGATTTCTCCGGCACGGGTCATGAACTGATGGGAAAGGATACTCGTAAATCAAATGGGGGGTGGTTTGCAAAAGAAAATATTTTGGAGGATTGGGTGTCATTAATCTTCGATAAATGAATCAAGCTCTACTATGAAAATGGTGGTGAAAATTCAAAATAAAGACAAAAGCTAAATGAGCTACTCTGATAAAGGAGACCTACATCAGGAATGGATGCATGCACATGAACAGAAGAATATGGAGTCCATGTCAGAATTCTGGCGAGTGATATCGCGAACCCAAGACATTTTTCTGGCTGGGGTAACCTTCTCCATTGGGAATGAGGCAACATTTTGCTTCTGAAAAGACAAATGGTGCGGCCCGATCAACCTTAGACGAATTCCGAAAATTTACAAATTGGCCACTGACAAAAACAACAGGTGCGGAACCAGCAAAGAAAATCAAGGAACTGTATGAAGATATTAGTACCACAACTTATGAAGCAGAGTCTGAGGATAGGGGGGAGTGATAGGTAGGCGGAATAAAGGAGTTGTCACTTTTTTTAGATGTTTATGAGGTGGAAACGTTTGTATCATCTATAATTAAACCATTTTTTGGTAGGGGGACTGTCTTGCATGGGATATCTTCTTTTTTTTATTGGGAATGCGTATCATTGCCCACCTGTGGGATCACGAACATCATTTTGCTTGGTTATTTATTTTGTTAAAACCTTTTTAATGAAGAGCGGGAGGGGGGGGGGTGCTTTGACCCACCGTTTACGATATTAAAAAAACCATTCTAATAGTGGTTGGGTATTGGGTGGATCGAGTGAATTATCATTTTGCCATTTTTTTCCATGTCTAAATTACTCATTGTTGGATTAGTTCGTAATTTGGAAGACATTTGCTGGTTGGTGTCCCATGATGCTGTTCTGTGCAAAGATAAATTTACATTGAAAGAATCACCTTGGGAAGTCCTTTGTAGTCGATGTGGAGCAGTTGAGGAAAATGCAACAAAATCTTTTTGGGTCGGGTGACGGCAAAATGGAGTACTTGGGAAATAATTAGCTTCGGTTTTGGGATGATTCCTATTCCACACTCTATTGCGTCTATTTGCGGTGAACAGCATAGTCTTCGTATATCTAGGAGGCGTACAAATTGAACACTAGGTGCTACCTAGTCGACCCTTTGACTAGATTGAACGAGACAATTTGCTCATACTTATGCATGACCAAGACACAGTTAAGCAGTCAGGCATATAAGAGCATCCTACATTTGACGGTTTCTTAGCCAAGGGTTTCGTGTCGACTAAGACTATGATTAAGGTTTGGGGTTTCTTCTGATGTTTGCTACTTGATGGTTTCGTGTGTAGTTGTTATCAAACTATTGGGTAATATTAGCATCATTGCTGATGGAAACATGATGGTATCAACCAATTTTTTTCGCATAATTCAAAACACAAAAAATCCTATTGAAGGGTTCAAAGTTGAAAAAACTAACTTACAGACGAATCCTGTACAAATCTGGTCGATGCGTTCTCTTTTCTTCTTCCCGAGCACATCTATCACAAAAAATAAAAATTTTAACATGATGGGATCAACCATTTTTTCCGCATAATTCGACACACAACAAATCCAATTGAAGGGTTCAAAGTTGAAAAACTTACAGACGAATCCTGTACAATTCCGGTCGATGCGTTCTCTTTCCTTCTTTCCGAGCATATCTATCACCAAAATAAAATTTAAAATTTAAAATTTTAAAAATAATATTAATAATATTTAAAAATTAAAAAAATAAATAAATTCAAGAATCCCACCTAGATGAATTCCCGCTTTCTTCGGTACGAAAGAGGTAGAGAACTGAAAGAGAGATCGCACAGAGGATGAAAGTGGGAATGACATAATCCATAATCTTTTTTTCTTTTCTTTTCTTTTTTTTTTTCTTTTTTTCTTTTTTTCTTGGGAAAGGGAAGAGAGAGTTGAAGGGTTTTGAGAGGGTTCAAGAGAACAGAGGAGGAGAAATTAATGGGCCGGGTTCATCCATATCTGAATGTGAATCTTTTCATTTTGAGTTTCTAGTTGGCCCATTTACTTATTAGGAGTCTAATTTGTAGACCCATATCCCCGATTATGAATAAATGGGTCGGGCCAGTTTTGGGCTGGCTTGGCCCAATTTCAGCTATACACTGAATACAATTTCAAAATAAAAATTTTAAATAAAAAAAAAAAAATCTCTACTATCTCTAATCTCTAATAATATTATAATGGGAGAAGGCCTTAGTGTCGGTTGTCATTTTGTCATTCTATCAATATGTACAACGCACGTACATAACTAATGTAAAGGAGGTTTCCGTTTCAAATCCTCCATGCGTCAAAGTTTTTATTTTTATTTTTTAAAATTATTAAAACGTACATCGCACGTGTAAATTACTAGTTTTCTTTTAGTGGGAGAGTTTGTCACCAATCAAATCTCGTGTTTGTAACAAAATATATCTGTGCATAGCATGTGCAACTCAAAACTCTTCTATTATATTATTTACTTCAAAAAATATATATATATTTATTAAAGTGTGCACCGCACTGACAACTCCAACTTACGTGTATTACACGTACAACTCAAACTCTTTATTAAAACATGCATCGCACGGACAACTCAAACTTACGTGTATTGCACTGATAGCTCCAACTTACGTGCAGCGCACATAATATATTTATTAAAATGTGCATCACACGGATAACTCCAACTTACGTGTATCACAAGTACAACTCCAACTCTTTATTAAAACTAGTAAATACACGTGCAATGCACGTCCGAACATTTTTTTTATATTCTATTCACGTGCTGTGCACGTGAAAAAAATTGAAGGGATAATGAAAAGGTAAAAAAAATTGTTATGGACCAGTTCGGTAAATATTTTCGAAAGTGGACCAGTTTGGTAAATAATTTCGAAAGCGGATCAGTTTGGTAATTATTTGGGTTGAGGACAAAATACACTAAGGCTTTCTCCCATTATAGTAGTAGAGATGTGCATTGCACGGACAACTCCAACTGATGTGTATCGTACGTGCAACTCCAACTCTCCTATTATAGTCTTCATTTACTTTTATAAATATATAGTTATTAAAATGTGCATCGCATGTGTAAATCAGAGTTTCCACTTTAATTTTTTTTATTAACACGTGCATTACACCTGTATATTACTAGTAAATAAATAAATAAAACAAAGATAAAGATTAGTGCAATCAGGTCCAGGTTTTCACACATCTCAGGCATGTTTGAGCAATGGCTGTCACAAGTTTCTTCCTCTCACAAAGGCGCAATTGATTTACAGTACATTCGGAATGCAATTTGTAACAATAACTTATTGTGAGTCTAGAGTTATCATCAAACTATACGATCTTGGTCATACTTTTAACTATTACTCGGGTTTCGCAACGAACATATCATGCCATGACCGGCAACTATGACAATCTATTCTATTCTCCGGTGTTTATCTATATAATAAATTACAAAGAAAGCTATCAAGTGGCTCTCATTCAATCTCCCTTAAAATCAATGGTCTAAATTTATTCTCACAAAATATATTTTCCCGCCCAAAATTTCAAATCCCAAAATTAAATTTTTTCCCCCAAAACTAAAAAACTCATTACTTTATTACTCTCTCTCTTCTCTCTCTTCACTTTTTCATATTTCTCTCTTTCTCTCTCTCCCTCTCTCTCCCATTCTTACTTTATTTACTTAGAAGTTTAGATTTTAAGATTTCAGATTTGTAAAATTTTCTAAATTTTAATATTTTTTTTATTGCACATGTTATATTGAAAATAGCAAATATCTTTTCAACAGCTAAATTTCATCATTTTCCACACTTAAAGTTCTAAGAAGTTGGATTTTACACCCTCATTTATAATTATTTTTCGACATATATTAATAGAAACATAGACTTTTATTTACAATTAATTATTATCATACTATTCAAACTTGAACTACATAATTGTTGTTTTACTGTTTACAGAGCTTTTCGTGTGTTGTATCGTTCCGAAGACGTGCCGTAGGCACGTGCCCACGGGCAAATCTAGTATATCTATATAATAAAACACACAAAAAAAAAGCTATCAAGTGGCTCACATTCAATCCCCCAGAATCAAAGGTCTAGATCTAACCTCACAAAACACATTTTTCTCCCAAAATTTCAAACCCCAAAGCAAAATATTTCCCCCCCAAAACTAAAAAAACTCATTACTTTATTACTATCTCTCTCTTCTCTTTTCACTTTTTCATATTTCTCTCTTTTTCTCTCTCCCTATCTTTCTCTCTCATTCTTTCTTTAATTACTTAGAAATTTAGATTTTAAGATTTCAGGTTTGTAAATTTTCAGAATTTTTATATTTTTTTTATTGCATATGTTATATTGAAAATAGCAAATATCTCTTCAACAGTTAAATTTTATCATTTTCCACTCTTAAAGTTCTAAGAAGTTAGATTTTACAATCCCATTTATAATTATTTTTCAACATATACTAATGGAAACATGGACTTTTATTTACAACTAATTATTGTCATTCTATTCAAACTTGAGCTACATAATTGTTGTTTAATTGTTTACAGGGTTTTTCGTGTTTTGTATCGTTCTGAAGACGTGCCGTAGGCACGTGCCCACGGGCAAATCTAGTATATATATATATATATATATATATATATATATATATATATATATATAGCTTAGACTATACCAATGTCTTATAATGACAAGTAGAGAAAAGCACAAGGAAGCATTTATGAATGGGAAATGCTCGTTTGAAAACGAGTTTGTTTTCAACCGGGTTGGAAAATGACCATCCTAGCCGTCCGATCGCTCCATATCGTGATGAGCAGATCAGATTCGCTCTGCTCTGATCGAAGGGTTTTAGCGGAGGGGTAATTTTGGTACTTCACGCCAAAAAAGCTTCGGTTTTTTGGTGTGAAGTTTTTTTTGTTGGGAAAATCACTTATACAACAACGGCCTAGGTTGTTTTTTTTAAAAAAAATCAACCTAAACAATGGCCAAGGTATGTACAAGTGTTTTTCCAAACACTTGTACATACCCAGATCTCCCTCACTCCGTCTTCGTCAGAAACTCTCTCTCTCTCTTTCTCTTGAGCTCCCGAAACTCATCCCCAAACCCTAGTTCTCTCTCCAACCTCCTTTCGTCGATCTCCTTGCCTTCTCGATCTCCTCCTCTTGTCGAAGTCTCTCTATCTCTTTCTCCCTCTCCCGAATACCCCAAACCCTAACTTAACCCCATATCCCAAATCACCTGAACCCTAGCACAAATTCTCCAACGCCCTAGCCTCTTCAACTTGTTCGTCTACAGCAGCGGCTTCTCACATCTTCGCCAACTCTCTCTCTCTTTTTGGACTAGGTATTTACTTAATCACAATTTACTATAATGAACTATGTTAATTTGTTGAATTTTTTTCAATTTTTGAGTTTGATTTTTTGTATTATGCATAGTAGTCTATAATTTAGAGAGTATACAATTAGCTCGGATCATGTATGTTGTATATATTTTGTTGACATTTTTGTAGATGTAGTGTTAGTTGTAGTTGTGGAATATAGGAAAAGAAAACAAACGAGATCCAAAAATTTTCAAATTTTACGAGTAGGTCGGACTCATCGCGTAGAAGGTAACGGAACTTGTAGAGTCGATTTCCGTCTCACGGTTTGCAAGATACGTCCGTTTATCACTTTTATTCAATAAAATGGATATAAACCGATACACGGCCGTATCTTTCAAACCGATAGTCGGAACTGACCTCTGCAAGCTCGGTTGGCTTTTGTTTAGTGTGCCAGACTTGACGGCCAAATTTAGGAATTTTTCCATCTCGTTTGTGTTGTTTTGACGCGTATATGAAAAAACTTCAATCTACCTCAGAACTTTTTTAGTACGTTGTCAATAGAAAAAATACTTAAATGAAGTCCAAAAAATACGAAACCGTGCGAATAGGTTGGGCTAACCATTCACAACCCAACGCAACTTGTATTTGCGAGTTCCGACTCACGATTTGTGAGATACGTCAATGTATCGCTTGCCGCTCTTTTTTTAAGAGTGAAAGCGATACACGGCCGTATCTTTTAAACCAAGAGTCGGAACTGACCTCTACAAGCTCCGTTGGCTTGTGTTTGGTGTGCCAGACTTGACGGCCAAATTTAGGAAATTTTCCATCTCAGTTGTGTTGTTTTGACGCTTATATGAAAAAACTTCAATCTACCTCCAAACCTTTTTAGTACGGTCTCAATAGAAAAATGTTTAAACGAAGTCCAAAAATTATGAAACGGTGCGAGTAGGTTGGGCTAACCATTCACAACCCAACGCAACTTGTATTTGCGAGTTCCGACCCACGGTTTGCGAAATACGTCAATGTATCGCTTGCCGCTCTTTTTTCAATAGTGAAAGCGATACACGGCCGTATCTTTCAAACCGTGGGTCGGAACTCACTTCTACAAGTTGCGTTGGCTTGTGTTTGGTGTGCCAGGGGTGACAGCCAAATTTTGGAATTTTTGCATCTCGTTTGTGTTGTTTTGACGCGTATAAGTTAACTTTTAAAATTTTTGCATCTCGTTGGTTTGTATTTGCTATTTTTCGGTGAATAATTAGTTTTATATATTCGAACTTTGTTACAGAGAAATGGCTAGAACGAGAGAAACCGGAAGGACATCTAGGGATGCTCGGGGGGAACATTCCACAGAGATTGTGAGAACTATTAATTTGTATTGTGCATTTTGTATTTAGTGATATTGTTAGTACACTAATAATAATTGTGTTTTTAGATTCGTGTAGGTTGGTGCATCTTCTTCGATGGCACCACATCGTGGTTCAGGACCAATATATCCCGGTGAACTGACCTTGCAAGACCGCCACAGATCTGCAGCAGTGTGGGGTGGGACGACGTGGAGGTGTAATTTCTGCACCCACGAGACCATGAAGGTGCACCCACATATTGTCGAGTACCTAGTTGCGGCCGATTTCTACGGAATCAGCATGATGGGTCAGGTTAAACTCGACCGAGCACTTCTCTCAGCACTCGTGGAGCGATGGAGGCCAGAGTCGCACACCTTCCATCTACCGGTCGGAGAGATGACGGTGTCGCTATAAGATATAGCGATGAACTCCGGTCTTTCAATAGATAGGTTGACCGTGACGAGTAATATAAACTTTGATAAAATAGAGCTGTTTAATGAACTGCTCGGTACCGAGTTTGATGAGGTGGCTGCGGAAAATAAGGATATTTTTGTCGAACAATCAATCCGACTATCTTAGTTGAAGAGACGTTTTAATGGGACGTTGACCAATGCATCGCCCGACCACTATATACAGTCCTGCACCAGAGGTTACATTCTAACAGTGCTCGAAGGGGTTCTCTTGCCTAACTCATTTGGGATACGGTGCACCTCATGTATCTACGATTGCTCGTCGACCTAGGCTTAGCTGGCCTGTACAGCTGGGGAAGTTACGCATTGGTAATGCTATACAAGTCGTTGTGTTCTGTAGTGCTAGATGGGACCGAGATGACCGGTCCGATGGTTTTGTTACAGATTTGGTCATGGGAGCGACTGCACTTGGGTCGTCCCCGAATTAGGAGACCGGCGGACGGTTGGATGGCCGAACCAGAAAATCCTCATATGTTAGCACCCTTAGGGGTATATTGGGTAGGTAGTCGGAGTTACAAAGATAACCCAAATGGTGTACTAACGTACTACAGAGACGAGCTCGACCAACTACGAGAAGAGTTTGTGATTTGGGTGCCGTATACACCCGAGCGGGTGGGAAGACTACCAACGATGTGCACGACCGGGTCGCAGTTGTGGATGACGATGGCTCCACTCATCAACTTTGGTATAGTGGAGCATCCGCGGCCAGAGAGAGTCCTTCGTCAGTTCGGTCTTCAACAAGATAGTTCCCCAAGTTGTGCAAACCTATACGACCATGAGTTACACGCCGTGAGAGGTACCGGTCGCATGCCTACTCATGATTGGACAGATTTTCGTTGTGTTCACATTGCAGAATAGAATGGGCAACGGTTTGAATTTGTAATTACCGATGTAGAAGAGTATGATGGTAGAGAGCAAGGATAGTACATGCAATGGTTTAGATCAATTACACGTTTGTATATCTTTCCCGATACAGAACTACCTGCTGGTGATCAACGAGTAATTAAGGAGAGGGAGATTGTACCACCACCCGCCTATTCTAGTTTACAACACATGTTCCAACCGAAGGCCTCAGCTATACGTACAATGGTAAGTATAATCTTCAAATTTCTTTGAATGTTCGTTATATTTAAAGTTATTAAATTGTTTACTTTTTCGAATCTGTATAATTATTTTTTTGGGGTTTTTTGTTTTATATTGATAATACGATGGACATGGTAAAAAATGCGCGGACGTAATCAAAAGTAATGCGGGCACGACTATGAAGAGGTTCGCTCAGAGGATGCTCTCTTCATGTCGTACCAATTTGGATGTTTTGGGAGAGGCTGAACATTTGGATAGAGCATTAAGGTCACTGAGAGGGCGACGTAAGAGCGTGAGGGGTAGGCCAGCTGCATTGATGGAGCAACAACGGGAACGTGAACTCAGAGAACAACAAGCTACATCTTTACATCCATCTCAAGAACAAGAGCAACAAGATGAGAATGAAGAGAGGGTTGTTGGCGACGTACAAGAGGAGGGAGGAAAAGAAAAAATCCCTGAGTCGTCATCCCCGCTCCGGCGACAAAATTCTACTCGGAAGAAGCGAGCACCACAACCATACACGCCCGATTCTTAGCTAATACCGTATACAATTTGTTTGTTGTAGTAATATTTTTTTTTTGTGGTTTTTTTCCCGTTGTAACTTAATATGTGGTAATTGTTGTTCGTAAGTTTAAGTGTAGCTAATGTTGTTGTTATTAATTGCTAATAGTCAATTATGTTGGTGATTTTGGTGGTCGTACGTATAAATTTATTTGGAGAGTGTAGGTGATGGGAAAGTGTTTGCAAATTGGGAAAAATTCAAGTGTAGCAGCTGTAGCTGCTGTGTCGAGTTGTAGATAATTTTTTTTTTAAAACCTAGGACGTTGTCTCCAATAACGTCGAGTTGTAGATAATTTTTTTTTTTAAAACCTAGGACATTGTCTCCAATAACGGCCTAGGTTAGTTGTTGAAATTTTTATTTTCATCAATAAAATACAGAGAGCAAGACCCCCATATTTCTTATACCTTAAGCCGTTGTCTCCAATAGCGGCCTAGGTAATAGGCAAGAAGTTGAACAATTTGGGGTGCTCACTGACTTGTTGGATTTAAATACAGCAACAAGTCAGAGAGCAAAACCCCATATTTTTTATACCTTAGGCCGTTGCTTCCAACAACGGCCTAGGTAGTAGGTCAAAAGTTGAACATATTGGGCTGCTCTCTGACTTATTGGAGTTAAAAATAGCAACAAGTCACAGAGAGCAAGACCCCTATTGTAGTACCCTGTATTTTTAAATATTAATTTTTAAGGGTTATAAATGAATTAAAATGATTTTTTGGGGATTTAATAAATATTTTTCAAAAATTTATCTTTTACACGTGCAAAACACATACAAATATTTTCTTGAAAAGTTAAAAATCCAAAATTATTTTATGAAAAATCATTATTTATTATTTGGGATTTATTTATAATTTTTCTAGATTTTTCTGATATTTATCGGATCTATTTGCAAATATTAAGAAAAAGAATGATCTTTTTGCAAAATTATCATTTTGAGGGGTGAAAGTGCAACAAACTATTTTCTGGACTTTTCAAACAGTGTCAACTGAAAATAAGGAGTTTATTTTGCTTTTAAATCCCAATTTAATTGATTTTATCAAGTTCCAAGTATAGGGATCTATTTACGTAAAGTTATAGTTTCAAGGGGTTATTTTGCAAATGTGTTTTAAAAACCCTAATTCTCCTATCTCGGGTATTTTAAAAGAAAGAAGTGCAGCCATTTTTCGCTGCACAACACAAGGGCTTATTATTTTTGGAGGATTAAGAAGAGGATCTTGGATTTTGCAAAAGAGAAGTTTTCTTATCGGATTTCTTCATTCGAGGTGAGTGATATAATAGTTTTGTTGTTTTGTTTTATGTATGTGAGTAATGTAAATTGTTTGTTGTTTTGTTTTTGTTTGTTCTTTGAATGTTGTATATAAGTGAATTGTTGTCTTCTTTCATTTTGTGAATGTTATATGATGGATCTTGGACATTGAATTTTATTGCTAGAAAGCATGTTTAGGGTTTGAATATGAATATGCACATTATGAATTGGATGGATAGATGAAAAATTGGATCTTGTGAAACCCTATTAGTTGTGGTAAATAAGATTGTATGTGGGTAGTCTATTTCTTTTGGATTGGATTGATTGAATATGGTGGATTTTATGCATAGACCTAGTAAAGGTGAGACTTTTATTACTTTGAGCATTAGTTGAACACAAATTTGATACGGTTATGTTATCCATTGACTGAGGTTGTAAGTTGTAATGGTAATTTAGTTTCGAGAAATGTGACAGGAAAAGTATGAATTAAGAGATCTTGACATGGAAATCGAGATTTGAGAATTTAGTTGAGTTTAAGGAATATACCCAAATTGGGGATTTTCTTGAGATTTCGATATTTATTTGGTTTGGATCTGAATACGAACTATTCCAGTGATCAGTAAAATTTTTAGAAACTCTATTTTAATTATATGCACAATTTATGTTTTATTTGAAAGAGATTTATAAATCACTACTTTTATAAATTTGAGTAGTTTTGAATTAATTTTATGGGTTATTATAAATCCTACAAATTGTATTTGATCATATAAGAAATATGCTTTTTGTAGAAATCGTTTTCATAAAGTAAAACTACGTATTGGTTGAAATGTGCACAACCAAAAGTATGCAGTCTGTAGGCCGACAGTCGACTGATATGACCTTTCAGTCGACCGACACGACCCAGCTGCTATGTTCTCTAGATTTTATTGAAAATCCGTTCTGAACAGTCGACTTAGGACTTTTACAGTCGACTGGTACCACTTAGAATTATTTTCTCCAAGTTATTGTAATTTTCTCTCTGGACGGTCGACCTATACCCTTTTACAGTCGACTGCTACACTTAGAATTATTTTCTTAAAGATTATTGGAATTTTCGTTCGGGACAGTCGACCGATGGTTTTTATAAGTCGACCTATAACACTTAGATTATTTTCTTAAAACCATAAAATTCTCTTTCTGGACAGTCGACTTACACTTGTTATTAGTCGACTGATACTGATGTATCCTTATATTTAGGAATGTCCTTTCAAATGATTTATTCCCTAGATGTTCTAGTCTACAACTTACTATTCTATACTTTATCCTCTATTGAACATACGTTTTCAAGCAGTTGAATTAAGCAATTTATGTTGGAAGGTTGGTTTGGATATTTGAGTGTGAGTCTCTAGAAGGTGTGTGTGACCCTAGTATACCGGCAGTTGAGATATTTATGTTTGGGCCTGTTGAGGCATTTTAGTTGATCAGTTGTTGAGTTAAGTCCGGTAGGGTACACCAACTCTAGAAGATTCGTTAAGTAATTAAACAACCAAAATGATAAGGACAGGCACTAGTGGTGATATGATGAACGAGAACATGGGTTATGGACCTCAGTATAGCTCGCGGTGTGAGATAATCTCCGGAATTATCCAAGTGTGGGTGAAATAGTCTCCGGAATTACCTGTGGTGTGGGACTGATCTCCGGAATTATCGGGGTCGAGGCAATACACATGTGGTATTCGTGTGATGAGGTGCCATTGCTTGCGGTGTGGGGTATTCTTGAAGATTCCCAGGTGTGAGTGAAATAGTCTCCGAAATTATCTGTGGATAGAGATTGACCTCCGAAATTATAGGGGCATGGGCTAATACTCACAGTTTATCTTTATCTAGTAGTAGTCATCGTGTAGGATTAGTTGCATAGCGGGGGATTAAACCCCATAATGTGGAGACGTTAAAGGGCTTGCACCGGACCTATGTAGAGTGGGATGCATAGACTTCGACAAGTACGCATTAGAGAATCAGCATATAGAATTGTGTTTCTTGACTTGGTTTCACGCATGTGGTTTCCTGTTTTCTACACTTGACACTTAGTCTAGCTACACTTGAAGTTTTTCATGTTTTCCTTGTTATTTCTTGTTTCAATCATTCTTGTCTCTAGTATGTGTTGTTTATGATTCCATGTTTCATATTTGTTTAGTTATGTTGCTTGTTTGTTTTATGTCACTCACACATTTATGGCTGACCCCTTTAGTTTTGGGGGTTAGGGTTGTCTCTAGCCTCGTATTTTACAGGTGATTTCTTAAGGCTCGGATTTGGATGCTTGATGTTCAATTGATGTAGTGACTTATGTAATTTGTAAAATAAAGTGTTGTAAAGAAAAGAGAATTTGTGATTTAAGGTGTATTGTATTCCGCTGTGCTATGTAAATGATTATTGTAATGAAGGTTGAAATTTTTTTATTGGTGTTTGGTTGTGTTTAATATTACATTGAAGTTGATGCTGAAAATTGTGCCACGTATTTTCTAAGATATTATATTAGAAATTCGGGGCGCTACACCTATATTTTGTATACCTTAGGCCGTTGTCTCCAACAACGGCCTAGGTAATAGACAAGAAGTTGAACAATTTGGGGTGCTCTCTGACTTGTTGGAGTTAAATACAGCAACAAATCAGAGAGCAAGACCCCATATTTTTTATACCTTAGGTCGTTGCTTCCAACAACGGCCTAGGTAGTAGGTCAAAAGTTGAACAATTTGGGGTGCTCTCTGACTTGTTGGAGTTAAAAACAGCAAAAAGTCACAAAGACCAAGACCCCTATATTTTGTATACCTTAGGTCGTTGTCTGCAACAACAGCCTAGGTAATAAGCAAGAAGTTGAACAATTTGGGGTGCTCTCTGACTTGTTGGAGTTAAATACAACAACAAGCCAGAGAGCAAGACCCCATATTTTTTATACCTTAGGCCGTTGCTTCCAACAACGGCTTAAGTAGTAGGTCAAAAGTTGAACAATTTGGGGTGCTCTCTGACTTATTGGAGTTAAAAACAACAACAAGTCACAGAGAGCAAGACCCCTATATTTTGTATACCTTAGGCCGTTGTCTCCAACAACGGCCTAGGTAATAGGCAAGAAGTTGAACAATTTGGGGTGCTCTCTGACTTGTTAGAGTTAAATACAGCAACAAGTCAGAGAGCAAGACCCCATATTTTTTATACTTTAGGCCATTGCTTCCAACAACGGCCTAGGTTGTAGGTCAAAAGTTGAACATATTGGGCTGCTCTCTGACTTGTTGGAGTTAAATACAACAACGAGTCACAGAGCAAGACCCCATATTTTTTATACCTTAGGCCGTTGCTTCCAACAACGGCCTAGGTATTAGGTCAAAAGTTGAACATATTGGGCTGCTCTCTGACTTGTTGGAGTTAAATACAGCAACGAGTCACGGAGAGCAAGACCCCTATATTTTGTATACCTTAGGCCGTTGTCTCCAACAACGGCCTAGGTAGTAGGTCAAAAGTTGACTTTTTTGTTTTTTTACAATTTTCTCTTGACTCTTTACAAACAGTCTCTGTGGAACTTTATACAAAAGAAAGATGATCTATGCTTGTATATCGTTTATATATTTTTTTATTTTTCCATTTTTTTACACCTAACTGACCAATATATAATCACGATGGTTAAATATTTACAGAAAATACCAGAAAATATAACATAATATTGTCATTTGTAAAAAACATTTTATTAAATATATTCTTATCACTAAAATGTAAATTCTTCTTCATAGCGTACACCTATCCGGTTATTGGTTAGGGTTAAGGTTAGGGTTAGTGTATTAAGTTGGGTTAGTGTTAACGGGGGTTAAGGGTAAGATAAGGGTAAGCGGGGGTTAAGGGTAGGGTTAGGGTTATTGCAAGAAACACATTTGCAATAAGAGCTTGTTTTGGGTTATCATTAATTAGGTTAATATTTGTAGTTGAGAGTTGATAGGTAATAAGTTTTCAGTAAAGAGTTTATAGATATTTAAGCTCTATCAATGCTCTTTATGACCAATATATAAAGACTTGTTTGTGTTATGAATGGAGCATTAAACTCTTTTCAGTAAGTACCACTCAGAACATTCAGAATTACTGAAAAATAGAGGGAAAACAGAATATTCACATGCAGATCCCCTTTTGCATAACCGCCCGCATTTTCCCGTTCGCAGGAATACTCACCTTCAACCCAAGTAGTAACTTGTAGGTTGTTTAAGGATAGGGTTAGGGTTATGTTTTTTATGTATTTTACAACTGTCTCTCCACTCTTTACGTACATTATCTTCTGAACTCTACAAAATAGACATTCATATGTATGTTTTTTGGTTTATATTTTTTGTTTATTTCCATTCATAGCCACCTAACTAACCAATATAAAATCGTTAAGGTCAAACGAATCAAAAAAATATTTTTTTTTTTGATATTTTGAATCGTAAAAATCAATAAAATATGATATGTAGGGTAGGGTTAGGGTTGTTGTAGGGTTAGGAGAGTAGGGTTGTGGGTTAGGGTTCTTGTAGGGTTAGGAGAGTAGGGTTATGGGTTAGGGTTAGGGTTAGTGGTTATAATGCTCTTTGTGGCCAATATATATGCAAAATCTGTGACAAGTACAAAGAGCACTATTGCAAGGATCATGTGAATGAGAATGGAATGGAGTTTTATCAACTCATGGATTCCATAAGTTGGACCACATGTAGATATTAAGTCTATATCGAGGAATGGACTGTTCATTTTCTGTAAGATAACTTTGCCTACTATTATTGGAGACTCTTCAAAGTGGGCATCAAATGTAGTAAAACAAGTTCAATATGGAAAAAACCTAAAGTACATAACTTGCTTATATTCACATATAGATCCCCACATGTATGAGAAAAACCACATGTAGATCCCCACATGTAGATCATATATGAAAAAAAATCACATGTAGATCCCCACATGTAGATCATATATAGAAAAACCACATGTAGATTCCCATATGTATAGCCCAACAAGGTTAAAGACCAAAGAAATAGCTATATATTTACTTCACATTAGAGGTTTATCACTTCATATAGCATCATCAGTCATTGCTCTTTTTCTCTTCATAGTTTCTCCTTCATTCAGAGACTCTACAAAGTGGGCACCACATCTAGAAACTCACATGTACAACAAGTCCAATATGAAAAAAATCACATGTAGAAACCCACATGTACATAACTTGCCTACTTTATACGTTTGTTATTACAAAGTGGGCACCACATGTAAATCCCCACATGTATAACCCAATAAGGAAAAAGATTAAGTCTTATATTGTAATACGAAGATGATCAACTTAATCAACCAATAACTCTTAACCCTGCCATAACCCTAGCTTACCCTAACCCTACCCCTACCCCTAACCCCCGTTAACACTAACCCTAACCTTACACATATAACCTTCATCCTTTTATTTTTTGGAATTGTTTTTAAACATATAACCTTGATAATTTTATATTTGTTAGATAGGAAGAAAAAATTGGAAAGTAATAAAAAAATATAAACGATATAGAAGCATTGATCATCTGTCTTTGGTATATAGTTGCAGAGAGACTGTTCGTAAAGAGTTAAGAGAAAATTGTAAAAATCGAAAAAACAAAAAACCCATCTAATAGGGATGTTACTACTTGGGTTGAAACCCTAACAGAAAACCCATCTAACAAAAAACCCCTAACCCTAACCTTACCCTAACCCTAACCTAGATGTTACTACTTGGGTTGAAACCTTACACTCACTAATAACCGGATAGATGTATGTTTTGCAAAAGAATTTACATCTAATAGGGATTAGAATATATTTAAGGATTTTTTTTTTTACAAAATAGATGATTATGATTTATTTTATAGTAATTTTTCTAAATATTTAACCACCATGATTATATATTGGTTAAAAAGGTGGAAAAAATGGGCAAATAAAAAAAAATATTTAAACGATATACAAGTATAGATCATCTGTCTTGGGTATAAAGTTCCACAGAGGCTGTACGTAAAGAGTAAAGAGAAAATTGTAAAAACCCCAAAAACTTCAAACCTAGGCCGTTATTGGAGACAATGGCCTAAGGTATTCATATAAAGGGGTGCTCCCTGACTTTTTGCTCTTTTCAAGTTGGTCAAGTCAGAGAGTAACGCAAAAACTCAAAATTTTAAACTATAACATAGGCCGTTGTTGGGGACAACAGCCTAGGCTATAAATAAAAAGGGTGTTGCTCTATGACTTGTTGCTCTTATTAACTTGTCCAAGTCAGAGAGCACCCCCAAAACTTCAACTTTTGTCCTATTACCTAGGTCGTTGTTGGAGACAATGACCTAAGATATTTGTAAAATATGGTGTTGCTCTCTGACTTGTTGCTCTATTTATCTTCTCCAAGTCAGAGAGCACCCAAAAACTTCAACTTTTGTCCTATTACGTAGGCCGTTGTTGGAGACAACGACCTAAGGTATTTATAAAATAGGGTATTGCTCTCTGACTTGTTGCTCTTTTTATCTTTTCCAAGTCAGAGAGCAACCCAAAAACTTCAACTTTTGTCCTATTACCTAGGCCGTCGTTGGAGACAACGGCCTAAGGTATTTGTAAAATAGGATGTTGCTCTTTTTAACTTGTCCAAGTCAGAGAGCACCCCAAAAACTTCGACATTTTTACTACAACCTCGGTCGTTTTTGGAGACAACGGCCTAAGGTATAAAAAAATTATTGTTTTGCTCTCTGACTTGTTGCTCTTTTCAACTTGTCCAAGTCAGAGAGCACCCCAAAAACTTAAACTTTTGTCCTATTACTTATGCCGTTGTTGGAAGCAACGGCTTAAGGTTAAAAAATTAAGGGTCTTGCTCTCTGTGTTCATGCTCCAAAATCAAAGAGAGTTATTGAAGTCCAAAAAAATTCCAAAAAATAATGTTGGCCGTTGTCTCCAACAATGGCCTAGGTTTAAAAAAAAATATTATGTACAACTACAAGAGCAGCTACAGCTGATACAATTGAGTCACCGCCAAAATGAAGCAAAATTATATACAACCCATCAGCTACAAACTCCCAACAACAACAACAACAATATTAACAAACGACATAAACCAACAACACTTGAGTCTCAAGAACATTTACAGTTAACAACCAAAAGTAATTAACCACATGGGCAATAATCTGTAATTTACTGAAACATTACATTAAATAAATTCCAATTCACAGTGGATCATCATATCTCGAGTCAGAACTCTCTTCATCGGATGGAATTACTTCTTGCGGATTGTTTGGCCTTCATTCAAAGATAAGTTTTAGTTAGTGAGAAACTCATTTACCACAAATGAAGTATAATAAATTTAAACGAGGGACAAACAAATAAAGTACGAGTCTTAGCCTCAAATAAAGTTGGACAATTTTTTGAATCATGATTCATTTGCACAATGCCGCATCTTCGGCACCGTCTCGATTTTTTTATGCGGAGTTGCTCTCTTATCGGCCTCAATCTTTTGGCACGAGGCCTTCCCTTTGTCCTGCATTGCTGTGGGTCACTAACGCGTGTATGTATGTGTCCACTCCCTTCATCATGAGGCTGTGCACTACCATGCGGTTGTGAACTATCTCCCGGTTCTACACTGTCATGTGGTTGTGAGGCCTATTCTGGTTGTTCACCCAATCCGGGTTGTAGCCGAGAAACCCCGTCAATGATCTTCTGCAAATTTTCTAACTTGTATTTGTAACTTTCATTGGAGGAACAACCGAGATCGACAATCTGTTTTGCATGGTAGCTCAACTCACAATATCGAGAAGTAAAATTCTCGGTATTGGGTTCGGTTGGAACCGATGTATAACTTCTTCTCATCACATCCCTGGTCCATCTTTTTTTAATATATACATCTGGAAGGGAAGTGTGATGGCTGAAACGAAGAGCAGCTAAATATGTCTGCAAGGAATGCTAACGAAGTCGAAGAAGTGACATGCACATGTAATAATTCTTTTGATTTTGCATAATTGAAGAAGGCGAGCCGGTTCTGATTCTCCACAGAGTATCACATGGAAGGTTGAACTTTCCGGTGTCTAAAGATCGCCAACGTAACTCACACTGTACATGAAGCTTTTTGTAACTTCATCTTGGAATTTGTAAAAAAAATTAAAGTGTATGTTTTCGCCATTTGTGCCTCCAAAGCCCATTCGCTCTTCAACTTCGGTCTCTTCTCACGGTTACGATGATTTTCTTTCAGTTCAGCGTGTCTTTGCCTTCCCAAAAAACGGTCGAAGATGACAACAAATTCATGCAAGGAATATTTCTTTTCTGTATGATGCTTTAGGGCAGAATGCGCTGACTCAACCCGTTGGCTACTTAACATGCCGGCCCAAAAGAATCTTTAGCGTAGACGGGTGCCCAACTTTCACGGATATCAGACAGATCGTTCAACCATTTGTTACTCTCTACTCCGTATTGCGAAATCAACAAATTCCATTTTCCAACAAAGTCATGTACATATTCGGAATTGTAGATGACATTCTTCAAAGATTCCCTAAATTTATCGACATCGTTCGAAATACGCACCTCCTGGGATAACTTATCCAGAATGTGCCAAATACAAAAACGATGCCGAGTCTGGGAAAACTTTCTTAACTGCGGCGGCAATCCCACGGTCTTGATCGGTGACGATACCGGATGGAGCACGATTCATAACCCCTAACCACTTTCAAAGAACCATTCAAACGAAGAGGCCGTCTCATTTGGAATGAACCCACCTCCTAAGAAAGTAGATTGCCAATGTTGATTCACTCCAACAAAGGGAACAAATAACATTCCATAATGGTTCGTATTGTATGTTGCATCAAAGCAAATTACATCGCCAAATTCTTCATAATTCATCCTACAAATATCATCAATCCACATACAATGTGACAACCGCCCTTTGGGATCTACTTGAATGTCATAAAAAAATGAAGGATCCGTCTGTTTCTTAGATTCAAAAAAATCAATTAGCATTGTAGAATCATGCCCTTTCAATGCTCTTGCGAATCTCTAAGTAAATTTTTAACATCTTTTTCTGTGAATCCTAGTTGATCGACCACCACTAGTACTTTCGAAGAAGAGCATTTGTCGACATGTCTGGATATTAGCTTGGTTGAATTGTTCTATTATCCTTTTATCTGTATTTGACTCGGAACGGTTTCCGGGCAAAAGATGCCTTCTGCCGGGTGAGGTGAATTCGTGATTGTATTTTTCGTGAAATGAATACACCACCCACATATTACTTGCTTCGTTCAATTTTACACGAACGCAAGCCTTGCAACCCGTTCTACAGGTTGTTCCCCGTCTACCATCACTATGTTGACTTGGCGACGACCCGACTTTATTACAAAGATATGACTTATCTACTTCCACTCCTCCCTTTAATTTATTCCCACCCTTACGCATTGTAAAACCCCCACAACGGGCATATGAAGAATAGAAATTTTTGGCCTCAACTAAAATGGGAAACGTCATACCTAACTTTGGTTTTAGATGGTCTTCGACTAACGGCATGGAATCAATGATTGGTTCTACCTACACAAAATTATCGCAGGCAGCAGAACTCTCCGTATCATTGTTCATCTAGGGTAAAAATATATTATTGGTAAATTAATATACACATCATATATAAAACAGCTTGTTAACAAACGATTGCGATATATATACATATAAAACAAAATAAGTGACAAAACGTCAAAAACGACATCATAAAAATACAAAACTCTGCCATTGGGTCCGGCTTGCCGCACACAAGGTAACGGAACTTGTACAAGCGAGTTCCGATCCACGGTTTGCAAGATACGGCCGTGTCTCGCTCGCTTTTACTCTTGGAAATGAGGGGAATGCGATACACAGACGCATATACCAAACCGTGGGTTACAACTCGAAACTACAAGTTGGTATGACTTGTGAGTGGCGAGACCAACCTACTCGCAAAAATACGATTTTTTTCAAGTGGGTTCTCTATTGAAAACTCCCTCAAAACATAACAAAAATTATGAGAAAACCGCACAATTGACGGCAAAAAAATTAATTAAACTTTTTGATTGGGTCGGGCTCCCCGTACACAAAGCAACGAAACTTGTACAAGCAAGTTCCGGCCAACGGTTTGCAAGATACGGCCGTGTATTGCATTCATTCATGAAAAATGCCAACAATGCGATACATTGACGTAGGCCCTAAACCGGGGATCCGAACTCTCAACTACAAGTACCGTTTGGTAGCGAGCGGTTGGCCCAATATACTTTTCAAATTTTTTTTTAGATGTCATTTCGTATTGAAAAGTACCCTCGACAAAAATTAAAAAACTTCAATTGAGGTTGTTGTTTGATATACGGTACAAATCCGCACAAACGAGATAAAAAAATTCTGAAACTTTGGGAGTGGGACGGCGGCAAAACACATGAGCCAACAAAATTTGTAGAGGTGAGTTTCGACTCACGGTTTGCAAAATACACCGATGTATCGCTTTCACTCACGGGAATTACTCGAAAGCGATACACGGCCGTACACTTCAAACCGTGAATCCAAACACACTTCTAAAAATTGCGTTGGCTTGTGCGTGGCGAGCCCGACGTACTCGCAAAGTTACATAAATTTTTTTTCTCGCTTTGTGCGCTATTACTAACATCGAACAACAACCAACAACAACTAATACTACATCTACATACCCAATAAAACTAGAAATTGTACACTCAAACATTGGAAAAAAATTTCCAATCAATTAGCCTAGTTAGATCTACTTAAGTAGAAACAAATTAGTACATTTAACAATGAGGGTGTTCGGAAAGGAGATAGGGGAGGCTGCTGCGTGCTGTTGTAGAGAAAGGAAGGGGAGTAGGGTTTGGCTAATTTCTTCAGGATTAGGGTTTTAGGGTTGGGGAGATTTCGTATGGGTTAGGATTTTTTTGTAATTGGGATCTTCAAAGGAAGAGGGCAACAGTCTGAGAATAGGGAGAGATTCGGTGAGTAGCAACAATCAAGAGAGATGTAGGATTTTCAGATCGATAGAGAGAGAGCTAGGGTTTGGAAAAATGGGATTCTCGAGCTCCACTAGCGAGAGAGAGTTGTGAGGGAGATGGCGATCTGAGTATATACAAGTGTTTTGAAAAATACTTGGACATACTTAGGCCGTTATTCGGAACATCGGCCTAGGTTGAAATTTTTGTTTAAAAAAAACAACCTAGATCGTTGTTCCAAACAACGGCCTAAGTAGAATTTTTTTCAAAAAAAAACTTCAAATAACTTAAGCCGTTGTTCCCAACAACGGCCTAAGTATAGGTAACTGACAAAAAAAACTTCACACCAAAAAAAGGCTAAGTGTGAAACGTTTTTTGGCGTGAATTTCCGAAATTGCCCCTCCGCTTTTTGGACCGTTAGTGGGATGTTTTAACGGGTTTCAATCACAACCGCTCATCACGATCTGGAGCGATCGGACGGCTAGGATGGGTGTTTTCCAACCCGGTTGAAAACAAACCCGTTTTCAACCGAGCATTTCCCTTTATGAATTATGATCAGAAAGCATCTTTTGAACATATATCACAAAAGAATCTGATAGTAAGGTCATACAGCCACTCTTTATAGATTCATTTCATATCAGAAGTATATTGATTTGATGCATACAAAGGACCTTCATGATTGATGAAGAAATTCACATAATACTAACTAGAATAACTGAAGCAAAATTGTAGCGTAGAAAATTCTCAGTGAAAGCTCTAAAGCACTAACAGCAAACTTACTATTATTTGGTTTCAATTTTTCAGGTATTGATTTTTGAGTAGTCACAGGATAGTGCTAATTATTCTGAAAGTAGCATAAGAGGAATGTACAAATTTAGTAAAAGAATATCACAATTATTATGAAGGAACTATAGTAATAACATAAGAAGAATATTAAACACGGGTAAGTTTTTTTTTGTTTTTTTTCTTCTCTGATATAAAAAATATTCCATCTTTCCCAGTGCTCTTTCTTTCAGCTGATTAAGGATATCACCATGTTCCATACCTCTTGAGATCAATGTAGGATAAACTCGAGAAGTGATGCATGTTCTTCCCCCACCACCACAGCTCGCTCGCTGAATGATCTACTAGAAATTCTAATCGATATAACTTCCATTGGAAAATCTATTAGATATACAAATGCTCAAAAGTATGGCTCTTTTTTTTGGTATTTGATAAGGATCTAAGACCTTCCTTCAAATCTTTCATTGTGATGGTCATCAGTGTATCATCAGTGCCAACAATGTCCAATCTCAAATCCAAGTTCTCCAAGGCATTGACAAGCAAAGGATCGACAAGACCTCCATTCATCTTCTTGAGTAGTTCCTCGCTAGTATGTTCTTTTATCAGTTGCGCAATTGCCTCCACTGTGCAATCGGGATGAAGCTTAAAACCATAGACAACACTTTTCTTATCTTTAGTACTGATCTTTGATTGCAAAATCAATGCTATCTCTCTTGGAGTGTAGTCTTCAAAATGGAAAACCTTGCTCACCCTTCTGGCAAAACCAGCATTTGCAGAAAAAACACGCTCCATGTCTTCCGTATAACCAGCAAATATTGTGACTATATCTCCATTGTCCATCGCTGACATAATTTCCTCTAGGGCTTCAATCCCAAAATCCCTTATCGTATCACAAGGCATCAGCCTGTATGCTTCATCAATAAATAAAATTCCTCCTAGTGCCTCTGTAATCTGCAAAAAAGTAGCAACAACAACAATATATATATATATATATATATATATATATATATATATATATATATATATATAATTCCAGGAATTTAGAAAGGAAAATGAAAGGAATAAAAACAAAAGAAAAATAAGCAATTTACGTGCAGAATGACGGGTGCTAGTAAGCAGGAGTCTTACCTTTTCCCGTGTTTTAGGCCCTGTTTCCCCTATATGTTCACCAACCAAATCAGTCCTCTGCACTTCAGTCACAGTATAAGTAGATATAAGTCCCAGCCTATGGAGAATCTTTCCAAGAATTCGAGCAACCATAGTTTTACCTACATAAAAGAAAATCAAACAAAACTCAACAGAAATAAGTATCGCATAATACTATAATAGACGTGCGTAACAGTCTATAATTGATACCATCCTCCATTAGAACATCAGCTAAATATTTTTCAAATTGTAGTCACACACAAACAAAACAAAAAAAATCAGCAGAATTAAGTCACATAATAGATTTGTGTCACAAACAAACAAATAAATTTCACATGATAGATTTGTGTTTGACACCATCCGCCATATGTAGGCCCCTGTTCTTGGCGGCAGACTAGGGAGTATTACTGGGACAAAAATTTGAAAGAAACAGTCTATAATTGATACCATCCTCCATTAGAACCTCAGCTAAATATTTTTCAAATTGTAGTCACACAACAAAATAAAAAAAAATCAGTAGAAATAAGTGTCACATAATAGATTTGTGTCACAAACAAACAAATAAATTTCACCTAATAGATTTGTGTTTGACACCATCCGCCATATGTAGGCCCCTGTTCTTGGGGGCAGACATAGGGAATATTACTGGGACAAAAATTTGAAAGAAAGTCAACAAGGTTGGATATGGCCTGCCAACTGCGGATCCTAACATAAAGGATGATAGCCCACAGACCACAATTCAGCGAAGGACTCGTTGGATGCAAAAGAATCTAGTATGTTCACCCATGATCCGGTCGGCCGTAAAGGGTGACAACATACCGACTACAATTCAATAAAGGACTCGGTTGGACTCATAAGACTCTAGTCTGTTTACCAAGGTCCGACTTACTGCAAAATCCACTCAGATGGGCACAAAGGACGATAACCTGCTGAAGATTTTGATAGCCAAAAAACACAATCTCCAGCCCACACTCGGGGGAAAGCACTTACGAAGGTGTTCAAGGCCCAAATACTCGTCAAGAATAACTCAAACAAAACCCTCAACCAATCAAGGTTGGCTATATGGTCTGGAAAACAACGGTGTACTTGTTATATTCAACACCCTCAGCGATACACTTTGAGTCTGCAACTCTGCATAAATCAATTGATATGTCGGTCCATTCTCGCTATCCAAATACGAGCAAAAAAAAATAAAGCTAAGGCTAATATCCAACAATGTTATACTTCCATCATCCGAGTGAGCAATTGTCACTCAAACTCGGAAATGGGGGCAACGTTTCAGTGTGGCCTAAATTAGGCCCACGAAGTAAAACATTAAACCGAAAAGGCTTAGTAAACATAAGCCCATAACTACCCCCACTCATCTTCTAAGGTAACTCTATCCTCCTCCCTAATTAGGGACAGTGCACACGGAGGCCTAGTGCACAACGGAACATTACTCTCTCTCTCTTTCTCTCTCTCTCTCTATATATATATACTAGATTTGCCCGTTGTCACGTGCCTGCGGCACGTCTTCGGAACGGTACATCTTATTTAATTATATAAAATAGTTTCGGAGGTGCAGCAAATTAATTGAAATAGCAAACATAGAGCAAAAAACATATTATACGATTTTTTTGAATTATTTTTAAAGTTTTTTAAAATTTTAAATTTTAAATTTTTTTAATATTTTAAAATTTTTATTTTCTTAATTTTTTGAATAGAAGATGGAGGGAGAGAGAGAGAGAGAAAAAGAAAATAAAAATAAATATAGGAGTTATTTTGGGTGGGAGATTTGAATTTGAGTTTTTGGGGAGAACTTTTGGGGGGAAAATATGTTTTGTAAGGTTAGATCTGAGCCTTTGATTTTTTGGGGGATTGAAGGACAGCCACTTGATAGCTTCTTTATGTTTTATTATATAGATATATGAGGCTTCTTCGGTTGCAAACGGGTCTGTGCACAGACCCGTGCGAACTTTAATCTGGGCTGTTGGATCACGGATCTTTGATTAAACGGCCCATATATTTTTTTATAATATTTTGCCTTAACCCGCCGTTTCCAACGACGGGTTAGGGCAAAATTTTATAAAAAAAATATTGCCTTAACCCGTCGTTAACAAGGACGGGTTAAGGCAAAGATATAATCTCAGATCTGTATACAGTCCTTCGTCTTCCTCGTCGAAACCAAACCCAAAAACCCAAAAATCCTCCCCATATTCAGTTGTTTTTTTGGGCGAAACCAAACCCAAAAACCCTAAAAATATTCCAAACTCCTCCGTTTGCTCCTACTCCTCTTCCACTCTCATACAATCTCCCTCTCCAAATATCTACATCGAAAGCAAATCAATTCCTGTGCGAAGGCCATAAATCGATCTATTGGCAAAATTCGTTGTTATTTTGTAAGATATTGACTAATTCTTTGCTTTATTAGAGTTAATTATGTTGATTTCTAAATTTTTACATAGTAAATTATTTGGAAAGTCCAAAAAAAAACTTTGCCCAAAATAATTTAGAAAAGTAGTAATATTTGGCTTACTAATTTAGTTTTATTTGTGTTAATTTTTCACGTTCAATTTATACGGAATTAATGACTTAGAATTTTTTAGTGCGGTTAAAATAGAAAACCTTACAAACGGCCTCCAAAAAATACGAAACTTTGCGAGTAGGTTGATCTCACGCAGCACAAGCCACCCCAACATGTAGAAGTGGGTTTTGATTCATGGTTCGAGATATACGGCCGTGTATCGCTTTTGGTTAAAAAAACCTAATAAAGCGGTAAACGGACGTATCTCCCAAACCGTGAGTTGAAACTCACTTCTACAAGTTTGAGCTTGCGCTACGTGAATTCGACCAAGTTGGAAAGTTTTATAAATTTTGGATGTCGTTTGTGCAGTTTTCTCACGTTCCCCGCATTAGAAGTTAATGACTTAGAATTTGTTTTGGGCGGTTAGAGTTGAAAATCTTGCAAACAGCCTCCAAAAAATTCGAAATTTTGCGAGTAGGATGATCTCACGCAGCACAAGCCACCCCAACTTGTAGAAGTGAGTTTCGATTCACGGTTCAAGATATAAGGCCGTGTATTGCTTTTGGTTAAAAAAACCTAATAAAGCGGTATACGGACGTATATCGCAAACCGTGAGTCAAAACTCACTTCTACAAGTTTGGGTGGCTTGCGCTACGTAAATTTGACCAAGTTGCAAAGTTTTAGAAATTTTGGATGCCGTTTGTGTGATTTTGTGACGTTCCTCGCATTAGAAGTTATTGACCCAGAATTTTTTTAGTACAGTTAGAGTTGAAAATCTTGCAAACGGCCTCCAAAGAATACAACTTTGCGAGTAGTTGGTCAACTTACCGAAGCTAATGTCCATGTATGCAAACAAATGCTATTCTTCGAAGGTGCAAGTGAAGGTAATGAGAAAATTGTTTTCACTGAAACCGATATCAGAAATCTCAGGAGAGACGAGATGGAAGGTTTAAAAGGACATGACGGGCAAATGTTACTTGAGTTCTTTGAATCCAAAAAGGAGACCGATCTTTTATTCTATTATGATTACCAATGTGATCCCGAATGGCGATTGTCCCATTGTGTCTGGGTGGATGGTATCACTAGAAAGAATTATGAAGTATTTGGGAATGTTGTTTGCTTCGATGCTACCTACAACACAAACCGATACGGAATGTTGTTTGTACCATTTGTTGGATTCAACCATCATTGGCAATCAATATTCCTAGGTTGTGGGTTCTTCCCAAATGAGAAGACATCCTCATTTGAGTGGTTCTTTGAAAAGTGGCGCGAAGCAATGACTCACGATTCGATGAACATTGTGACAAATGAGGATCGTGTAATAACTGCTGCAGTTTATAAAGTTCTCATATTCACCTCACATAAATATTGTAGGTCCCGCCACAAAAGAGCATGCACTCATACATGCAACGTTTGGTGCATGCTGATGCATGACAACGTTTGGTGCAAGCATGGTGTCTCTTCCGAAGCATGGTGTCTCTTCCGAAGCATGGTGTCTCTTCCGAAGCATGGTGTCTTTTCCGAAGCATGGTGTCTCTTCGAAAGCATGGTGTCTCTTCCCCTCCTATAAATTCTCACTATTTTCTTCATTTGTAGATACACTCAACTGAAGAGAAAAATAGAGATTGATAGCCACAGAGAGCTTATAAAGTATTGAGAGTTTTTTTTGTAAATCTTTTGAGATTGAGAAATAATATTTGTGTTGTTTTCTTCTCAAATTTATCTCTGTTGTTTTTCTCACGATCCTAATAAGTGGTATCAGAGCGAGGTTGAGTTGTTGAGTGCCAAAAGCCTTTGCAGATCAAGATGTCGATGGAGGAATCAATATCATCATCATCATTTGGAGCCATGATCAAGCTTACTGCCACCAACTATACACTTTGGAGACCTCGGATGGAAGATCTCCTAAGTTGTAAAGATCTCTTTGATCCTATTGAGGAGAAGGGAGAGAGACCTGAAGCTACCAATGAGGCGGACTGGAAGAAGATGAACAGGAAAACGATCGGTCAGATTCGACAGTGGATCGATCACAGTGTCTTCCATCATGTTGCCCAGGAGACGGATGCTTTTGCCCTTTGGAAGAAGCTGGCGGATATGTACCAGGCCAAGACAGCTCGAAATAAGGCCCTGCTGATGAGACGGTTGGTGAACCTGAAGCTACAGGGAGGAACTTTTGTAGCAGAACACACCAGCGAGTTTCAGAGCCTGGTGAATCAGCTATCTTCAGTGGAGTTACCACTTGAAGATGAGTTACAGGCACTTCTACTTCTCAGCTCTCTTCCAGACAGTTGGGAGACATTGGTGGTCTCCCTCAGCAACTCGGCTTCGACTGGCAATCTTACCATGTCTATGGTTAAGGATGCCCTATTCAATGAGGAAGCTCGGAGAAAGGACGTTGGCACAGAAGCACAAGCCTGCGTCACAGAAGTCCGTGGGAGACAGCGAGAGGAAGATCGAGGCAGGTGGAGAGGCAGGAGCCAAAGCAGAGGCAGATCGAGAGGCAAATCAAGTGATGGGAGGAGGCCTGCATACAACTGCCATCACTGTGGCAAACCAGGCCACATGAAAAGAAATTGTTGGAAGTTACAAAAGCAAGGCGGTCAGGGAAGGTCACAACCAAAGAAGGAAGGAGATGCACAAGTCACAGTACTAGAAGATGTGGCTCTTTGCTCTCATGAGGATGAGACATGCCTCCATGTGTCGAATCAGGGCGTAGAATGGGTGGTAGATACTACAGCATCTTGCCATGCCACTCCTCGAAAGGACATCTTCACGACGTACAAAGCTGGAGACTTTGGCTCGGTGAGGATGGGCAATTCTAGCTTTGCTAAGATTGTCGGAATTGGTGACGTTCGGATGCAGACTGATGCCGGGTGCACAATCACACTGCAGGATGTTCGCCATGTACCTGAACTTCGACAAAATCTTCTTTCGGTGAGAGCCCTAGATGAAAAGGGCTATGATAACCGTTTTTGCAATGGCTCGTGGAGGATGCTGAAAGGTGTAATGGTGATCGCTCGTGGACATCTCTGCAGCACTTTGTACAAGACTCATGTGAAGAGTCTCAATATTGTTGAACATGAAGCTTCGCAGAAACTGTGGCACCAGAGACTCGGTCACATGAGTGAGAAAGGTTTATCAACCTTGATGAAGGAAAATCTTATCTCCATTACCAAGAATGCAGAGCTTCAACCTTGCAGCAGCTGTTTATTTGGCAAGCAGCGAAGAGTCTCTTTTAGTTCCTCTTCGACAAGGAGATCAGAGTTGCTCAGTCTGATACATTCTGATGTTTGCGGTCCCATGGAGGTGGAGTCGCTAGGCGGTAACAAATACTTTCTGACATTTATTGATGATGCTTCTCGAAAGGTGTGGGTGTATTTTCTGAAGACAAAAGATCAGGTCTTGGAAATCTTCAAATCATTTCATGCCATGGTAGAGCGTGAAACGGGGAAGAAGCTGAAGTGCCTTCGCTCAGATAACGGAGGCGAGTATACATCCAGGAGTTTTGATGCCTATTGCAAGAGTCAGGGCATTCGGCACGAGAAGACGGTTCCACGTACCCCGCAACACAATGGGGTAGCAGAAAGAATGAACCGAACAATCATGGAAAGAGTCAGAAGTATGCTCAGCACAGCAAAGCTGCCAAAGCCATTTTGGGGAGAAGCTGTTCGCACCGCCTGCTACTTGATCAATCGTTCTCCATCAGTCCCGCTGAATTTCAACATCCCGGAGAAGAAATGGACCGGCAAAAACCCCTCCTACTCTCACCTGAGGACATTTGGATGTCTGGCTTATGCACATGTCTCAAAGGAGCTCAGGCAGAAGCTCGATGCGAGAACCACTCCATGCATTTTCATAGGCTATGGAGACGAGGAGTTTGGATACAGGCTATGGGATCTAAAGACGAAGAAGCCCATCAGAAGTAGAGACGTGGTGTTCCATGAAAATCAGACATATGGGGACACTGAAAAGCCTACAATTGCTGAAAGTCCTGTCAGTACTCAGGACTTTGTTCCAGATACAGTACCAGTACAAGCTGCCGCAGATGATGATGTGTCTGATCAAGAACTAGAAGCAGAACCAGAGGAGGAGGAAGAAGGGATTGATGAGCCTGGGGAGCCGCAACCTTTCACAGCTGCAGAACCAGTACAAGATAATGATACACCGCCTGAGACGAGTGAGCCTCAGCTACGTAGATCTGAAAGAGGCCATGTTCCGTCTACTAAATATCCAGAATCAGAGTACATTCTTCTTACTGATGAAGGGGAGCCAGAGAATTTCCAGGAAGCATTGTCTCATCCAGACAAAGACAACTGGCTGCACGCTATGCGGGATGAGATGGACTCTTTAGAGAAGAACCAAACCTACGATTTGGTTAAGCTTCCAGGAGGGAAGAAGGCACTAAAGAACAAGTGGGTATTCAAGCTCAAGAAAGATGGCAGCGAAAAGGTGGTGAAGCACAAAGCTCGGCTAGTGGTCAAAGGATTCCTTCAGAAGAAAGACATCGATTTTGGTGAGATTTTTTCTCCAGTTGTAAAGATGACTTCAATCCGAGTCATGCTCGGATTAGCAGCTAGCCTAGACTTGGAGCTTGAACAAATGGATGTGAAGATTGCATTTCTTCACGGTGATCTGCATGAAGAAATTTACATGGAGCAGCCAGAGGGATACGAGGTTCCAGGGAAAGAGAATCTCGTATGTAAGCTGAAGAAGAGTTTGTATGGCCTCAAGCAAGCACCAAGGCAATGGTACAAGAAGTTTGATTCATTCATGGTGAGTCAAGGCTACAAGAGGACTGCTGCAGATCAATGCGTCTACATTCAAAGGTCCCCTGATAGAAATTTCATTGCATTGTTACTATATGTCGATGACATGTTGGTCGTCAGACAAGATGCAGTGAAGATCAGACAGCTGAAGATAGAACTCTCTAAGGTCTTTGATATGAAGGACCTTGGGCCAGCTCAGCAGATTTTAGGTATGAACATCTCTCGAGACAGAAAGGCCCGAAGATTGTGGTTATCTCAAGAGAAATATGTTGAACGGGTGATCAAGCGATTCAACATGGAGGGTGCCAAGCCAGTTAGCATCCCACTGGCTAATCATTTCAAGTTGAGCAAGAGTTCGTGTCCCTCATCCAGGAAAGAGATCGAGGAAATGGAAGTTGTGCCTTATTCTTCAGCGGTTGGAAGTCTGATGTATGCAATGGTGTGTACGAGGCCGGATATTGCACATGCAGTGGGTGTGGCAAGCAGATTTCTCTCCAATCCAGGAAATGAGCATTGGGAGGCTGTTAAGTGGATTCTCAGGTATCTTAAGGGTACTTCAAAGATATGTTTGTGTTACGGGGGAGCTGATCCGGTTTTGGAAGGCTATACAGATGCAGATATGGCCGGAGATCTTGATGGTAGAAAATCGACTTCTGGTTTTATCTACACTTTTGCAGGGGGAGCTGTGTCATGGCAGTCAAGGTTGCAGAAGTGCGTTGCACTATCTACGACAGAAGCAGAGTACATTGCTGTCACTGAAGCTGGCAAGGAGATGTTGTGGTTAAAGCAATTTCTACAAGAACTCGGGATCAAGCAGAATGACTACAAGGTACATTGTGACAGTCAGAGTGCTCTGGATTTGAGCAAGAATTCAATGTACCATTCCCGAACAAAACATATTGATATTCGCTATCACTGGATACGCGAGGTGATGGATCAACAATTGTTGAAACTGATGAAGATCCACACGAAGGAGAATCCAGCAGACATGTTGACAAAGATTGTGTCTCGGGAGAAACTAGAGTTATGCAGAGACATAACTGGAATGGATGAGAGATGACAATTGGTGCAGATATGGCGTGAGGGGGAGAATTGTAGGTCCCGCCACAAAAGAGCATGCACTCATGCATGCAACGTTTGGTGCATGCTGATGCATGACAACGTTTGGTGCAAGCATAGTGTCTCTTCCGAAGCATGGTGTCTCTTCCGAAGCATGGTGTCTCTTCGAAAGCATGGTGTCTCTTCCCCTCCTATAAATTCTCACTATTTTCTTCATTTGTAGATACACTTAACTGAAGAGAAAAATAGAGATTGATAGCCACAGAGAGCTTATAAAGTATTGAGAGTTTTTTTTGTAAATCTTTTGAGATTGAGAAATAATATTTGTGTTGTTTTCTTCTCAAATTTATCTCTGTTGTTTTTCTCACGATCCTAACAAATATTGCATTTGGCATATTTTGGATAAGTTAAAGCATGAAGTGTGTATGCCGAATAATATTGACGAGTTTAGGGATGCTTTGAAAACTATCATTTATACGGCAGAATATAAAATTGAATTTGAACAGAAGTGGAAAAATTTGATTTCTCAGTACAAACTTGAGAATAACAATGGTTGAACGATAAATTTGAGATTCGCGAGAAATGGGCTCCCGTGTACGCAAGAGACTCATTTTGGGGTGGCATGTTGAGTACCTAACGTAGCGAATCGCTACATTCATCCTTGAAGCAACATACTCATAAGAAGTACTCATTACATGGATTTGCCGTCATCTTTAACCGAGTCTTAGTAAAACAAAGACACGATGAACTTAAAGAAACTCATCGTAATCGCGAGGAGAGGCCAAAATTGAATACAGAATGGGCGTTGGAGTCACAAATGGCAGGAACATACACAATGAAGATTTTATACAAATTCCAACAAAAAGTCGTAAAAAGCTTATTACTTAATGTGAGTTTAATTGCGAGTATGGATACAATGGATAGTGCAGCTTTTTCTGTAACCGTTTGTGGAAATTCAGAACCGGGGAGGGTGGTTTTTTTTTGTAAAATCCGTCAAATGGCTAAGTGCCCTTGTGCCATGTATGACTTCGTAGGCATTCCGTACAAACATCTATTGGCAGTTATTCGGTTCACAGATCACACCGCATTACCCGAGCAATATATTTGTAGGCAATGGACCAGAAATCAACTGACAAGAAGCAGTACATCGGTTCCCAATAGTATGGATGACAATTTTGCCTCTCATTATTGTGAACTGACTATGCATTCAAGACATTTGGTCGATCTTGGTTGTTCTTCAGAGCGAGGGTACAAGTACATGCTCGACCACATGCTCAAGGGAATCGAAGGCTTTTCTCACATTCAATCAGGGAATAGCACACCACACGAAGGTAGTGCACAACCGGAGAGTGGTGGACATGCACATGCACATGCACCAGTGGGGGACCCCATGCAGTGCACCACAAAGGAAAGGCCTAAAGGAAAGAGGTTGAAGTCTATCAGAGAATCCCAAAAAATGAAGAGACTAAGACTTTGCAGGACATGTCTTCGTGTCGTATGTCACGATTCACAAAATTACCCAAAAATATGGCAAGGTAATATATCAAAGACTAAGTATTTGTTAATTGGACTCAATGAATGTAAACTTGTTGTAGTTGATACTAACCCATTCTTCTCTCTTATTTAGTGAATCGGTAGGGTATGAAGAAGCTCCAAACGCTGGAGAGAGTGATGATGATGAAGGTGAAAGTTCGTGCTAAGGGGTTATTCGTGTTGTGTATGTCATATCAAACTTTCAAGATAAATACCGAATAATTGCTTACTTTTGTCTTTCGATGTGAAGAGAATTATTATTTTTGATTTGTTTATTAACCTAATTTTTTTTTGGTGGTGTAGGTCCGGAATGAAGCAAAATCGTGCCCATGGAAGGAATCAATTATTGAAAAGTTCCATACTTTTGATTGTATATATGTGGTCAATTGAACGTTTCTTTTTTGTACAATTAGATTACTGGTGTATTTAATCAGAGTGCAATTTGTCTATTTGTGAATTACATATGTTGTTGTGGGTCATGATGTTGTGGGTGATTGAATATATATGCCGTAGTCAACATTTTTTTATTTATAAATATATTACTGGTGTTGTATTTAATCTTAGTGCAATTTGTGTATGTGTGCAATTTCTGAACCACACATGTTGTGGATATTGTTGTTGTAATTAGTTAGCGAATGTATATTTGTGTTGAAGGTTGTGAGTGATTTTAATGTATATGTGCAAAATGTGTATTTGTGCAATACATCTATACTGTTGAATTTTTTTTATTTGTGGAAAATTGTGAAAACTTGGTGCAAACTTACATTTTGAAGATAAAATACGGCCTACATTGGATAAACCTAGACGTTATTTAGGATAACGGTTTAAAATGACTAAACCCGTGATTGTGGATAACGGGTTAAGTAGATTGATATTGGCAGGACTTCATCCCCTACAGACCAAGTTGTCATAAAGTGCTGCCAATTTCTCTCTACTTAACCCGTTATTAGGGATAACGGGTTAAGTCATGACTTAACCCGTTATCCCTAATAACGGGTTAAGTAGAGAGAAATTGGCAGCACTTTATGACAACTTGGTCTGTAGGGGATGAAGTCCTGCCAATATCAATCTACTTAACCCGTTATTGGTAATGATGGATTAGGATCACTTAACACGTCATCATAAATAACAAGTTAAGTAGAGAGATTTTTACAGAACTTTCGTCTGTGTAGGCTCTATGTGCTTTTGTTGATACATATACAACTTCACATAATTTGTTCATTCACAACAACTCAGGAGACTCAGGAGACTCATTCTTTGTGAAATTTCTGCATCTCATTCTTTGAACTCAGGAGACTCATTCTATTTTTTTCTTTCTTTTCTTCATCTTATGTTTTGGCTTCATTGAACTCAAAGAGGCAAAGTTATAGGGAAATGAAGAAGGGAAGAAAACAAGCACAAGAAACCAATAATGCATTGATACAACCTCTGAAAATCTTGAATGAAGAGCGCAAGAAAACAAGGAGGCATTGATACACTTCTGAAATGTAATGAATAAGGAAGGCAAGAAAACAAGAAGGTAATGAAGAAGGCAAGAAAAGAAGCACAAGAAAACAAGAAGTCATTGATAGACTTCTAAAAATATTGAATGAAGAGAGCAAGAAAACAAGAAGGCATTGATGCACTTCTGAAATTCTTGAATGAAGAAGGCAAGAAAACAAGAAGGCATTGATGCACTTCTTGAAATCTTCAATGTAGAAGGCAAGAAAACAAGAATGAAATGAAGAAGGCAAGAAAAGAAGCACATGAAAACAAAGAAGCAACTGCCACAGACCTAAACTCGAAGGTACAAAAGAGCTTCGTGATCTACAGACCATGTATTCATTAAGTGCTATCAATATATCTCCACTTAACCCGTTATTGGTGATGACGGGTTAAGTTCATCACCAATAACGGGTTAAGTAGAGATGAAGTTCTGTCAAAATATCTCTACTTAACCTGTAATTGGTGATGACGGGTTAAGTGTATTTAACTCGTCATCACCAATAACGGGTTAAGTAGTGATATTTTGGCCGAACATTATGAATACTTGGTCTGTGGACATCGAAGCACTTCTGTACATTCCTCTGTTGTTGCATAGGTTTAAAGATAAGGTTAGAGTAAGGTTTAGAGATCGGGTTCGGACAAGGTTAGAATAGGGTTAGGACAAGTTTGTAGGTTTAGAAAAGGTTAGAGATAAGGTTAGAGGAGGTTAAGGTAGGTTTAGAGATAAGGTTAGAGTAGGGTCAGGACATGTTCATGGTAAGGTTATAGTAGGTTTAGAGATGAGGTTAGAGTAGGTTAGAGATAAGGTTAGAGTGGGTTAAAGTAGTTCTTAGGGTTAGAGTAAGGTTACAGTAGGGTTGGATAGTTAAAGTAGGGTTACAGTAGGGTTAGAGTAATTTTAAACATTATGAAATTAAATAATATAGTTGAAAATATGAAAAAGTTTATTAAAAATTGGAAATAACCCTACGAACTAATCTCTAATCCCAATGTAGAGAGATCTATTCTAACACTAGCCGTAACCTTACTGTAACCCTAAAGTGCTGCCAAGCCGTAACCCTATTTATGTAAAACAAATATTAATATACAATACAAACAAATTGTGTTAGGGTTACTGTTAGGGTTAGGGTTATATCTTAAAACTCTTTCTTCCACTTCCCCTTAGTCCCCACTGCTTTGCCAATTCTGTTCTTCGATTGTAAAAGAAAGTTAAGGACTTGTACTACATGTACGGGGAGGAAGTCTTCAATAATATTAGGGAAGTTATGGCCATGTTGTACATGTAGTTCCACATGTATAATGAAATGTAATAATAGGCCCGTTATGGACTTATTCTACATGTGGTGCCACTTTGTTGAGTCACCAATTATAGTAGGCAAAGTTATCCTTAAAAAAATGAACACTCTATTCCTGGACATAGACTTAGCAAAATCTATCTGAGTGAATGGAGAACTATGAAGAGAAAAAGAGCAAAGACCGAGGATGCTATGTTGGATTCTACTTATGGAATCCATGAGTTGATAAAACTCCAATCCAATCTCATTCGCATGATCCTTGTAATAATGCTCTTTGATAACTTGCACTACATGTATATCCTCACATGTAGTGTCAAAATTGGAAAAACCTAAAGTCCATAACTTGGATACTATTACATTTCACTCTACAAAGTGGGCACCATATGTAGAACCCCACAATGTAGAACCCAATAATGTGGGAATTTGAACGAAATTGTGAAAATCACATCAGATTATACTCCCCACGTGGAACACCACATGTAGAACCCCACATATAGAACCCAATAATGGAAAAATTCAGTGCGTTTTAGATCGGAGAGCTACAAATATTAACCTAATTAATCAAAACAAAAAACAACCACTTACTACTAATATTAACCCTTACCCTAACCCCAACGCATAACCCTACACTAACCCTTAACCCTAACTTACCCTGACCCTAACCCTAGGCTAGTTATCAAATTTTATTTTTTGAACTTTTTGACCATATTTAATGTTAACGATTTTATATTGGTTAGTTACGTGACAATAAATGAAAATTAATAAAAAATATAAACAATTTACAAGCATATGAATGTCACTTTGCAGAGTTCAGGAGACAATGTTTGCAAAGAATGAAGAGAAAGTTGTGGAAAGCATAAAAATATCTTTCTACTTAACCCGTTATTAGGGATGACGGGTTAAGATCGCTTAACCCGTTATTCACAACAACGGGTTAAGTAGATAGATATTGGCAATATATTATGAAAACTTGAGATGTAGGGCCAATATCTCTCTACTTAACCCGTTGTTAAGGATAACGGGTTAAGTAACGGGTTAAGTGGAGAGATATTGGCAGTCTATTATGATAACTTGATATGTATGGGGATAAAGTACTGCCAATATCGCTCTACTTAACCCATTGTCGTGAATAACGGGTTAAGTTATCTTAACCCGTTATTCACAATAACGGGTTAAGTAGAGCGATATTGGCAGTACTTTATTAAGACTTGGTCTGTAGGGGATAAAGGACTGCCAATATCTCTCTATTTAACCCGTCATCACAAATGACGGGTTAAACTCATTTAACCCGTCATTGTCAATAACGGATTAAGTAGAGAGATTTGTACAAAACTTTTGTCTGTGTTTGGCTCTATGTGCTTTGGTTGATACAAATACAACTTCACCAAATTTGTTCACAAATTCACATCACATCAATGTATATAATACAACAAATAACTTCACAACAATTTTAAAGCATACAAATGGACAATGTCAATCAATATACATAATTAATTCAAATCAATACAGTTATCAAAAAATTTCACAAAAATTATACAACCCGACACGTCCAAATTAAAAAAAAATTATCAAGGCGTTCTTCACGTTGGCTTCCACGCATGCCCGGTATTTACTTACAATAATTTATCAATATAGAAACAAACTATGCATTAGTTATTGGAATAACAAAATCAGCAACCAAATGCTAAACTACTAATAACGAACCGATTATTAGATACTACTATTTACGGCCACGTGGCTTGCGACTGCTTGGTGTGAATTGCTCGGGCGGGTTCCGCTTCTTTTGAGGATTTCGCCGTCTGCCTTGTGTCCCTGGGGATTCAGGGTCATCCGACCACTGCTCCATTTCAACTTCTTCAGGATTTTGCTGTTGTTGCACTTGTGCATCGGCGATGTGAATTCCCTGCATTGTCATGCTCTTTCGCCTAGAACCCGTTGCTGGCATGTTGGATTTCAAATACGCCTCAAGTTGTGGACCTTCACCCGTGTCCTCAAGAGTACGACGGCACGACGTTAGCATCTCCTGCATTATCTCCTTAAAGCTCTCGGGTACCTTACTCTTCAAGACGCGAGCACCTGTCCTAACGTTCTCCCATGTGTTTTCAATCTACATTAAGTTGAAAATTTCAATTTAAACAACATGTATACTTAACACATCACCCACCTCAAATAACAATACATGCATACTAACTATATGAAATTTGACTAACCATTTTTCGATATGTCTCAGTCTTTAGTTGGTACATTGGCTGGGAGGAGGAATATGCCGAAGGTGGTTCTGCCTGGGTTGGGGGAACGGAATCTGCACACCGACTGGTACAGCGGCCTTTGGAGAAACATACAACCGTGTTACCCGCTTGTACCACATCATATATGTCTGTTGGAGGGAGCCATCATACGGTATTGCGACGAACATCATATTTGGTGTCATTTGATGCCGCATGGTGTTCCAGTTGGCCACATGGTAACGATGGTAATCAGCCCAATCGAAGTTGGGCACTCGTCCCGTTCCCCTTACATCGTACAACTTTTTATCATAGCACCGGACATCGGAAATTTTTTGTTGATATCCGAATTGCCGCATCGCTCTATCGGGATACTGGAACTCGACAACTCCAAAATTCACAAGTGATGCAGCCGTCAACCAAAGGACACTGTCTAAACAGACCGGTGGAACCCTTTGCAAACTGGCGGTCGGGTACGGTTCCCAATTGACGAACTTGTTCTGCAGGTTATCTAACTCATCTCAGTAGTAGGTTAAAGATTGGCGTAGGTTATCGACCCACGTGTGCCGTCCCGTCCAATATACTCCTAGAGGAGGTAACAACTCCGGCACCCCAGGTCGGCCAACCAATCCGGTGTTGGTTCAATAATACGGGAACGTCCGATGTGAATGCGTTCCTAACTCCAGATTTGCAGTAGTACCATCGGGCCACCCATTTGTACGGCACCTAAAGAATATGTACACAAATTCCTATACAGTAGCGCCAATGCCGCACTCCCCCAATTGAAATGGCCCGCATAAAGGAAATTTTCCAACAACCGTAGGTACATAAGCGGCACGGTCGATCCAAATAAGTTCGGAAAGATCACTCCCCCTATCATACTAAAAATGTACGCACGAGCATAGTATGTTAGGGTTTCCTCGTCCGAATCGGGGGTCAAATAATCCTCCTCGAACTGAAATTTCAACCAACTAATGTACAGTGATTTACCATCGAAAGTTTCATCCATAACTTCAGCTTCCGCTTTATCTTTCGCAGCTTCTATTTGTTCATACAATAAATCTTGATCATGACCTGCGAGAACATTTTCGAGGATTTCCTTTTTAACGGCCTCTCTTCTCTGGAGAACTATCAACTGGAGATCGATACCAAGCAAATCACGAACAACTTCAACTCGATCGAAGTCCATGTTCCCCGTCACGACGATCCCATCTATTGGTAGCCCAGTTATCATTGCTATATTTTGGAGGGTCACAGTCTTCTCACCTACTGGTAGGTGAAATGTGTGGGTCTCCGGCCTCTATCGCTCGACAAGAGCTGTAAGTAGCGGCCGATCTAGCTTCACTCTCCCATGAATTTAGCTCCGTAGAAACCGGCCTCAACTAAATACGGCGTGATACGAAGGTCAAAAGGAAGAACCACGTGCTTTCGAAAGTTACATTTCTTAACGAACCCATTCCACACGGCTTCGGATCGGTGTTTGGGTTGCAACGTGAGTAAATTTGTGTCCACGGGTCTAGGTAATGTAACGGGAACCGAGGACGACAGACCTGCCTCGGCAGATGTAGATTGACAGCCACCAACCTGCACGAATAAAGATAATAAATGTTATTATTGAGATAATGTTATATATTCATATTTAAAACCAATAATAATAATCAATCTTACCTCCGTAATTGGTGTGCCACTAGTGGTACCAGATGGACTTCTCGATTGCCTTGTTCTAGCCATTTATCTATGTACAATTTTTTTTAATATAGTTGGTACGCGTTACATCCAGAAAACGCACAAATGACAACAAAAAAAAGCAGTAAAAGTCAACTTGATCGGATTCACGTAGCACAAATCACCCCAACTTGTGGAAGTGAGTTTCAACTCTCAGTTGGAGAGATACGGACGTGTACCGCTTTTGGCTGTAAAAAAACCCAAATAAACCGATACACAGCCGTATCACTCGAACCGTGAATGAAAACTCACTTCTACAAGTTCGGGTTGCTTGTGCTACGTGAGAACAACCTACTCGCAAAGTTTCGTATTTTTTGGATGACGTTTGCAGGGTTTTCTAATCTAACCGCACTAAAAAAATTCTAAGTCATTAACTTCTAAAGCGAGGAACATGAGAAAACTGCACAAACGTCATCCAAAATTTCTAAAACTTTCCAACTTGGTCGAATTCACGTAGCGCAAGCCACCCGAACTTGTAGAAGTGAGTTTCGACTCACGGTTTGCGAGATACGTCCGTATACCGCTTTATTAGGATTTTTTTAAATCAAAAGCGATACACGGCCTTATATCTCGAACCGTAAATCAAAACCCACTTCTACAAGTTGGGGTGGCTTGTGCTGTGTGACACCATCCTACTCGCAATATTTCATATTTTTTGGAAGCCGTTTGCAAGGTTTACAATTCTAACCGCACTAAAAGAATTCTAAGTCATTAACTTCTAATGCGAGAAACGTCACAAAATCGTACAAACGGCACCCAAAATTTCTACAACTTTGCAACTTAGTCAAATTCACGTAGCGCAAGCCATCCAAACTTGTAGAAGTGAGTTTCGACTCACGGTTTGCGAGATACGTCCGTATACCGCTATATTAGGTTTTTTTAAACCAAAAGCAAAACACGGCCGTATATCTCGAACCGTGAATCGAAACCCACTTCTACAAGATGGGGTGGCTTGTGCTGCGTGAGATCAATCTATTCGCAAAGTTTCGTATTTTTTGGAGGCCGTTTGCAAGGTTTTCAACTCTAACCGCACTAAAAAATTCTAAGTCATTAACTTCTAATGCGAGGAATGTCATAAAATCGCACGAACAGCATCCAAAATTTCTAAAACTTTCCAACTTGGTCAAATTCGCGTAGCGCAAGCCACCCAAACTTGTAGAAGTGAGTTTCGACTCACGGTTTGCGATATACGTCCGTATACCGCTTTATTAGATTTTTTTTAACCAAAAGCAATACACGGCCTTATATCTCGAACCGTGAATCGAAACCCACTTCTACATGTTGGGGTGGCTTATGCTGCGTGAGATCAATCTATTCGCAAAGTTTCGTATTTTTTGGAGGCCGTTTGCAAGGTTTTCAACTCTAACCGCACTAAAAAATTCTAAGTCATTAACTTCTAATGCGAGGAATGTCATAAAATCACACAAACGGCATCCAAAATTTCTAAAACTTTCCAACTTAGTCGAATTCACGTAGCGCAAACCACCCAAACTTGTAGAAGTGAGTTTCAACACACGGTTTGCGATATACGTCCGTATACCGCTTTATTAGGTTTTTTTTAACCAAAAGCGATACACGGCCTTATATCTCGAACCGTGAATCGAAACCCACTTCTACATGTTGGGGTGGCTTGTACTGTTTGAGATCAACCTACTCGCAAAGTTTCGTATTTTTTGGATGTCGTTTGCAAGATTTTTACTCTAACCGCACTAAAAAATTCTAGGTCATTAATTCCGTATAAATTGACCGTGAAAAATCAACACAAATAAAACTAAATTAGTAAGTCAAACATTACTACATTTCTAAATAATTTTGGACAACATTTTTTTTGGACTTTCTAAATAATTTACTATGTAAAAATTTAGAAATCAGCATAATTAACTCTAATAAGGCAAAGAATTAGTCAATACCTTACAAAATAACAACGAATTTTGCCAATAGATCGATTTGTGGCCTTCGCACAGGAATTGATTTGCTTTCGATGTAGATATATGGAGAGAGAGATTGTATGAGAGTGGAAGAGGAATAGGAGCAAACGGAGGAGCAGGAGCAAACAGAGGTGTTTGGAATTTTTTTAAGGTTTTTGGGTTTGGTTTCGCCCAAAAAAACGTGTCTGTGTAAGGGTTTTTGGGTTTGGTTTCGACGAGGGAGACGAAGGACTGTATACAGATCTGAGATTATATCTTTTGCCTTAACCCGTCCTTGTCAACGACGGGTTAAGGTAATATTTTTTAACAAAATTTTGCCCTAACCCGTCGTTGAAAACGGCGGGTTAAGGCAAAATATTATAAAAAAATATATGGGCCGTTGATCCAACGGCCCAGATTAAAGTTCACACGGGCCTGTGCACACAGACCCGTTTGCAACCGAAGAAGCCTCTCTCTCTCTTTATCTCTCTCTCTCTCTCTCTCTATATATATATATATATATATATATGGAAATGCTCAGTTGAAAACGGGTTTGTTTTCACGGGTTTGGAAAATAGCGATCTGAGCCATCGGATCGATCATGATCGTGATCAACGGCTCAGATCTGCCTCCCCATAACCCGTTTCAATTGTTGAGCGGAGGGTTATTTTGGGAATTTCGTCCCAAATAACTCTTCGCTGAACAGATTCTAAAAAAAGTAATATAACCAAGGTCGTTGTTGGGAACAACGGCCTAGGTTATAAAAAAATTGAATTATAGACCGTTGTTTGGAACAACGGCCTTGTTTTCAATATTTATAACCTAGGCCGTTGTTTCCGACAACGGCCTAGGCTATAAAATTTCTATAAAAATTTATAGAAATTTTATAACCTCCAACAACGGCCTAGGTTATGTTATTTTTTTCAAAACGAATCAGGCGAAGAGTTATTTGGGACGAAATTCCCAAAATAACCCTCCGCCACTTAAGTCATATAGGGTGATGAGCGGGCTCGATCTAAGCCGCTGATCGCGATCATGATCGATCCGATGGCTCAGATTCGTGTTTTCCAACCCGTCAAAACAAACCCGTTTTCAACTGAGCATTTCCCATATATATATAATCATTGGTATTAACAACTTCAAGATAATTAACAATTTTCTATCCGAGTCTCTTTTGATCGGCCCCTTTAAAAATAGGCTAAATTTTAAAAAACCACACTAAGTTTTGGGCCAGTTTAAAAAAAACCGCACTAAGTCTTTTTTTTTATATTTAAAAAGACACAAAATTTCAAAAAACTCCACTGGATTAGTTAGGGTTAGGGTTAGTTCGGGAGAGTTTATTTATACATCTGTTTAGTTAAGTGATGTTTTTTAAACACAAATGAAAGATGAAAGTGTTTTTTTAAACCCTATCCTAACTAACCCAATAAAGTTTTTTAAAATTTTGTGTCCTTTTATAAAAAAAAAAAAAAAAAACTGGATGCGGTTTTTTTAAACTGGCCCAAAACTTAGTGTGGTTTTTTAAATTTAGCCTTAAAAATAACAGTAAAATTCTTTCTCAAATGCAAATCCTCAATTATGTTTTAAAAAAGATAAGCTTAGATGTCGCAGGTAACAGCAAAATATAAGAAGATTTTGGGCCAGTACTTTCTGATGGTTTGTCACGTGCACATATCAGCATAAGAAAAGGTAAATATATGCATACAAATGTGACACAGACAAAGGATATGAAGTAGTTACCTCAAAGAGACTGTATTTCTAGTTTTGCTAAGGAATTATAGATTATAACTACATTTCAATTTTAAAAGTATTATTTGAGTTTTAAAATAAAAAAATATTAGCAAAAGTAAAAAAAACAAATCTCATACCTGTTCCTGGATTGCCAAGGAAAGCCATATTAAGTGCCTTCCTAGTGCCTACTTTGAAACCAAGTGTCTTCCGCTTGTCATATAGAACTAGTCCCTTCAACCATTTCCTCAGTTGCAATTTGACTTCTTCCAATCCTACTATTGCTGATATAATTGCATCAACCTCCTTCAGCTTATCTTCAGTGTCAAAACTTTCTCCCTCGCTGGTTGTGCCTCTTGAAATTTGTGCTTTTAATTGACTACAGAAAAAATTGTAAAAAAGCAGAATAAGGATGAGAAATGAGGATAGAAATGGTGTTTATCAGAGTAAGAGGTAATTACTATTTCTTATCAATTTGGTCCTGTTTTTTTTTTGGGCAAGATTAAAGGTGGAATCTCCTAACAACCTTTACGAAAGACAAATTCCCTTCTATGCATCCTCAAGTTTTGGACATATGACCTCATATGACAAATCAAACCCATAATGTTATTCATCCATCCAACTAATATCTCTAACTTATTCGACTAAATACACATACTAAAAAAAAAATAGAGATGAGGAAGTGACTATTACTCATTGAAGAATGATCCACCACATCTGGATAACAATTTAAGACCATTCTCCAAATCTTTCATTGTGATGGTGATTAGCATTTTGGCATCAGTGCAAGTTGTGTCCAGTCTGCGGTCCATATTCTCCAAGGTATTGACAAGCCATGGATCGACAAGACCCCCATTCATCTTCTTAAGTAGTTCTTCTGGAGTATGTTTTCTTATCAGTCGAGCCATTGCTTTCAGAGTACAATCGGGATGAAGCTCGAATCCACATAAAAAACTATCAACATCTTGAGTGTTAATCTTTGTCTGCAAAATCCTGGCAATGTCTGTTGGACTGTAATCTTCAAAGAAGAAGAACTTGCTAACCCTTCTCGTGAAACCAGCATTTGAAGAAATAACCCGCATCATGTCTTTACTATAACCAGCAAATATTGTGACTATATCTCCGTTGTCCATCGCTGACATAATTTCTTCAAGCGCTTCAATGCCAAAGTCCTTTGACCTATCAGCCGGCATCAGTCTATAGGCTTCATCAATAAACAGAATTCCTCCTTTCGCTTTTTTAATCTGCAAACACGAAATAGATAGAAAAAAATTAAAGACAAAATCAAAAATAAAAATCTCAGACAAATTTCCATGCACGTCGGAATGGTGTTGATGAGAAGTACCATTTTCCGTGTTTTATGTCCTGTGTGCCCTATATACTGACCAACCAAATCAGTTCGTTGAACTACGATAACTTTATCAGTAGATATAAGTCCTAGATTATAAAGAATCGTTCCAAGAATCCGAGCTACCATAGTTTTACCTGTACATAAGATAAAGACAAGAAACATTCACTCAGAGATAGGTGCCACATAATCAATTTTAACTATTTAAACCATATTCTTGTTTAAATAGTAGAACTATAGGGTGTGGAACAAATTTAGGTGGAATGATTATTTTTGTACTCAGCCATTTCAAACTCAAAGATATAAGAATGTAGAGTCCATGGGAAAGCTTGTGGGCTCTAGTATTTCCCTCTTGACTACATTTTGAGTATAATGTTGAGTATAATTAGCACAGTCATTGATTTAGGTGTGTCAAGCGACCGTTTATTGAAAAAGTATGGAACATCATTAAATAATTTATGCAATATGTCCCATAATTCAATGGTAGTGAATAATTTTCTAGATTTTCTACATTCTTTAAAATGAAAAAAGTAAACACACAATTGCACGAGCAAGAGAATCTAGTGTATATACTGTTCAACATTGGTACCACCCTCCATTTGTAGGTGAGTCAAATCTCTTCAAAAAGGTACTCAACCAAAGAAAAGAAAAACAATGTTTACCTTCTTTTACTTTTCCAGTTGTACTTTATAGACGTAGCAAAACATTCAAAACCTTGGTATATAGATCATTACTGCCCTGATATTTTGCATTGGTGTTGACAGTACAAATATTAACAATTTCTTATCAGTAATCATAGTGTTACTGTAACTGATAATACTCTAATTATGTTATGAGGAACTCTTGAACAATATATAAGTGACACTAGTATTTTCAATGTATATTAGGTATATGAAGAATAATCAAATACAGAACTTATATTTTTTTTTTTGTCATAATATTTATATTTTATAATAACAAACCACCTTTTTATTTTTCTGAAAGGTATAACAAACCATGTTTGTATTATGACGACAAGTTTTTTTTATTTTTTATAACTGACTTATAATGAAAATGCATCACTGATACTTACAAACTTCTCGAACTTATGTTTAAGAATTCAATAACATCAATTCATATGTGATGAAAATTACTCCTTTTTTTAATAATAAAACTTACAAATTATTAGGTACTTTTCTTTTAAGAATACATTCAAATTTCTAAATTTAATTAGCAGTTACTTTTAAATATTATTATCTTGGATTTACTAAACATCAAACTTTTCACTGATTGAACAATTAAAAGGTGTGGATCAGATTTGTGTTCAATCCAACCCAAAATCATTTAAGTTAGGAGGCAATAACCTATTTGGTCGGTTCTAGTTAAGTCAATCCAATGAGTTCCATTTACTTATACTTGGATTGGTTTAACCGAAAGCCAATAAACTGTTCTAACCCTATTCACATATAAATATGCCTTTTCCTCTTGGTAATCTATCTAACATAAGAAGAGCCAATAAAACAATAAAGAACAACAATGACATCTTCACCAATAACAGACTAACTAAAAAAAGTGCAACAGAACTAAACTTCAGAACTTGATACTCTAGCTATGTGTTTTTTGTGTGTTAAGTCACAGATGGTAGCATAAAATACCTTTTACAATATCAAAATCAAGAAGTTCTCTTTCTCAATGAGTTTTCTTCTGACCCGACCTGTTAGACAATCCAACCCGTATCTAACACAACATTGGGTCATTTCAGAAGCTTGGGTTAGGGTTCTTCAGAACTATTATCGGATACTTTAGCACCCTGTGTAGTGATAGTATGTATGATGAGGACATCGGTTAATCTTTTAATATTTTTGGAAATTCTCTATTTAGTGTTAAGTTTACATCAATGTAGTAGAGATTGAAATTAATAAAGAGAACCATACGTCTTATTAGGAAATTGATGGATATGCCTTTACACCTGACCTGTTACTTGCACTTAGTAGCATATGAAATTGCTAGTATGTATACAAATTCGAGACAAACAATTAATAAGATGAAGCAGTCATCTGAAAAAGTGTATTTATTTATAGTTTTCTTGCGAATTAAGCAAAAAAAAAGAAATAGAAAAAGAAGAAAAAAAAAGAATCTCTTACCCGTTCCAGGATTGCCAAGGAAAGCCATATGCTCGACCTTTCTAGTGCCAACATGAAGACCAAGTTCCTTCCGCTTCTCATGTAAAATTAGTCCCTTCACCCATGTCATCAGTTGTGTCTTAACACTTTTCAATCCGACTATTTTTGACAAATCAGAAACATACTTTTCCAATTCCATGTTCTCTTCAGTTTTGCAGCCTTCCTTTGTGGTTGCTGAACCTTCTGAGTTTTGCGTATTAACTTGACTATGTAAAGCACACACAAAACAAAAGGAAGAAAGAAGTGGATCAGAATAAGGAAACTAAAAGAATAGTAATGCTGTTTATCCATTGTCAATCTAGTTCATTCTTTTTATTATCTTTTTTAGAGTAAAGCTCGAAAGGTGGAAAAATCCCCCTTCCAACTTCTATGGGAGAAGAAAAATTCCTTTACTGCACTCCTGAATTTCGAACATATGGTGACCTATGGTAACATGTCAAGCCCCACGGAATTGAAAATCGGAAACCAAAGCAAAAGGGGATGCCGGCGCTTACAGTTTCAGGGATTTCACAAGGTAAAAGTAGGAAAAGTCCCAGCTCTTCTCCAATTTACAAAAATAGATAAATAAATACATAAATAAAATAGGAAACTACAAATAAATAAGAGAACACTAGAAAAATATACTAAAAATATTTTCCACGATTCACATCAACACAACACAATACAACCACTCTTATGTCACATGCTACTTACAAACTAAGAAGCACAGAATGACACGCTGACACGGACACGGTGCAACATAAAAATCCATCCTAAAATATCAAGTGTTATGTTGGATTCTAGTGTTTCGCAAGAGTGTGTAACACGATATGGCTACCAAACAAATGTGTCCGTGCAACATAGCTTACAAATGTACTAAACTAACAAGTCAACAATGACTAAAAAATGAGTAAACTTTACAGAGATAATTAGACAAAGAAACTTGCACTTTGAGAATTAAAACGTGACACTTACGGAGGGGTATCTGTCTTTTCTTTCTCTTTCCCCTTTCTTTTATCATTTTTCTTTTCTTTTTCTCCTTCTGTTGTCTCGTTCCATGTATTTCTACATGAAACAAAACGAACAAATGAAAAAGAAAAAACAACTTTTAGAGCGGTAATTCGACAAAGAAACTTGCATTTCACCCCCAAAATATTACATATATAGAAAAAGTTTAAGATCAAGAATCATACCCTGGTGGGCCCCTCCTCCGTATGAAGGAGATAACAGTGATGGGCAACGTACAAACAATGAGACCAGCAAAGTAGGCGCCACCTTCAAACCCCATTTGAAGAAGAAGATAAGGTTATTGGGTTCGGAATTTTTTTTTTTTAATTTTTTTTTTCTTTCCTGGGAAGTGATATATAAGAAAGGACTAGTATAATGTACGTGCGATGCACGTCTAAAAAAAGTAAAGTTATCAAATTAAATAAATATATATTGAATAAGAAAAAAATAGTTTATATTTGATTGTTTTGATTTGGGCTTGCACATTTATATTTCTTGGATATAGTTTGGACGTGTGTTATACGCGTTTATATAGTTACAAAACTAGGGTTTGTTTGTTACCAATCCCAACTCTCCCATTAAAATAGTAGAGATGTATATCGGCAAGTTTTTTTTTTTTCAAAAAGATCTTGATAGACAAGAAAATTACCAAGCGCGGGATAAGATTAGGGTTTTCGCACTTGAACCCGATAACCCGATGAGGTTCTGGACCCGTATTGGATCGAGAACCGCCGCCATCTGAACTGGATGTTGCTTTGCGATCAGCGCTTTTCAGATGATTTATGGTGGTGAGTCGGCGAAGGTTAAGGATCGACGGGATTCGGATGAGGGGGTGGATGGTGTGGTGCTTGAGATTTGGATGACAGTCAGTCGCCGCCGGGAACAGGTGGCCGTACGATCGGAGCTCAAGCTATGTCCAGCCTGTGATCCATGTTCTCCAAGGCATTGACAAGCAATGGATCGACCAGACCTCCATTCATTTTACTTATTAAAGTAGTTCCTCTGGAGCCTGCTCTCTTATCAGACGAGCCATTGCTTTCACATTACAATCGAGATGAAGCTTGTAACCAAAGACAAAACTATCCTCATCTTTGAGTGTTGATCTTTGACTGCAAAATCAAGGCAATATCTGTTGGGACTGTAGTAATCAAAGTAAAAGAACTTGCACACCCTTATGGTAAAACCAGTATTTGAAGAGATGACACGCCCTATGTGTCAGGAATTTGTTGATGAGTTTAGCGATAATTGATTTAATGATCAACAATCAAACAAAACACATAATGATTTGTCCCAATTTAGTTACTTCCAATCCGGAGGACAAAATAAGATAAATATTATTCAATTCAATTAGAAAAAATTTTTAAAAAAATTACACTTGCACAAAAAAACAATCTATCTCCCAAGCTTCACTATAAAATAAGGGTTTACATGAATACCCTATACATAGCTGAAGTTATAGCAATACTCCAATAGCACCCGAAGTTTTAAAAATTGGACAGAAAACCACTGTTGTTAGTTTTTTAACAAAATTAATGTGAAATTTTAAAAGTACCCTCATCTTTTCTTCTTCTTCTTCTTCTTCTTCTTCTTCTGCTTCTCTGTCCAGTTCGTCTTCTTCTTCATTTTTTATGTTTTCTTTTTTTTTCAGTTTTTTTCCAGTTTTTCATCTTTTGTTTTTTTTTATAAAAATTTTGCATGAAGATGAAGGTGATGATGATGGGTTTCAGAGGTGATGGAGATGGTGGTTGGATTGGTGGTGGTTGGTGGATATGAGTTTTGGAGGTGATGGTGATGGGTTTTGGTGGTGGTTGGAGATAGTGGTGGAGATGATGGTAGAGATGGTGGTCGGTGATGGTGACAGTGGTTGGAGGTTGTGGTGGTGGTGGTTGACGGGTTTCGGAGGTTGAAAGTGTTAAGATAAATCAGAGAGATGAAAATAATACTGATTATTGAATTGAGTTCAACCAAGTACAATATCACATATATATAAGAGGGGAACAAATATCAAAACAACTATACAACTAATATGGAACTATAATAATATCTAACACCCCCACTCAAACTTACAATGGGTCAAACAGTGTGAGTTTACCTACTAAGTATCGAAATCTCTGAACAGTATGAGATTTGGTGAAGAAGTCTGCAGTCTGCTGGGAAGAGGTAACAGAATGAAGATAAATGGTCCCTGCCTTAAAGTGCTCACGAACATAATGACAATCAATCTCTATATGATTCGTTCGCTCATGGAAGACCGGGTTTCTTACAATGTGCAATGCACTCCGATTATCACAACGAAGAGGAGTAGCTCCAGTAAGAGTGACACCCTATCTGATAACAGCCAACAAACATGAACAATCTCTCTAGCAGTAGCTGTCATTGCTCTGCACTCAGCCTCGGTGGAAGAACGTGCAACAACTGCTTGTTTCTTGCTTCGCTTTGAGATCAGCGAATCACCAAGAAATAGACAGAAACTTGTGGTATATCGTTTGGTAATAGAATCACCTGCCCAATCTAAATCAGAATATACACTGAGCTCTAGTTTGGATGTAGAAGGCATGAATAATGAGCGACTGATAGTGCCCCAAAGATATCTGAGAATCTGAAGAGCACCGTAGTGAACTGATGTAGGAGCGGAAACAAACTGAACGACAACACTAATTGCGTGAGTAATATTGGGTCTGGTCATGCATAAATAGACAAGTTGTCCAACAATCTGCTTGTATCTAGTGGGATCAGGAAGGAGCTCACCATCTGTGGGACGAAGCTTCACATGAAGCTCTAAGGGTGTATCGACCGATCGACTGTCAGAGAGACATACAGTGGAGATATTATCTGCTGTGTATTTCTGTTGGAAAATGAGTATCCCCTGAGATCCATGAGCAATCTCTAAACCCAGAAAGTAATGCAACTTACCAAGGTCTTTCATATGGAACTGTTGGTGAAGGTATTTCTGGGTGGATACAATGCCGGCAAAGTCATCCCCAGTAATGATCATATCATTAACATATAGTAGTAGAAGTACCCTCCCCTGAGGTGATGACCGCATAAACATGGAATGGTCCTGGGAACTCTGACTAAAACTAGCCTTGGTGATGACAAGCTGAAAACACTCAAACCAAGCTCGAGGGCCCTGTTTCAGACCATATATAGCACGGCGCAGTCTGCAAACATGACGAGGATGAGTAGTGAGGCCAGGAGGATGATGCATATAAACAACCTCAGATAAGGTACCATAAAGAAAAGCATTCTTCACGTCCAACTCGTATAATGGCCACTGACGAACGGCGGCAACAGTAAGAAGAACTGTAGTCATCTGAGCAGCTAGGGCAAAAGTCTCATCATAATCAAAGCCATGCTCTTGAGTAAATCCCCGGACAACTAGACGAGCCTTGTGCCGCTCAATGGAATCATCAGGTCGATATTTGACCATAAAGATCCACTTGCAGCTAACAGGCTGAACGCCTACAGGCAGTGGAACAATATCCCAAGTACTAGTCTGATCAAAGGCACTGAACTCCTTTATAATAGCTTTTCGCCACTCGGGGTATTGAACGACTTCCTTATAGGCTATGGGCCCACGTGTAGAGTGTATAGTAGTGAGATATGCATGAAACTGGGGTGAGTAAGAAGCTAGTGTGGCAAAGACAAATTGGTCAGAAGGACCAGTGGCATCAGGTGTGTAACGTGGTGGTGGGATGCCAGCAGTAGAACGTGTAGACTGGCGAACCAGTGGTGGAAGGGAAGTATGTGGGGGTGAGGTAGCTGGTGTGGGTGCATGTAGATGTGGGGATGTAGGTGATGTGGGTGCATGAGGCGGTGGAAAAGCAGGGGGTGTCTCTGTAAGAGGATAATAGGTGGACTGTCTATAGTAGAAGCGACATGAGCCAAAGGAGTGGGTTCAAATGGAATGGGTGAAGTGAAAAGAGGTCCAACAGGTGAAGGATCGAGAAAACTAGCATTCTGAGGAGAAGTCAAGCAGTAGGGAGAGTCTTCTAAAAATAAAACATATCAGGAAATACAAATCGACCTGCCACAGGATCAAAACTGTCACGCTCTGCTTCCCAAAAATACGGAATACGAGCGCGTAACGAAGCACAGCGAATGATTTTCATCATTCATAAGCTGTAGGAACGACTCAGCATCATAACAAGAAATATAACAAGATATACACAACCATGCATGTATGAATAATTTATTAATCAACAGAAACAATTGAAACAAAATAATAATATCACAAACATTTTTCAAATCTGGATCAGAAGATAAAACTCGAGACTATAAGCCCGTTACAAGATTCAAGTAGCAAAAGAAATAAATAACTCAAAAACAAAATATTTAAATAAGTCTTTTCTCCCAGCGAAGCTAAGAACGTCTGCTCACCAATTCCAGCAGGCAATTCGTCTCCAAAGTCTGTATATATATATATATATATATATATATATATATATATATATATATATATATAAGGAAAAAAAAAGAAAACAAGACAAACGCCCTTAGTGCAAGTTAAGACTGCAAATAGTACAAGTAAGGGTATGAAAACAAGTACAAGAAATATGGAACAAGATTTGTAATCAAGAATGTATAACATAATATAATAGGAATGCAACAAGTAATGGGATTCAAGAAACTAGCTAGCAAGAAGGACAACTCAAGTGACAAGATTTGGTAACAAGTGCTAGTAGTGGAACAAGTGACAAGTGAACATGTAATGGTATCAAACATCAAGTAACAAGTATCACGTACAAGTGTCAAGTAACAAGTAACAAGTCTCAAGTAAACAAGTTTCAAGTAAACAAGTCTCAAGTAACGAGCATCAAGTAGGTATCAAGTGTGTACAAGTGACTAGTTAATCTGAAGTCTAATGTTTAATTCTATCTAGGTAGCACTTCATGCATCCATACTTTTAGTACTTGGTTGCTACATACAATCAATTATATTTAGGCCTAGTGGTGAATTTTATAGGGCAGTGTACTCAGATATCAGGTATCAAGCAAGCAAGGTTCATGAATACGAAAATAATGTAACAAGTTCACGAACCAAGTACAAGTTCGTGAATACACTAACAAGTTCAAGAACCACATAGTGGGTTCATGAATACAACAAGTTCATGAGCCAAGTAATGGCTTCATGAATACATCAAGATACAACAAGTTCATGAACCAAGTACTGGGAAACATGGCCCCCTTCCGAGTACACTTACCTATATTGTCCACTACTATGGTCTTTCTCTTAAACCCCAGCTTATTATTTATTATTATCATCAAATAAGCATGAAAGTGTGCGAAATAAGTCAAATATACATGATCAACAACATGGGACAAGTCTAGGCTAGGTAGGATACATGTTCAAGGGTCAAAACAAATCAAAATATCAAGAACGACGAGAATTCCAAATCTGGACAGCATGACGTTGCTGCACCAAAACTGTGATTCCCGTCGCTACAAGAATGCAAATGTGGATCCGTCAGAAGGTCTAGAAACTAGACTCCTGTCCGGTTCCAATGCATATAATTAAGGTACATAAAAGTTGTGGTAACATGTGTCAAAACAACAAACTATACAGAATTTGTGTTCAGCCAGAATTTGTAAAACTGAGTTTATACATATGAAACAGGTTTAAAACGTCATTAATTAATTCTAAGAAAATTAGAAAATGTTCTCTAGGGTGTCCAGTATCAGCATGCAAAATTTCAAGTTATTTACTTACTGGTATCATAGTTAAAATAATTGTAACCCAAGGTGGTGCAGCAGTTTTTGTGAATCTGCGATTGCAGACACAACGGTAGTAAAACTGCGATATCTCCTAAACCGTAACTCGGAATTTGAAAATTCTGGAAGTTATTGGCAACTTGACACTTGGGGCTACATTTCATATTCAGGACTCAAGTCCAAATTCTGGTTTTATCGGGGTAGAAATAGCAAGCCAAGACAGGACAGAAACCAAATAAGACGCTTTTTGCATGAAATGTATCAAAATTATACTAGTTGAGAACAAGTGTATCAACAAAGAGTTGTGACTCTTAGATCATGTAATAGATAAGGCGAAACATGAGATCATCAATGATAAACAAAGAGGAGTCACATTTACAATCTACTTGCAGTATTTTCAAGGAAAAGCTTGTACTAGAAAACGAAATATACAAGAAGATACTTTCCTTTAGAACGATGAAATTGAACATCAAGAATAACGGGATGAGAATCCCGAGCAATGATGCACGAACACGGACACACACAAGCACGTGCGAGCTATGTGCAAAACAACACACATCGAAACTCCAAAAGCTGATCCCAACCCACAAAACAGCAAACACAAAAGCAAATCCCAATCGTGATGGTGATCGGATGGCCGAGATCAGATCTGATGATCAAGATGATCGACGGTCCATGATCAAGGTGATCACAATCATGAAGGGTTTGGCTCTAGCTGCTCACTGTTGCTGGCTTCGACGACGTGCGACACGGCGGACAGGCGGTGCACTGCGGGGACAGTAACAGAGGGCAGGCGGTGCACTGTGATGCACGGGGGTTGGCCTGTCGACGGAGCACAGCACACAATACTGCTGTTGCGTCGGAAGGAGCACCGGCGGCTGACTGAGTTGCCTGGATGACATCGGAAGGGGGCTGGCAGGGGTCTGCAGTCGAGTAAGGTAGGGCATGCACAGGGGTACGATGCTACTGCTATGCGGTGCGTCGGGATAGGGAGGATGCACACAGGGGCTGTCGGAGGACGACAGGGACGTGCGGCACAGCGACAGGAGGAGGGAGGCACTGTGGTTGCTACTTTCATCGTCGGAGTCTGGCACCAGTGACAGTGCCGGCGAGGGGATATGCAGGAGGACGGGGGTGCTGGGCGGCGCTGCGACTTCACGGCGTCGCGACACAGGGGAGGATGCCGAGGGGAGCTGGTGGGAGAGATGGATGGGTAGGCAGCTAGGGTTATGGGGTGAAGGAAGGGAAACAATCGCATGGGTTTAAATAGGATAGGGTTAAACGGGTACGGGGATTGTTAACGGGTATGGGGTTTGTGGGTTGACGGGTGTGGGTAGAGTGAAGTAGGGTATAGGGTAAATTTATAAATGGGTATGGGTAATGTAAAACAGGCATGGATTTAGTTGGCTAAATGGTTATTGAGTAGAGTATTAAAATGGGTTTAAAAAAACGAAATCCAATAGGGGAAAATGAGATAACCAAATAAAAAAAACAACACTTTTAATAAAATGTAACTTGTATTATAGTATAGAATTAATTTGATATAATTACAAATACAATTAGCAAATAGAAGTAGATTTTTAATAACCAGTCAAAAATAACAATAATAACGATAATACTAATAACAACAATAATAATAAGACAATGATAAATATAATAATAGTAATAATAATAGAAACACAGGTAATAATAACAATAATAAGATTTGTATTAAAATATAAAATCATAGAAAATAATTACGAATACAATTATTGATCGAAAATAGATTTTAATAGGATATCCAATACTACAATTTGACAAAAGAATTTGAAAACTGAAAAAATAGTTTGCGAAAATTTTAAACACAATAAATACACAAAAATACGTTTTTGGGAAAACAGAGATTACAAAAACAACGGTAATCTTTATGCTCAGGACTGAGACCGAGATGAACACACTTAGCGGCGTGAGCGGTGAGCTTCGTGCGCTCAGTGGGAGGGAGAAGGACATAACAGGTGCATCCAAAAATTCAGAGCATGCTGTAGCAGGGTGGTGACTGATAGAGAGCTTCATAAGGAGTGGTGTTAGATACTGCAGACGCAGGAGTAATGTTAATGAGACTGGCAGAAGTTATGACAGCTTCAACCCATAAAGAACGAGGAACAGAAGAGGAGAGTAGAAGAGCATGAGCTGTCTTAAGGATGTGACGATGCTTGCATTCAGCTATACCATTCTGCTCATAGGTGTGGGGGCATGATTGCTGAAAAAGAGTACCATGAGATTGAAGGATCGATCACATAGTAGCGGAAGTGTACTTACAAAAGATTTTGATACGAACCCCAAATTGAGTGTGAACCATGGTCGAAAAGAATCGGTAAATGTCAGGTATCTCAGAACGTTGGTGCATAAGAAATACCCATGTGTGTCTATTGAAATCATCGATGAAACTACATAATAGAGATAACCTTTTTGAGAAGGTGTGGGAGATGGGCCCCATATATCAGAGTGAATAAGTTGAAATGCATGAGTAGACTGAGAAATACTTTTATTGTTAAAAGAGAGGGATAAGTGTTTTGCCAACTTACAACCCTGACAAACAGATAACAAAGTAAAATTAAAACGACCAAGAGCACCACTATGAACCAAATCTTTCAAACGAGACTCACTAATATGACCTAAGCATCTGTGCCACAAATCGGTATCAGAACTGACAACACCAACAAAACTAGAAGTAGAATCATGAGCATGAAAAAAATCTAGATGATATAGATGTCCATGTCTGCTAGCACGTCCAATCATATGATCAGTCTGAGGATCCTGTATGGTACAGCAAAAAAAAGTAAATGTAATGATAAGACCACTATCACATAAAGCACTAATGGAAATATGGTTCATATATAAATGAGGGGCATAAAGGATGAAAGGTAATGTGAGAGTTGGAGTGTTAACAGACCCTGAGTGTGTAGTGAGAAGTAGTGAACCATCGGCAGTGTAAAGTGATGGTGCATGAGAGGTAAGTGCAGTGCGAGTGGTAAGGAGTATATAATTTCTAGTGAGATGATGTGAAGCATCAGAATCTAAAAGCCAGGAAGAAGACATACTAGGAGTGACAGAGAAAGCAGAAGTAGAGGAACCAGCACTGATGGACTGATCCGAGTTCTGAAGATCCAGCTGAGATAGACGGTGTTGTGGAATATCATAGGGAGCAGGAGAAGGCATGGCCGAAGTGATGGCCATCGCACCAGGTGTGCGGAAAGGAGGTAAACCCTGTTGTTGTTTGCGCTGCTGTGCTTGAACCAGAAGTTGGGGATGAAGGATAAAACAGTTATTATGACTATGACCATCCCGCTGACAATGGGTGCAATAGGGACGACGTTCAGCGACACTACGATGGGCAGAAGGAGAAGGCGTAGGGCTGGGGCGAGGCTTACGGGAGAAGGATGTACGATGAGCAACAGCAAGAACACTCTCACTGGTAGAGGGTGGGTGAGAAGCAGGAGTGGAGAGAGCACGTAATCGGGTTTCTTCAGCAACAAGCTCAGCAATAGCAGCTTCAAGACGGGGAACCGAATCTCAATGGATCAATTGACTACATAAAGACTGATATTCTGGTCGTAGAACCATCATAAAGAACATAGACTGACGACGTTCACGAGTAACATGAACATCACTATGCTCTAGTTGCTGTAATTCGTGCCAGATATTGTGCATGGCTATGTAGTGATCCTGAATACTGCGATCACCCTGCCGATCAAGAACGGACTGAACAAGAAGTTGATACTCACGGGCCCCACTATTCTGAACATACTGAGTAGTCAACTGTAGCCAAAGAGACTGGGCAGGACGAACACGAAGAAGATCAGCACGAAGACTACAGTCGACAGAGGAGATGAGGAAGACAATAATCTGACGGTCATGATCATCCCAAGTGGGCTAAGATGTGTGAATCGGTTGCTTATCTGCATCGGAAGCGGTAGCGTCGAGATCTTTGGGACGAGGAGTGGAACCATCAATGTGACCCCATAAAGAATGGTCGAGAAGAGTGGCCTCAACAGAAGCAGACCTGTAATACCCTGATTTTTCAATAAATGAAAAATTATTTATTTTGCACGTGTTGTGCACGTGCAATATATTGTTGGATTATTTTATCATGGTGAGTATGTTTAAATATATTTTTCTCAAATTATTTTAGTACAAAAAGCCTTCTTTAAAAGCCTTATTTGAATTAATTAAAAAGCCTTTTCTTAAAAAGCCCAAAAGCATTTTTATTTTAATTATTTTTATAAATTATTTTTGGCCCAAAAAGAAAGCCCATGAATTAATTTATTTTAATTAAACTTGTCATGTAGAAGACTTTTTCTTAACAAAATTATTTTTATACAATTTTGAAATGTACAAATTTGGCCTAGTTGCATGCACGTGCACTACACGTACACGTGCAATGCACACTCCTATGCTTGGCCGGGTATCCTTCTTTTTGGGAGGGAAAGTTGAAATTTTGGTGTGGAGAACATGGGGGTAGTTTCAAGGAGGTGGGTAGTTTTCCTAACTCCTACTTGAATCTAAGCCTTTCATTTTGCAACCACCAAGATGATCTTAGCCCTCCATTTCCCTCATTTTTTAGTATAAATACCTCCTTTCTCATGGCTAATTTTGATATGCAAAGTGTAATTTCTAAAGCTATACTAATATATTGTGAGAGTTATAAAAAATAAGAGTTTGTGTGGGTTGTGTTGCTTGGAGTGGCCGGCACCATCAAGAAGCATTCGGCTAGGTAGCTTTCGGCCAAGGAGGAGAAGCATTCGGCATTTGGTTGGAGGCTTGGAGTGGTGCATTCTTTTGGCTAGGAGGAGGTGTTCTCATCTACTTGATTGCTTTTGTTTGTGTTTCTCTCCAATTGAGGTGGGTAAAACAATTCATGTTTCTAATATAGGGTTCATGCTAGTATATTGATGACACTATACATGGAAAATACTAATAAGAGACCACTCTAATTAAAAAGTTAGTATGTGAATGGCTTAGAATGGTGTGATAAATTGTGTATGTAAATTGTTTGCATGAAATTATACCATATGAAGCACTTTCTCTGATTATTTAGTTTAATTGAACAATGATGCAATGTGACTAGCATGATGTGTGAAAGCCTTTTATTAATTATTTGCAAATTGTGTGGTTGAGACATGACAATTGAGAAAGACATTAACACTATGGGAATTAAATAGAAAAGTATATTGAATACTTTGAATTCATGTGTAGAAGTGGCATGAATGAACCAAGGAATTGCTTGTTGTCATCACATTAGAAATGTACCAAAATTAGTAATTGTTGAGTTTCACCTATTCATGTGCTATATGAATTCTTTTGCTAGTACGGGGAAATCCAAGGTTGTATTGTGTTGTGAATGTAGATTAATAACCAGTAAATCATCATGGAAACTTTGGGATAAAAGAGAGATTAGATGAGCAATCGATTATTTTCAATGTCGAAAAAAAGGATTTGCTAGTTTTAATAAACAAATAATTAATTTGGGTGGAGAAAATGTGTTTTAGTGCAAAAATTTATTTTACAATTACTGTTTTGAAGATGGAATAAAGAAGATTAAATCTGGAATTTTTCAGTGGTTTATATGAAGGCAATATGGATCAATTGTTTTGAACATCGAGTTAATTTCAAAAAAAAACAGTGTGAATATGAGTCAAATGGGTTTTAATCCACACTGTGACAACCTGAGCCAGTGGCTCAGGCGGTCGGTGGCGCTGTTCGGTTTCCCTGAGCGGTGTGGTTCGAATCCGGGTCTCACCATTCTTTTTAAAAAGTACTGTGTATATATATATATGACAGCGAAGAGATGGCATATATACTTAGTGCACTCTCTTCTATTCGCTAGCACCGATCGGCCTATCGGCGGGTGCTCTGGCCTTCTTCTCTACTGTGCTGGGTTCGAATCTTTCCCCTAGCACTTAGGGAAAAATATTTTTTTGTGAGATTTTGATGTCCAAAAAAATATGAGAAAAATATGGTAATTTTCATAAAAATACAAGGAATTTTATGGGATTGGTTTGGATATTAATTGAAGAAAATATAATGTAGTTTGTGAACAAATGGTATATTAAAGCTATGGTTCTAAGACACATACTCATGGGAATTTTCAAATTTATAAAGAGTTATTGAAATGAATTTATTAGAAAGTATTTGACACAAAAGAATTTGTGGTGTGACATGATATTATAATTTTTACTTGAAGATATGGTGTAAAATATGAAGTACGAGTGTATGTTTGTAAAATGCATGAGTCCATTGTATGATGATGGAGTTTAGAAACTTTGTTGATGAAATTGTTGGACTTGGATATGAAACTTGAGTTATAAGTATTCACCATGGATTTGTGAACAAATGAAATTATGAATAAGAAAGAGTATGAAATTGTGACATGAAAGTGGTCATGACTTAAAGATTGTGAAATGAAATTTGAAATAGAGTGGCTAAGTCTCCCCGGCATTGAGAAATGAAATAAATTGAAATTAGACCAAGGTTGGTCATGTTGAATTAAAGGAATAAGTCCGGTTGATGGAGAGGCTAACTCTAGTGATTATTTTGTTCATGATTTTTATTGAAACTAAGGACTAGTGCATAGTGAAGACGTGATGAAAGTAAGAGAAAAACACTGAGTATGAGGGCCCTGGGTAGCGGCGAGAGCGTATCCCAGGAATTCCCATGACGAGTCTGGGTGAGGATACTGTTCCAGAGTACCGTCCCAGTGGCGACGCTCGTGGGATGTTTGAAGACTACGGGTGGTGTCATGTTTATGGTGAGAGCGTATCCCAGGAATTCCCATGATGCGTCTGGGTGAGGATACTACTCCAGAGTGCCTAAACATGAGTTCGTAGGTCAGATAACATCTAGGATACTTACCGTAATTACAGTAGTAGATTAAATCATAACGGGGGATTGAACCCTATAAAGATGAAGAACGAATAAGGGCTTGCCCTCGGACCTATGTAGTATGGGATGCATAGAATCCGAACAAGTGCGCATTAGTGTCATGTAACTCAATTAACTGCATTAAGGACTAAGTGCACAATCACAACACGACATCAATAGGGTAGTCCCTTTAGTTGAAATGTGACAAGTTTGTGTTTGCTAAATATGAAATGTTAAGTTATACTATTTCCGGCAAGCGAGGACGGCCGTGTATAATGATCGTCGGTTGAATAAACTGACGTACCCACAGTCTAACATAAAGGTAAATGTTATGCTAAAGATTAAAGAGGATTTGGATGCTTAAAGATTATATCAAGCTGTTGTACTTGTATTTAATTGTTGTATTTTACTTCCGCTGTGCAAAAGAAAGATGTAATTATGATGTAATCTCTGATGTATGATGAAAACTTTTAATTTCCCTGTAAAAGTGTACTAAGAAAGTGAAAAGATCCTGTAGAACATCTCGAATTCAGTATATTTGGGATTCGGGGCGTTACAAGACCAATCAGTCCCATCCTTAGCAGAGGAAAGAAGGAAATCAATGGAGACTGAAGATACTGACGAAATTGAGGCTCCATGAAAATTACAAGTACCTGCAAATTTTTTTTTTGGAAAACAGAAAAAAAGGGTTTGTGAAGAGAGGGTGAGTTTATTGGAGTGGGTCGGGTCGGGTTAGGAGTTTGGATATGAGTATTTAGGTTGTGGGTAGGGTCTAGTCTGGCTAGGGTTTTGAAGTAGTGGACGGAGGCAGCTTGATTGCAGCGAGGATGTCGAAGTAGTGGTAGCTTGGGTTTCAAAGTAGTGGCGTCTAGGGTTTCAAATTAGGAGACGAAGGCGATGGGTTTCGGAGTCGGAGTTTGGTGGCTTCTTCGATGGATGACGACGATGGGGTTTGTTGTGGTTTGGGTCGTCGGGATGGATGATGCCAAAGTTGCTTAGGTTTTGGGTCGTCAGGATGGATGACGACGATGGTAGGTCTTCTTCTTCTTGATGATGATACTTGCTTCTTCTTGATGATGATGATGATAAGGACTTCGATGAGCGGTCAGCTATATTTTTATTTATTTTTTGGGAAAAGAAACCCTTATTTATTATAGGGATTTTTGGAGCTTTGATACCATGTTAAGATAAATCAGAGAAATGAAAACAATACTGATTATTGAATTGAGGTCAACTAAGTACGATACCACCTACATATAGGAAGAGAAAAAATATCAAAATAACTATACAACCAATATGAGACTATAATAATATCTAACAGACAGAGATGAGTTTCAGTGGTTGAAGGAGATGATTTAATGGAGAGGGTGATGGAGATTGTTGCGGTGATGGTCGGCAATGGAGATGACGGGTTTTAAACTTGTTAAGAGATGAGGGCAAAATTGACATTTCACACTATTTTAAACGGGTTTAAACCGGTTAAAAAGAATATTCTATTAACTTAGCGGAAAACTTAATGGCGGATGCTTTTTGGTCCAATTTTTAAAACTTTAGGTGCTAGTGGGGTATTATTTTTACTTTAGGTGTGTGTTGAAAATTCATATAAACTTTAGGTGCCTTTACTTCTTTAACCCATAAAATAATATGATATTTACAATAAGGAACTCTCAATTGCTTTTTACAATGAAGTAATCTCTCTTTTGCCTCTCAAAGAAGGCAGATACAATAATATATAAAGATCTAGAAAACTCTAGGTTGTAGTCTTGATACATTAGTTGTCTAATATATCATGAAGAGAGAGAGACACGATATGAGCCGTACAATCTAACTTGAAGGAGAAGCTTGGCCCGAAACAGATCACCTGTACCCAACTTAGTTGTTGTCTTCCGCCGTTGCCGGTTTGACTACCCAAAGTGACAGTTAATCGTGTTTGAACGATTCCATATTGGCAGTCGATCGTTAATCATGATGTAGTTGATGGATGTTGCTTTCATCTTCTCTCCCTCGACACTTTGACCTCTTCTCGCTTTATTATTTTCTTCTCATCGGACTCAATAGTATGCAAGACATAAAACCCAACACCATGTCTTTACTATAACCGAACACCATGTCTTTACTATAACCAACAGATATTGCGACTATAGCTCCGTTGTCCATTGTAGACATAATTTCTTCTAGGGCTTCATTCCCAAAATCCCTTGGCATATCACGTGGCGTTAACCTGTAGACTTTCATCGACAAACAGAATTCCTCATTTTGCGTCTACAACCTGCAAAAATAGATTAACGAAAGGTAAAACCAAAAAGTAAAAATATTATAACAATCTTATTGATGCATTCAAATTTGCATCGCAGCCATGGTCGCTCTAATTGGACTCATGAACAAGTGAATTAGAGAGGGAACGATAAAGAAGAGAGCTTGGGTTTGAGAGAGAAGCTCCAAGATGGAAGGAGAAGAAGAATCAAGAACAAGAAGAAGATAACAGAGGAGAGGAGAGAAGCAATAGAAGAGACGAAGAATAGAGATCCAAATCACACACACAGACTCAACTGAGTCTGTTCTTTATTTATAGAGCTGAACTTCACTTTTACAACTAAACCCCTGTACATATATCTATTACAACACACACTGATACCACAGATACAATACATTGTTGTTGATACACCTTCCCAGTCAACCGATACATCTTCCCAGTCGACTGACAACTCCTAAGCATCCAGTCGACTGATACGCCTACCCAATTCGATGTGTATCAATTCCTCCCCCCTTCAATAAGACCCTGCCCCAAGGTCAAACAAGGAAAGCATAAGGTCGAACTAGCCTTTTCAACTGTAGCAATCGTTCCACGAAGATCACCAGGCATATTAACACCCCCTTCAACAATAAATGATGTCATGATTCCAACTGCTAGTTCACCTACCAGTACTTTGCTTCCACCAAGACAATAGAGAGCCAACAAAGAAATGTAGACCACAACTCTAGTTAATGATTCATTTGCAGATTTCAGAATTCCAAGTTTAATACCACTATTCTGGTAAGCAAGTACCAATTTGCCAAACATGGAAATTTGACGTTTTTCACCACTAAAGAATCTCACAGTACGTATGGCTAAAAAAGTTTCAGTTGCACAATCTGATATGCTTGCTTGGACTGCACCATGGGATTTGAAAACGGGAACAGTTGACCTCTTGAATAAAGCCATAGTGACCTCGGAGAGTGCTCTCAGTCCACGATCTCTTGAAATGTTTTCACTAACTACATCTTTTAGAGAACCCAAATCAGATGTCAGCAAACCAGTCAATTCACCCACCTTGTAAGTGTAAAAAAAAAACATTATCAGCCTTGCAGGATCAAATGCCGGTACATATTGATCCCAATATGTTCCTACTTCATGGTAAACAATAGAATTAGATGGTTTCCCTCCATTCCATTCTGTTCCTTCAATTAAGTATGCGACATGAGGATCTCTCAACTTGGCAGCAGCAGCAGTTAATGAGGATTCCTCAAAATCTGATGCCGTAGTAAACTCCTGCTTTGCAATAACAACCGATTTCCCAACCTGATTTTCACAAGGATCTGGAGGAGCAAATGCAGGCAGTGGCCCTAACTGAGAAGGATTTACAAGTAGTTGTGGTAACGCGGCTCTGTACTTGATGTAAACCAACTTCAACTTCACTCTTGGAAGAATTCCATCAACGCAAGTCAGAATTTGTTGCACCGGCCAAGATTGAACAACATCCTCTGACAACTTGCACACTGGTGCAACTAACACTGCTCCATCCCATTGATCAGGTTGCTCAAAATGAACCTTTATAACAACACCTCTACCAAAGAATTGCCCAAAGAGGGAAGTTTGAAGAACTTGGTATGCTGGGTTTCCTTTTAACCATGAAGAAGTGCTCACATACATCTTGAACAAAAATACCAAAACTTGGTATACACCCATGAAGATATTCTGTAAGACCACTCCAGAATAGTCCATAGCAAAAACTCCATACCCAGTTGTAGCAATCTTCTTTGCAACTCCTCTTGTATCCACTGCTCTTGTTTCCACAATCTTGTCACTATGGTTTTGTACTTTATCTTCTCTAATTGTTATATCTTGCATTTCCTTTGGCAATTGTTCATCAAAAAACTTATTATCTTCATCAGCCAAACTATCACCATCAACATATTCTATACAAATGAAGTATAATGGTGCCAAACCCACTTTAAATCTTCCATTAGAGAAACAACTAGGGCATATATCACAATCGAATACTTTGTTGCTTTTGTATCGTTTATAGGAACAATCAACGAAACAAATATTGCATTCATACTCTTCCATAGGAAATCGATCAAGATTAGGATTAGGATTAGGAGCATGCTTACAAATGGATTTGAACGGCGGAATCTCCTCCATAGATTCTTGAATTGGTGTTGATGAAACAACCAATTTCTCAATTTGATGAGTCAGATGCTGCAACTGTGCAAGAATCTCATCAAATGGAGTGGCGACTTCTTGAAGATGGCCCCCAATTTGATCGTTCAAGAACTGATGTTGAAGGTGTTCTTCACCTTTAGGAATTGCGGCTAAATCTCCCGAGGTATTCACCCCTTCCATTTCTTGTTGATGATTCCTCGTCGTCGACGAGAATGGGTGCAGAATCGACGGCTCTGATACCAATTGATGCATTCAAATTTGCATCGCAGCCATGGTCGCTCTAATTGGACTCAAGAACAAGTGAATTAGAAAGGGAACGATAAAGAAGAGAGCCTGGGTTTGAGAGAGAAGCTCCAAGATGGAAGGAGAAGAAGAATCAAGAACAAGAAGAAGATAACAAAGGAGAGGAGAGAAGCAATAGAAGAGACGAAGAATAGAGATCCAAATCACACACACAGACTCAACTGAGTCTGTTCTTTATTTATAGAGCTGAACTTCACTTTTACAACTAAACCCCTGTACATATATCTATTACAACACACACTGATACCACAGATACAATACATTGTTGCTGATACACCTTCCCAGTCAACCGATACATCTTCCCAGTCGACTGACAACTCCTAAGCATCCAGTCGACTGATACGCCTACCCAATTCGATGTGTATCACTTATGATGCAAAAATTATGGGTGCCAGTAAAGAGTACCTTTTTGGGAGTTTTAGCCCCCATCTGCCCTGTAACTTCCGCAACCAAATCAAATCGTTGCACTTCAATAACTTTATCAGAATATCTAAGTCCCAGTTTATGAAAAAAATTTCCAAGAATTCGGGCTAGCATAGTTTTACCTGTATAAAAAAAACAACATTTATACACAAAAATAAGTGCACATAATAGATGTAAAGAATAGCCCACAGTTTACGTGATGTCATGTATTTGTAGATAAGTTAAAACTTTACTAGTGTATTTGTAGATCAGTTAAAACTTTACTAGTGTTACCATGTGCAATTTTGCACAGACTCATAAGTCATTGGCTATCTACAGATTCTAACAAAAAATATTAACTACAAAATCCTAACTTATAGAAAGAGAAAAAAAAGAGCGATAGGTACCTATGATGGTGATGTGAGCAGCAGCGGCATTGTTGAGTTCGATCGAGACCGTCTCGTTGTTCAGCTTCATCAAAAACCTAGAACTCATCCCCAAAACAGGAAGGAAAAAAAATGAAAATTAAATAAATAAAACATAATAATGCAAATCAAAATTCAAGAAATCGAAAGAAAAAAGGGAGATACCTACCGTGAACAGTAGTGACATTGTTGAGATCGATCGATATCGTCTCGTTGTTCAGCTTCATCAAAAAGCTAAAACTCATCCTTAAAACCGAAAAAATAACATGAAAAATTAAAGAAATAAAACACAATAATGCTAATAAAAAATCAAGAAATCGAATGAATAGAGGAAGGTACCTGCTGTGGCATTGTTGAATTCGATCGAGACTGTCTCATTGTTCAGCTTCATCAAAAACCTAGAACCCATCCCCAAAACTGAAAAAAGAACAATAAAATTAAAGAAATAAAACATAATAATGCTAATAAAAAATCAAGAAATCGAAAGAAAAGAGGGAGATACCTTTGGCGAACAAAAATGGCGTACTTGAGTTCAATCGAGACCGTCTCGTTGTTCAGCTTCATCAAAAACCTAGAACTCATCCCAAAAACTAAAAAAAGAACACGAAAATTAAAGAAATAAAACATAATAATGCTTCAAAAAAACAAGATATCGAAAGAAGAGAGGGAGGTACCTGTCGTGAACAGTAGTGACATTCTTGAGTTCGATCCAGACCGTCTCGTTGTTTAGCTTCATCAAAAACCTAAAAACCATCTCCAAAACTGGAAAAAAAACACGAAAATCAAAAAAATAAAACATAATAATGCTAATATATATAAAAAAGAAATCGAAAGAAGCGAGGGAGGTATTTGTTGTGAACAGCAGTGGCATTGTTGAGTTCGATCGAGACCGCCTCGTTGTTCAGCTTCTTCAAAAACCTAAAACCCATTCCCAAAATCCATACACTGAAAGGAGGCAAATTGCACAGGTTTTATATATAAGCATAATTTTATTTCCATTCATGTTAATTATAATCAAAAATAATTTTATATATGTATTACGATAATCATCTTCATAGTTCATAGATGTGCGGTTTGTATTTTGTTTGTTTTGAGGAGTAAAATGGCCAATCAAACCTGATAAAGCCAATCAAACCATAGTCTTATCACTGATATATAAGTGTGTGAGGTATACAATCAAACCTGATAAGGCCAATCAAACCATAGCTTTATCATGGTTTTACTCAATAAGAATTATCATAACAATATCCTAAGTATATTTATATCATGTATGCACAATATAACCATGCGCAACATTGTGCATAACTTAGGGTTTGTTCTTTTGATTCGGGTAAAATCACTCACACACTTGGGAATTTTTCTTAATCTAGTAGTTACTAAAAGTATCTCTTGATTACTAAAAGTATCCCTAGAAAAGATTAAGCAAAAAGCTTATGGATCAATGGAATTTCCACTAAAATTTTGCACATAACTTCTACAGTACTTGTAGTCCACTACCTAATGCAACTGTAAACCTCACCATTCCATCCTATAGATAATACCATAATTAGAATATGACATTGACAATTTAGAACTTATCCAAGTATGCTCTAGTATAGGTAATTCAGCCATAATTCTATTATAAGTTCCTGCAAGTCAGTGTCGGCAGAGATGAGCAGCATGCACATTCACAAATGCCATCACATAGGCCCATAGGGTTGTTTAATGTATATGCCTAGGCTTATTTCTGAAACTTCACAGGCAATAATATTATACATATCAGATAAATAAGTATTCATGTATACACAACGAATTTTCTTTTTAAGGCTAGAAGCTCATCATTTCAAAGGAGCCACTTTCTAATTGATGTGCTACGACTGAAATTGCTCTATCTTTAAAATTATAACAAAAATGGAAATAAGAAAACAGAAACTTCGGAAGACATGGGGATGAGATAATTGATAACATTATTGGAGGGACGATATGAAAAAACTAGTAAGGATTAGTACTGTGATCACAATTTCAAATATCAGCTGAGTACTGATACAGAGATACATCGATTGCCTCTCTCAGATTATAATATGTATGAATAGATATGTAATGTTTAGTCTTATTCATACATATTATAACTATATATTATAATATTAATACAGTTAAAATTACATGACAATAAGCTTTCTGACATGACTTTGGGAAATTAATTTTAAGAATGTGATGGGAGTTGAAACAATTGAACATATTTATAAATGTTCAATTGATGATGGATAATAGAAACAACGACAAATAAATTTGAAGAACGAACCACTAAGACAAAATTAATAATGTGGCCATCCATCTAAAAATAGAACTTATGTTCCAATAAAAAGTATAAGAAGGTCATATGTTAAGATTTTCATAAATTTATATTTTAGTTTATAAGATGGTTTCTGCACCAAAGTTGCACCAAACTTCACACCTTGATTATTTACCATACTGTACCACTGCATAATCAACCTACGACTAAGGCACTGTTTGGTTGAAGGGGAATGGAGGGGAGGGGAGGGGAGGGAAGGGTTTTTTTTAAAACTTTTCTTGTTTGGTTCATTTTTTAGGAAGGGAGGGGAGGGAAATGAAGGGGTGCAAAACCCCTCCTAAGCCAATTTTGGCTCCCCTCCAATATTGGGGGGATTTGGAGGGAAGAGAAAGTATGTCTAATTTTTTAATGTGATTGGACTAAATTGTCCTTTTAAATCTAAATCCTAATAATAAAAAACCTAATCTAATCTCCCGACTGTAATTTTTTTTGTTTCGTTTTTTTCTTGAACCTTTGTGATGAGTTTGCTGGAACCTTTGTGATGAGTTTGCGTGCAGTTTTGAAGTTCTCAGCTTTGAGTATATTTTTTTTTTGTTTTTAATACACTAGAATCATTTGAGACTGGTTATAGTTGTGTGCCAACTGCTTTATGGTTATAAGTTAAACCATATTTGTTTCAGTCACTCTAGTGCATAAAATGGAATAGGTGATTGATTAGTAAGAGGCTGTGAAAAGTATGTAGATAGGGATTATCATTATTTTGTTTTCTTAGTTTTACTGCCAGTAGGCATAATTCTTTATGGTTTGTCCATGCTTTGCTCCCTCCTTTTAATTTTAAGTTGCCATTCATTATTGACTCTATCATGTATACTTTAAATGTGTTAATTGAGAACTCATTTACATTCAGGTTCCTCGATTAGTTCGGATGCATTCTAACGAGATGGAGGTCAGTATGATTATTTTTCAATCATTTTTCCGTCAGCTAATTATATTTAACTTCAGATTTGGTTTTTGTATCTTGTTAATACCTGGCTTGCATAATTTGAGTTATACAGTGATAACATTCATTGCTGATGTTTGTTTGGGATCTGTTTTCTGCAGGACATTCTGGAAGCACATGCTTGGCAAATTGTGGCAGTTTTTTGGTGTAGTGTCTTGTTAGATATACCATGACTTCTATGAATGTTCCTGAGCCTGTGATGTCCTTGGCTGTATCACCTGTATCAAAAGATTGGGGGGGACAAGTAACTTTTTTTTATCACTTGTATTCAATAGAAAAAGAGTAATTTTATTAGTTCAAATTGAAATGTAAACATATATATACAAAAACAAATGGGAAGAGTTCCTACTTGTAGTTTAGCAAATGTAGAAGGGTATAAAAGTAATTTTATTATAAAATCCCTTCCATTCCATTGTGAACCAAACAAGAAGATAATTATTTTCCCTCCCATCCCCTCCTTTGAACCAAACAAGGGTCTTCATTAAAATCTCTCCCCTCCCTTTCCCTCCCCTTCCCTCCCCTCCATTAAAAAATCCATCCCCTTCCCTTCCCACCTTTGAACCAAACAGACCCTAAGGGAAGCAAAAACAATATGAAGTCAGCAGCAAAATCTTGCCATGCAATCATAAATAATGTTAACAACAACAACAACAAACAAACAAACAAAGACTATATCCCAAATATTTCAGGTCGCTGTGAGAGTAATTTTGTGATTACACAATACAATCGTAGCATGACTTTGATAAACAAAGACAACAATGAAGCATATTACTCGAAACTATAAATGATTAATGGTTTGATTGCAAAAGTGTAATAGTGTATGTATCCCTAAGAATAATGAAGGAAATTATCAAATTAAAGTGGCACACTTTTAAGAATTAAAAGAGGTGGAAATCTCTTTACTGTATGGTCGACAAACTTAAATTAAGGGTAAGGGAGAGAGAGAATTCAGATATGAGAGGTTGGGGGAAGATTGGAGTTTATTGGGTAGGTGAGAGAGAGAGAGAGAGAGAGAGAGAGAGAGAGGGTTGAGAGCAATGGTGATGGTGCATGAATTCCAACTTACTTGCGTGGGTGGCGAGCAGCGTGAGAGGATGGCGAGGGCAGCAGGGCAGTTGAGTGGCAGAGTACGGCGACGGCGAGGTGAACGGGATCCTACGACGAAAGGGAGTTGGGTGGGATTTGGGCGAGGAAGGGCGAGGAATAGGGGGGATTTGGGAGAGGATGCGTTTTTTTAAAAAAATTGTTTTGTAAATTAAAAGATATAATGTGTACATGTTAATGTATGTATGAATTTCTATTTTGCTTTCCTTTCTTTTTTTTTTTTTTTCAAAATGGAGAAAGTAGAGAGATGATAGTTTTGTGTGCATAATATATAATATAAAGTATAATTTGTTCAGTGTTGCCTCATTATTTGTGAGGTTAAGTTTTGTAAATAACAAAAGGGTGGAGCATATTTTATTCAAGATATTAGGGTCTGTTTGGAAACATTTAAGTTGGGGAATGGAAAGGAATGGAATGAAAATGAATGGAGAGGAATGGAAAGAAAGGGAAATGAATGAATTAACTTTATAAGTTGTGTGTGTTTGGCAACTGGTGGAATGGAATTGACTTTTTTTTGTTTCCATTCCCTAGTCTTGTTTGGCAAACAATGGAATGCAATGGAAAACGACATTTTAAAAAACTATAAACTCTAATGTTTTTTCTACTTTAGTAATGGTGTTATTGTAAAAGTAAAGAATACTAAAATTTGAATCTTAAATTGCTAAAAATATCACCTCAGTTGTGATCCTTAGCACTGACCACAATATTCTCCCTCCACCCTTCTCTTAGATCAGGAATATTTGTGAAGGTTGGTTCAGTTATTGAATAAAAATTGCTGCGCGGCTATCTTAAAGCACAACCATGAACCAAGGATGATACTCGGAAAAAGGGTTACTATATGTGTTTATTGCTTAGATAAAATAAGACAAGCGAGAACCTAACCTTTTCCACTAGGCTCAAGAGTTTCAGTTCATCTTTAGATATCAATTTAGAGAAATCACAATGACCCTGAAATTCCTACAATATGTTCTCTTTGCAAGGTGATGGGCTAAACATACCCATATTTTGAAACCTAAAGAAAGAGGAAGGAGAATCAAACAATCAATAAAATGAGGAAAAAAGAGGAGGGAAAGAAATATATAGCTAGATGGCAAAAGAAAGCGGGTTGTTAATTCCTAATTGCATGATAGTGGGAAAGTGAGTATATACAAGAAATCAAAATGGGCATTAATTGATTCCGGAAGAATGTCATTACTTTTTTGCTAAAAAGAAGAATGCCATAAAAACAAATCTAAACTTTTGGGCTTAGTGAGTGTGAAATTTCATAAATAAACTAAACAGGAAGATGATGTTCATGTGTGGTGCCTAGGAAGTTAACTCTACGCACAACCCTTTTTACTAAAACAGCCGTAGAATGAAGTGGAAAAAAAGGCGGTGGGGACACAATATACAATCAATTCCATTAGGTATCCATAAATTGGAGAGTATTTGCAGCTTTAGATTAATACTATAACAGCATAGCATCTTCACCATAAGAAAGATTGTGTGATGCAAGTGCGAATCTAGTGTGGGCTAATGGTCAGCCTCTTAGCTAGTGAGCAACCGGTCGGGGTTTCAATCTCCGCTTGCATTATCTCTTTATTATGGGATTATGAAAATGTGCGCGTGCGATTGTGCGTGTGTGGCTACGGCCTTGTTCAAAAAAAAAAAAAGAAAGAAAGAAAGATTGTGGGATGACTGTTACTACTACCACTTCGAAATAGGACAAAGGAGGTTCAGTGAAAGCCAAATGCAAAATAAGTGCAATATTCTGATATCACAATGCAACTTAGTTAGAAACTCAGATTGAGATGTAAAAATACTCACTATCTGGTCCCCCAAGTTGTGCAACTGCATCAACAAATTGTTCATGAAGCTTATTCGTCCATCGTAAGCGCTGTCTAGATGACATTTCAGGGTTATTCATGTTGTTGTCTTCATTGTTTGGAGCCATGGGGTTGCCGTTAATTTCCATTCGTTGATAGTGAGATGACAAATTACAGTGAACTTACATAATGTTTCTATTCCCTAGCCATTACGCAGCTTTCCGAGGGGGTTGGGGTCGGAATAGAAATTGGTTGAGATCTTTCTCTAGGGAATGAAATTTAGTTGTTTCCTTTGTTTTCTTTTTCAAAACAAACATGCTCTGGAATAGGATAAGATGAGCTTATCCGCAGTATTCCATTCCTTTCCCTAATTTTTTGGGTTCCCAAACACGCCCTTAGTGTTATCTTGCTTTAACTTTATCTCAATCACAAGCTTTACTGTTGACATCAGTTTTTTTTTTAGTTTTTTTTTCAAAGATAAAATCGTGAGGTTAAAATTTCTCGTGTTTCATTGATAAGTAGTTAACAAAACAATTTCAAGAAAGAAAAGCAAAGAAGTTTGATACAAATCTCACAGGCCTGACCACTCAAAGCATATGTTGACATATTGTTATGCACTACGTTACATTTTTATCCACATATTTGTTGTGATATATCATAATTCCTTGCTTTAACTCAGTGATAGCTGACCTTAGACATATTAGTCTGCTTAACGGCTCTTTCAAAATCATAACAAAAGTGTTAGCTAATAGACTTTCACCACATTTAATCGATATTGTCGATGAATCACAAAACGACTTTGTTAAAGGGAGAGATATTTTGGATAGCATTGCGTCAGCCTACAAAATAGTTTTCAGAGAAAACAAAGACAAAATCGATGGCTCTCTTCTCAAACTAGACTTCAAAAAAGCCTATGATACTGTGGAATGGGACTGTGTGGATGAAGCGCCACAGCTAAAAGGGTTCGGGGCGAAATGGATGATGTGGATGAAGATGTGTGTGAGAAATGGCAAATCTTTTGTCCAAGTTAATGGAGCGAGAGGAAAAGAAATTATATGCAAGAAAGGACTGAGACAGGGGGATCCACTCTCACCACTAATTTTTACGATCAATGCCGACGGGCTAGCAGAAATGAATAAGAGAGGAATATAATGAGGGATTATCAAGGGAGTGAAAGTAAAAGGTATCGCGGTACCTTTGTCAATCCTACAATATGCAGTCGATACTCTTATGTTTGGGGTGGCTCAGGTGGAGGAAATAATGTCTATTCGAATACTGCTTAGATGTTATGAGTTCTGGTCTGGACTTGTGGTTAATCTTCACAAGAGTTGTGTTATTGCACTTAGTAATAACAACGTGAACTTGATTGAGGTTACATACTCAATGCTAGATTGTAAGAAAGGAGACTATCCACTCAAGTACTTAGGTACCTCTATCAGACCAGGAAAAATGACTAAGGATGATTGGGTGCCTCTCATTGAAAAGATTGAGAGAAACTGACTGGTTGGAAAGGAAAGTTTCTATCTCTCGGAGGTAGAATTATTCTCATCAACTCCATTCTCAGTAGTCTTCCAACGTACCTCATGTCTATCCATGAGATCCCCAATTGGGCTATTGAATGAATCGATAGATGCATGCATCGATTCCTGTGGAAAGAAAATCATGAGGACAATAAGGGGTTTCATTTGATGAAATGGGAGAGGGTATGTAAGAGGAGAGAGTTCGGCGGGCTAGGTATTGTCAACTTACGATATATGAATAAGCACTTCTATCCAAATGGTGGTGGAAAATACACAAACAACGAAAGGCATGGTGGAGCAATTCGTTCATGAGATATCGAAGACGAAAAATTGTTAGATATGGAGGAAGATGCAAGCAAGGAAAGGTGTCATGATTATGGAAAGAAATTGCCAAGGTGGGAGATATTTACCATTCGAATACGAATTGCAAGCTAGGAAACGAAAGTAATACTAGATTCTGGAAGGACAAGTGATGTGGGGCTAACACCCTACAATCTCTTTTCCCTCAGCTAGCAAGCGAAGTTACTAGGGAGGATGACCTCGTCACGGACATGTGGAAGAATAGGGGACTGAGATTAGTATTCAGAGGCACCCTATCCAGCATTGTCACACCCCGCTTTCCAAAATACGAGAATACGCATCCGTGACAAAGGCCCAGCGAATGATTTTAACATCATCCATAAGCTGTACCAGTTTTAACTCAACAACATGAAAAGAAATAATCATAACCACGCAGAAAAATACAATCACATAAACAAATAAAATCCAATAATCAAATCTGGGATACAAGAACTTACCAAATAGCTCAAAAATATTCAATGCAGTAACAGTTTGACGAGTTCCTTTTGGTTACTCATCACTGTACATGTATAACATAACTCAAAAGAAAGAGGAAGAGAACCCGTTAGAGCAATCTTCGGGCGACAAGTAGTAGGAAGCAGTAAAATAGGGAATAAAGGACTATATAACAAAAACAGAAATTGGAACGATATCGGAGTCAATAAATGATAAACGGTAACAAAATCAAAAGTTGATAATCAATAATTTAGAAATTGGAATCAATGTTTAATAATTAGTATTCAGTATTAGTATCAATGTTCAGTGCTCATTTATGTCTATAAGTCTTTTATCAACCCTAACTAATGCACGTACTACCGCGTTCCATACCACAGGTTCGGTGCATACAAAATAGTGTTCGTTTTAGACTTCGTGGTGCGATCTACAGAGCGTGTACTCAGCATCGAAAACAATAATTTACAATCAATAATTGACAATCAATAATTCACAATGGATACTCTTCCTTCCATACAATACGATATAACGATGAGGCCTTACTGAGTATATTTTCTGAGATTATCCACTACTAAGTCAACTCTTATTACCCCGGCTTGTTTAATATTTTTATTAACAATCATTTATGAACATGCATGTGATCAATGTGGGCGATGGTATCAATACTCATGCAACAGGTATAATCAATGAGACCGGTAGCACTAGTACAATTTCAAGATGATATCAAGACTATACAATATATGAAATATACATGGCCAAATTTATTAAATATGGAAAACAGAGTTTACATGCAAAATATAACAATATGTGGACTAAGTGTACTACGATTTCTATGTGCAAGATATCAAGTTACCGTGTCAAGAACCGGGTTGAAACCTCAGTACAAAGTCAAACAAATAACAAGGCAGTATATGTGAATGTTCAATAGTACAATAAATTTACGGTTTGAGATTGAAGTCAACAATAATAGCACGATGAGAAGACTATGAATCAATAACATGGTACAATAAATAAACAATGGAGTTCAATTAGATATGATATTCAATTTGATTACTACCTGTCGGATTTCAAAGAGTGTTTTCTTGAACTAGAAACAATAAAAATAAGTTCAATAGACGCTTGCCTGTTAGGAGACGATTTTGAATATAAAGAGAATAACGGGATAAGAATCCCGATGGCGGCACATGCGCTCAACGTGCAAAACAGCAAACACCAAAAGCTTGAGTCCCCTACTTAGGAAAAACAGCAAACACCGCACACCGAATCGGGATCCCCCTACTAGGCAAAACAGCAAACACCCAAAATGGGCCACTCATTGTCTTCTTCCCAAACGCGACAGAGAGAGAGAGTGAGCGAGGGAGAATGCGGCGGCAACTGCGATGCGGTGCTGTGACGAGGGCAAAGATGACGAGTGGTGGCGACTGGGGGTGGTGGTGCACAGGTCGAGGGTCGGTGGAAGGCAGTGGCGCTGGACAATGATGGAGTTCCCCTGTTTCTTGTCGAAACAGGGAAGGACGAGGTGGCAGGGATTCGAGGTGATGGCGGTTGGCAGTTGGCAATGGCTGTGGCGGCGGCTGGCGTGGCTCGACGACGAGGATAAAGATGGGTTCCTTCGGAGGTTGGGTATGGAGGCGATGATCGAGGTGGAGACTGGCGGTGATGAGTAATGGCAGTCGACTGAGGGAGAGTGGGAGGTTGACGACGATGGGGAGCTATTGTTGGCGGCGTGGCACTCGACTAGGCTATGAGGGAGGCGGCAATGGCGATCAGAGGTTCAACGTCGACTGGGGGTGAAGGTGCTGGCGCGAGAGGTGGAGCACAGGGTGAGCGATGAGGATGACGATGGCGGGAGGGCGGCTCGAGCTGAGAGGTGATGGGTCTCGGCGCAACACAGCGGAGGGAGAGAGGTTGAAGGTGAGGTGCTTTAGGGGTCTCGATCGGAGAGGACGACAGGGTACTCGATGAAGGGAGAGCTTGGGGATGTAGCGACATTGGAGCTGGTGAGAAGGTCGATTGTAACACCTCGAATTTTTAAAATATCGGAAACGCTTGTTTTATATATTTGGAGTGGTGAATAATTATTTTGATATATTTTATTTTTAAATATGGATATTGGTATGAGTATTTATTGGACTGGTGTAAATGGTATATTGAAGCCTGAGTCGAGTTTTATATGGAAAATTATTGTTTATTTTGATTTATGATTTTGGAGGATTATTGCGGGATGTTTTAATATATTTTGTATTGTTAAAAGTAGAGTTGAGGATTTATTTGAAATAGTTTTGGAGATTGGGGGTTATATGTTGAAATAACCTTACATTTATTACTTATAATATTATTAATTATTTTTTTTAACAAACCCCCCCCCCCCCCCCCCCCATCCTCTCCTCCTTCTCCATTCTTTCTTTCTTTCCCCATTCCCGATCGCAACCTGGGACCGAACCCATTCGGTTGCCATTTCCCCCTCCCAAATCTCTTCCATTTCTCCATTGTTTTTAAATTAAACTGAGGGGTATACTAATTGAAGGGTTCTCTACAACGTGGTAGCATCGAATTTTCGAAAGGATTCCGAAAAGGTATACTCTATTTTATTTATTCGTATAAAATTTAGTGTGGTTAGTTTTATCGAGTAGGATTATTTTGGTAGAGAGATTTAGAAGTGTTGGAAGTAGAAGATTTGGGTAATTAGTGGATTGTTAGAGAAATTGTAAGTTGTTAGTAAATTAGGATTTTGGGTTTGTAAAATAGATATATATATATATATATATATATATATATATATATATATATATATAAGAATTATCTCTGTATGGTGGTAAAAATTGTAGTGAGCCATTAGAATAAAACGGGGAGTAGTGAATTTGGCATAAAATCGGATTATAGGGTTTATGGAATCGAGTAGAAAACTCGATCCAAATAATTGTAGAAAATGTATATGAGGGTGTAAAGTATTATGAAAGGATTAATATAAATTTAGGATGATTTTTATAGGCTTCCAGCTCAATTAAATTGAGTGAAATGAATTATAGGCGAAAAGTGCACGCCGGGTGTTCGGTGAAATGCCCGCGCGATATAGAGGTGAGAATTTGATGAATTCGGAGGTATAGATGAGTTCCAGTATTGTTGTTAACCCTAATTTGAGATATTAGGACCAAGGGATTAAAGAAATTAGGAAATAGGAAATTTTCCTATTAGAAAGCCTCCGATCAATATGTGAGTTCTTGCATCAGGGTTCGAATTTGAAATCCGTCGATGTAGCTCGCCTACATATGTCATTTGTGATGCGTGGGTGAAGACGGATTCAAATTTGAAGGTCCGTGGGTCGAGTTTTGAGCTTTAAACTAATCGGTTCTATAATTTTTCAATTAGGAGGAAAAAGTCGAACTTCGACTGGCTACAGGACGGACGTGGGACATCGTTTGCTCGAGCCGTCAGGTGAGTACATTGTGTTTATGAATATTTTATATTGTGGCCAAATTTCGTGGCCTTTTGATATGTTTTGTGGGAGTTATGCCAAAAAAATGGATTTTCGTTGTAAATACGGATTTTTAAGGAATCCAAAATGGGTTTTTGAGACATGTGATGAAATTAACTATTTTAAGTATATAAAACCTATATTATGGGTTAATGTGACGTGTTGAAGTATAAAAACTAAATATTTTGAATTGTTTATGCATATTTTCGTCCCGTGCATGTTTCGTGCATGTTTTTGGGTATATAGGCCGATATAGGTAATTTGGCATAGGCGGAGCCTTGTGTATGGGCTAGCATGTTATGGATGGAGGTTATATGATGTAATTAGACGAAATTAGTGATTGTGATCATGTGTTGGAAACTCGTGTATTTATAATGCATGTTTTGGGCATGTTTTGGGACATATAGACCCTTATAGGTAATTTTACTTGCATGAAATAAGGTGTATGACTTAGTATGCTATAATTGGATATTATGAGATTTAATTAGAGGAAATAAGTGATTTTGGCCCCTTTGTCTGGGACACCCGCATGTGTGGGGTATATTTGTAATATATATATAGATGATTATGACGTGTGATGCAATAGTGGATGAAACTAGTAATTGGATACGTGTTTACATTTTAATTATGTTCGAAGTGAAATAATGGGCAATAATATGATATTATTCTGTGATGGTTTATATATTCTGATACGCTTACGATACAGACTAACGTCTTATAATTCTTTTATTTACGATATAACTTGGTGTATGTTTATGGGTGATTTAATGAAGTAGTAAATAGCATGGTATTTACAATGGGTGATGTTATGGAAAAATAAATAACATGGTGTGTATATCTGTGATATGCTGAGATGATAATTATATCGTGGACATCAGATGTGCATCAAATGCAAGATAAAAGGTGAGATGGTAAGTGTTAATAAAATGTGTTTTTATTCACATGATTAAAGTCAAGAATGTGGCTATTGTGCGAATAAAAGCTGTGATGCTTTGTGTTTATTTAATAAGATGAAAAGATGATATAACAAATGGTTTTGTTGACCAGTACCTACAGCAATCCTGGGGGTTTGGGCTAGACCTCCTAATACCCAAGGACCGGCTTGGGGTAAGTGGACCCAAACTATGTTTGGGGTAAGTGGATTTTATCGCCCAAGCTATCGGCTTGAGGCCCGGTTTCCCTCGATGACAGCCGTCGCGAGGAAGTACCCAGTTTACCTGGGACGTGGTTTTTCCCTCGATGACAGACATCGCGAGGAAGCACCCAGTTTACCTGGGACGTGGTTTTTCCCTCCTGGCTATCGGCTGGGAGGAAGCACCCAGTTTACCTGGGACGTGGTTTTTCCCTGGCTAGTTCGGCTAGGAGGAAGACGTAGCCTCGGACGAGTAAGACTCTATGTGAGCATCGGGCCGCGTGTTTACTGGGCTGTCGGCTTTCAGTATGTTGGGATACTGTGGCTCACTGGTCGACAAACTAATAAAGTAACTAAGTGTTAATAAAAATGTGGAAGTGCAGAAAGTAAAATGTGAATTGTACGTGGAAAAGAAAGTGGATAGTGAAATGCGAATTGTACATGGAAAAGAAAGTGGATAGTAAAATGTGAATTGTACGTGGAAAAGAAAGTGGATAGTAAAATGTAAATTGCGTGTGGAAAAGAAAGTGGATAGTAAAATGTGAACTGTGTGTGGGAAAGAAAGTTGTTGTGAATGAAGTAAATGTGAAAGTGAACGTGCTATGAGTTAGTGTATAAAAAGAAGTGATAAATGCAGCTTGTGATTAATTTAAGATGAAAATAATAAAAGAGATGTGTTATCATGAACAATACGAAGTAATTGTATTATATGTGTGATCATTAAAGTAAATACAGATTGATATGAGTTGTACCTTGGAATTGTGTCAAGGAACTACCCGCCTGCAATTTGTGTGGAAATTGTGGGAACTACCTGCCTTGGCATAATTCGCAGGGTGAGTGGATATAATAGTGGTAATGATTGATAGAAATGAGAAATAAAGTGAAATGAAGATGATAAGTGATTGAAGTGAAATTAATAATCAAGCTATCGGCTTGAGATGTGATGTGATATTACCCCAACTGTGTGTTTGAGGTACAGTGATTATTACCCAAGCTATCGGCGATGGGATGTGATATGTTGTGGCCCCAGATTGTGTTTTGGGATTAAGTGAAAATGATAATGAGATATATTACTTATAAGAACGAGAATTTCTAAAGTGGTATAATGAGATGGAAATGAACCATAAAGCATGTTTTTGATGTAATAAGTATAAGCAATTGTAAGAAATAATACTGGATAGGGCATAATAAAATAAATCCCCGTATTATGGGATTGGTTATGAAATTGGTTATTAAGAGAGTGTGTATTATGAGTTGTATTCATACAAATTGTTATTAACGAAAAGAGTAATAACATACAAATGGTTATAACGCTATTGTGACGATACTTGTGGAAGAATGACTATTGGGTTAGAGTAGATAAATTGAAAAGTAATGGATGGTATGTGTATTCGTACTATACGGATGTCGAAAAAGTATGTATATATATATATACGAGGTTAATGTGAAGTATATTATGAAATGTGGGAAGTTATGGATAATTAAATAGTTGAATGCAGAATTAACAAAGTATTTGATATATCGTTGTATTGATGATGTTGTGTTCAGGATTCAGGTTGCACTATCTTAATTTGGTATTCGTAAGTTTAATTTATTTTCTGTATACTATTTTAATTTGTCATTTGATTAATAATTATACTCACACCAGAAATGGCTAACCCCTTAGTGTTTGGGGGGTTAGGGGAGTCTGAGGACTACCCTAGATCCCTCACTATTGCAGGTTCTCATCAGTGCAGAGGTGAGGTGTGGATTGGTAGTATAACTTTTATTTTAAAAATTTGTATTATTTAGTTATAGAAATAGTGAAATTTATGATTTAAATTGTATTATGGGTGTATAAGCATGTATATGACGATGATGAGTATAGTGTGAGGTGGTGTGGTATGTTTGTGACCCGTACCCACCTCGTTGTGGAGTACCGGGCTCTGTGGTAGGTTTTACAAGGATTTTTCTAAAAATTTACCTTGTTTTTCAAAGAAATTTATAGTTTTTAATTGATATTTGATAATTCGTTATGAGTTTGGCCCCCAGAGCATTATATTGTATTGCCTGTGTGTATCTGCTCATTTTGGCCTGGGGAGCCCATGAAAATATTATGTTGATTGTGAGCTACGGAATTTTGAGCAGAATTCCGTAAGCTTTTTGTGTTTCGGGGCAAAATTTACAGGGGTAATTCTGTCAAAATTTTTTCTGAAATATAACTTTCTTAGTTTATGATGAAAGTGATATAGAAATTGAAAGAATTGAATTTGGAGACTTAGTTTTCAAAAAAAAAAATTGGGGTGTTATATCGATGGAGGAGGTGGATGACGACGAGGTGCTCGAGCGAAGGAGGAAGATGGATGGGGGGGTCTCTGTTTCTGTTGGGAAAACAGAAGAGAGAGTAAGGGGAAGGGTTGTTTAAAATAATAATATAATATAAATAAAGTAATGGGTAGTTGAGATAGTGGGGGGTTGTAGTTACGGGGATGTGAAGAGGGGGAGACATGAAGAGATTGTTTACGGGTAATTATATAGGATTGATTCTCTATAAATACATATGGGTACTGGGTTTAGATTTGGGCTTGGTTACAAGCATAGGAGAGATGCAATTTAGGTTGAAAATTGATAATCATTTGAGAAGAATTAGTTACAAGATACTAAGAATTTGAAATACGAAAAAATACATGAAAAATATGTATTAACGGGAACAGGGGTTACAAGCATAGGAGAGATGCAACTGGAGACGCTGAAAACTATGCTGGAGGGAGTGGGGCGCCCGGATAAGGGAGTAGAGGATGAAAGAGAATGGATACTAAGTTCTTCTCCGTTTTTCTTAGTTGCGTCGATGTATGGCTTATTGAATGATGGGGGAATTATAAATACTCGTGCTACTACTATCTAGAAGTCGAAAGTACCAAACAAGGTGAAAGCCTTCCTCTGGTTGGTACAGAACAATGCTATTCTGTCCAAAACGAACCTTAGGAAACGTAATATCCCGATTAATGTAACGTGCCAACAGTGTAACTTGGGAGAGGAGGACACTAACCATATTTTCATTCTATGCCCTAGAGCTAGACTTACTTGGGAAGTCATAGGATTGGGTTTTCATACTGTAGAGACACCAAATTGTATCGACGACATATGGGGTAGCTGGAGAACCAGAAACATTACGAAATAACATAGGCTAATCTGGGACATTACAACTGGGGCGATCTTGTGGTCTCTTTGTCTTGATAGAAATGATTTATGCTTTCGTAATACTAGATGTAGATTTCATATGTTACTGCAAAAAATTCTGGTTATAATAGATGCTTGGGTAGGTTAAACAGGAACGAGGAAGAGAATCCGTTTCGAGGGAGCAGAGTAATTGACCATGTCAGGACGACAGTCATCTCCTTGCTTTTATTTGGGAGGCGGAATATGTAGGAGATTTCTGTTATTTTGAGTTTGTTGTGCTGGAGTACTGTTTGTACGTGCTGTAGTGCACTATAGTAGTTTAGATTTGTATTATGGTTTTCTTGTTATTTCGTTAATCTTTCATTAATAAAATCGGTGACCTCGGGCACTTTTATTTAGTGAGAGCTTTCGATATGTTCTTGTATTTGTTACTTTTACCTATTTCTTAATATTCACATAAGTTTTATCATTATGACATTATAATCCAAACCTTATAACACAACACTCCAAAAATGAACCAAACAAATAAAGTTTTACTCTTATCATTTGAAAAGAGTGCGGAAATAGATTTGTATACTCAATAATGCAATGCGAAAGCTGCATCAACTTCTCTAACCCGTTACATTCTCAACCTTTCCCGCCCGACCCAATTCAAGTGCCACCACGCTCATTGTTTCATCAACTATGTACTTTGTGTTAATACTGATTGGGGAAATTAGGGTTAGGGTTAATCTCTAGCCGCTTAAGATATTATACCCTGCTTATCAGTATTGGAATATCACAGAGCACTACCTCTAGACCAGCTTATAAAGAGATTAGACTGGGTTTAGGGTACTGGGCTTTTAGCCCACTCAACCCGTTCCAATAATTAATACATAACACGTGTAAACCCGTGTTGCCCCATAGAATAATATACACAATATTATCATATTATATTGAGAATATACATATACATCCAACAATCTCCTCCTATATTCTCAATATATTAGGCTAAGCAATGTTATAATATTGGATCACAAAAATTCAAACATTATTGAATTATAACGAACATGGATAATAGACTAAATCAATTATAACTTGAATAGTTCAAATATGACTAAACCAAAATAATCAAATAGTTCTAAAACCATATCAAAACAGAATAGTTCACAATGACTAAACCAACTAGAGAAACCTGTCATAGTTTCAAAATCAACCAAAGCAACTAAACTTCAAGAACAAAATATGAGTTTTAAGCTCGTGAACACAAGAATCTTAAACTCAACAGAAGTTTTATCAAGCAAGTGGCAAATTTATTCTTTCAATAAATAAACCAAAACTATATCCTTGCAAACTGCTTTATGTTTACTCCTCCATTTTGAGCAAATCATTATTCTGAAATCTATGTTGACAGATTTAACTCCTCCATCTTTGCTAGCTTATTGAAAACAAGAATATCAAGAGACATATCTCTAAGAATTCTAGCAAATTTCATAAAGTATCTGGTTCTACTAAAGAACTTAGTACAATTCAACGATAGCTTAGCAAAATGTAACGCAAGCATCACAATCAAGTTTCTTTAATAAAATAAAGAACAAGAACTATTATAGTTTCTACACAAGAACTATACTATGTTTCATATTGGAATGATAGAACAGTTAAATCAATTATGGTTAATTCTGAATCATCAAAATTGGAATGAAACATGAATCCATAAAAGAGTTATATCATCAGAATTGGAATGATATAACAACCATTCTAAACATCGGAAACACATCGACAAGTTTTCATGCTTTCTTTTGGAATAATGAGATGATTCTAAGTAAATTATGAAAATATATAACATCATCAAAATTGGAATGAAATTATATATTAACAGAATTTACATAGAACTTTTCAAATTATCTAAAGCATGTCAACTGCCTAAAATTGATGCTTCAGTTTGAACTTCTCTATGGCTCCAATTGGATTCTAAATCTCAAAACAACTTGGATGTTAAAGCTTTTGACTAAATAGCTTTTAACTCCATTTTCCCCACAGTTTTGATAATTAGATCATTTTCAAGTCTCTTAGCAAGAGCATTAGCCATACTTGTCGCAATTGCACTTAATCTATGAGAAAGTTCAACTAGGCTTCTTTCAGCCTTAATATACTCCTCTTACTATTATAGAGTGAGTTATGAGCTACAGTGCATTATAGCTTGATAGTCGCATAACAGAATAGAGAATTTACATTAAACTTCTCAAATGGATGATTAGCAATAAGTCATTCAATCCATTCAGCCTCTTCCCCTGCAGAGGATAACACATAGAGATCTGATTTCTTGGATGAGAACGCAACACTTGTTTGCCTATTAATCTCCATAATTTTTCTGCTCCTCCTAGTGCGAACACATATCCACTAGTTGTCGACTTTCACTAAACTTTGAGTAGCACAAAGCAAGCTCTTGAGTACCACTCAGGTATCTCATTAGCCTCTTAAGGACACTCAAATGTGTATGGGATTATTAGTAAATCTGCAGATCATACCTACCTCAAAGGCTATGTCTATTCTAGTGCAGATCTTTGTATACACGAGACTTTCAATTCTTTTAAAATGATCTACCTGTCTCATAGTTGCACCATCATAAGGTGTTTCAAAACACACTTTCGATCACTATATCCCCATTTTTGAAACACATTATTGATTTATCGAGTTTGACTAAGGGTTATCCCTTGCCAACCAAAACTCACCCTTATACATAATATGGTGCCCACACCACTTAGGTGCTAAATTTATTTGGATAGCACAATTTTAACTCCATTTAGAATAGAGATGTCACTTCCAATCAACAAGCATGTCAATAAAACCAAGTAAATGATAGCCATTATATTTGACACACCACAAAGCTAAAGGCACTGATCTGAATTACTTAATTCATATACTAGGCTCTTTGAGAAATTTGTCAAAATATTTATACGCTAACTATATTACATGTTTTAAAGCATACGATGATTTTACTAAATTGTAAATCTTGTTCACTAAACATATTAGTTCAAAACTTTCCAGTACAAAACTGTTCAGTACAAAATATCAAGTACCAAACCTTTTAAATATTCTTTATGAATGACAAAATTTCCAATAGATATAAGGATAAGAAGAATACTTATTGTAGCAATATGACAAACATGTGAGTAAACATCAAATAAATCTACCCCATTTTCTTAGTCAATTTGTTTGCTACTAAAAAGCATTAAAATTGATAATGAATAATCAAAAATAAGTTTCTTCTATAAAACCCCACTTACTATAGTTTTAGCCTCTTTTGGCAGATCAACTAAATTGAAGTATTATTGTATGACACAAAATCATCTCATTGTCCACTAATGACTTTTCTTAGCTCATTTGTCATTCAGGTTTTCAAGTGTCAGTAAGGCTGGTTCATGATTCCAACTGTGAATCATTGAACGTGTTTGTAGGACTAGATTATTTCATATATTTATCTTTGTTGAACATATCCTCAAAGAATTTTGCAAATCTAGATTCTTCTAACACAAATTAGATAGATACAACATCTGTCCACAGAGCTACATTCTGCACTTTCTAAACACACAAATATTTGTTGTAGGTCCTACCTTAGGCCTTCTAGGGTCATGTACTCTAACAAATGTATCACAACACAAATTTCCACTTTAACAAAATTATTTGTGTTTTCATGCTATGATTTACAAGGTGTATTCAATTTAAGGTGTAGTAACACATTAGAGATATGATTAACAATACAACATCACTCATTATTACACAAGACAAACAACAGTCAATAATATAGAATTCAACATTTCACTAAGAGTTTGATTCTAACTTTTATCAATACTGTTTGATTGTTGTAAGTAGAGTGCAGTGGAGATTATGCCCAATGCAAACTTCTCTAAAGTTGTTAAACATATTCACCACCTCCATCAACACTGAACCCTTGATTTTTAGCATTTAACTAGATTTTAATTTATCACAATAACGAGTGTTACAGCCTCCATATATGTATGACAAACATTCAATAATCATCTACATAGGTGATTAAATACTTCTGACCAACAATCGTCTCATATAGTCACAGAGCTACTACGATCACAAATATCAGAATGTATTAACTCAAGAAGTTGTGTGCTCCTAGAGAGCATACTAAACGATTTTCTAGTAATCATAATCTGAGCACAACTTTTATATTTGTGATATTTAATGAAGTGTCATTTGGCAGAGTTATGAGTTTTAACAAGAACAAACAAATTAATATATAGTTCACAGTGATTCTAAATTTCAAAACAACTTGGATGTTAAAGCTTTTGACTCAATAGCTTTTTAACTCCGTTTCCCCACAGTTTTGATAATTAGATCACATTTCCTCACAAACAATTGAATGCATATTTCTCAAATCCTAGCCAATTATGCTAGGTTCAAGAACATAATTAGAACTATTATTATTAATTGTTTCATTTGTTAAACGCAACTTATACATGCGATTGACAATGTAAGCACATTATAAGAGCTAATACAAGATTACTCTATCACATTTTATAAAATTGTTCGCTTTCTCTAGTGATTCTAACAATGTCCACTTGCTCAAACAAATTGAGCTATATTTTTCTTTATTCGTTCTTCATCATCTTCGAAACACTAAGCGAGATAATAACCCATATTTTATAATTCAATTTTTGTACAAACAGTACAATGAACGATAAAGAACAAAACGTAAATAATGGAGTCATATTCTGCATTACAGGATGCTCCTATCTAAGTTACGGACATTTGTTATAAATCTTATACAAAAATTTTAATTATTAGAGACACAAATATTTAATCTCACACAATTGTAAACAATGGATTTGTCAAAATATCTATACACATAGTATGATAAAACACTTAACAACCCTAAACATGCTAGTTTTCCAAAGCGAGAATAACTGTGATCTAAAACTCTCAATCATATGATCAAATGCACAAAACGTTAACACATTCATCACATGAAAAATACTAAGAAAAATAGAGTAGATCATACCGACACTTCAAGTTAGAAGTGTTTTTCAAATTCGATGGAGAAGCCTGCGTAGTGCAGACTTATCATACCGTGATGTAAATCCATCGTCTCCAACTCACACAGTTTGTAAGTAACTTTGAAGTTCCTACATTCATCAAATCTTTAAAGATTAGCCAATTAAACAAATTATTAGCACAATCTAATTCACAACAATTTAATTTGGAGATTCAATTTTATAGTCAAAGACTATAATTTATCAAAATAAATATTTGATCCATAGCACGTAGCCAAAGCAGTTATTCAGATTTGTATTTAATTAAACAATGCTTAATACGGTTTTGAACTTTAGCACTTAGCAAAAAAATTCAAACAAATAATTAAATAACAATGTAAATTTGGTGAACAACTTATCTTTAATTTATATCTGCAGCAAATCCAGTCTTCTCCCCAAACACGGAATACAAATCAATATCCAATAGGTTGTCTCTACTGGTTAGATCCAGATTTGATTCATTTTGACTGGATCTGGATCTGATCCAACAGTCCAAACACCAAACAGCAATCTCCAACCAATAGAGTCGCTGTTGGACTCGATTTGAATCTGGATCTGCTCCGACCATCCGAACACAAAACACCATAATCCACCAATCGAAAAAATTAAATTTTTGGATCTGAGCTGTCTCCTTCTTCTCCTTCAATCTCACAAGAAGAACAATGGATAAGAGGGTGGAGGAAGAGGCAGCATCTACCAGAAGGCTGTTCGGCGACAGAAAGCCTCACACCCAGCGACGGCAGCGGCTCGCGCCCATCGACGTCAACGCCGAGGTCCCTCCATCAACTGCAATCGCCACCTGAATCGAAGATCCCCAACTTGCAAAGTGGATCTGGCGATCTGGATCTCGACCACAGCGACGACTACTACGTTCGGGATCTTCGACGGCGACCAGATCTGGAGCAGCAAAGTCGACACCAAACGGGATTCGCGATGACGACGGCGGCGACCCTGGTCGGAGACAGCGGCGGCGACCCTGGTCGGAGACAGCGGTGGCAGAGGTAGGTTATAATATCTTAAGATTGTTAAAACTGATTTGGGAAAATTAGGGTTAGGGTTAATCTCTAGCTGCTTAAGATATTATACCCTGCTTATCAGTATTGGAATATCACATAGCACTACCTCTAGACCAGCTTATAAAGAGATTAGACTGGGTTTAGGATACTGGGCTTTTAGCCCACTCAACCCGTTCCAATAATTAATACATAACACGTGTATGTTGCCCCATAGAATAATATACACAATATTATCCTATTATATTGAGAATATACATATACATCCAACACTTTGACGATGGGGCTGTGGCTGCTGCCCTCCAACTGCGATGAATTGCCTGAAAGGAAGGTGGTCGTTTCAACCTTTCACGGCCAATATTTCAATGTGTGGGGCCCCATTCAAATTTTTTTTGATAACCCGTTTAGAGTCATAAGACTCCAGCCCAATAAAATAAATGTATATAAAAGAGTAGTTACAAGAATAATTTACACAAAGTAAAATTTTACAAGAATAATTTCGTTGTATTTTTGTTTGTTGGTTGGGGTGTATTAACTCCAGAACCCAGCCTGTTGGGATCTGAACTTCATAAGCCTTCTTTTTTGTTGTTCGTTTTGTTAAATTTTTAATGAAACACGGGGGGGGGGGGGGGGGGGGGGGGGGCAATTTCCAACCTTTTACGATCAAAAAAAAAATTGGCAGAGACCACCAACTACACGACAGACAAACAAACTCATCAAAAATAGGCAATGGAAAGAATTGCCACAACACGACTCAATAAACAACAAAACAAACAGGAATCTCGAAGCTCCAACAGCACCCAAATGGGCAACCAAGTACAGACGCAGACAAGGAGCTATAGGTACTCGCGAACGCAACCCAAAAAGCAGAACCACCCGATAGCCTTTCCCCAAACTGTCCTCTAGAATAGGAGCGGACAGGAACTATCAGGCCGAAACACCGCAGCAATCATCTCTGGCAGCACCCCAAACAAAAGCCACCAAACGAGGGGACTTCTGAGCAAGAGGAAAATAAAGACGAAATGCAGACCTCTAAACAGAGGTGATGGCCTGGATATGATCCAAGGCAAATAGCTCATGCCGCAACGGCACAAACTTCACAACAAAATAAAGAGGAGGGGGGGGGGGCACACAATAAAGAAATAAAGAGAGTAAGTTCATGGAACCATGAACCTGAACGCAGTAAGTAAGATAGCGCCAAACAAATACATGAAAATGATAAAGGAGAGAAGCATAGAACGTACATAAAAAACGAAAGGAAGAAAATAACTATGCAAAAACACGCAATAGCATCCCACCCCCAAAGAGAGCTAAACCATCCAGGTACAAAACCAACCGCCAGACGACGAGCTGCCAAATAGATAAGCCTTGTCGAGACGCTGCAATCAGCCATACAGCCCCATAAAAAGAGGAGCTCACCATAACTATAGAAGAGAACAAGCTCAATACATGATCCTCATCGCAGAATAAACAGGAACATCAAAAAAATCACTTGATAATAATAAAGGAGGGTAACACTTAAACATACACATACGTAAGGGGCCCCATTCAAATTGATGATCATCTATACACTGTCGATCATGCCCAAGGCCCGCAAAGGGATGGGATTTTGGGGCTCGACAGCAGCAATGCACAGATGGCGGTGAGGTGGGGGGTTGATAAGGCGCCTTACGTGGAGAATGAGCTTTTGTATGTGTGCATGGACATTGGAAGAGACAGTGTTGACGAGGCGAGGATGGTGTTTGAGGGAATGGATGAGATGCATGAGGTCGTGTGCTCCAGAGGATGATTCCGGTACACAGTTGCGAAAACTGGACTAAATAATTGAAGGAGCAATCATATTCTTTGTGAGTACTCTTCCTTTTTCTACCGCAACTTCCTTGAGTACTCTTCCCGTAGTTACAATGCAAGTGATGATTTTTCAAACAATTGCATTTAGTCTTGAATGATGCTATGGTGGTGGTTTCTAGTGACCGGCAGGGCGAGCCCTGAGTTCCCGGGGGCCCGAGGCGGGCTTCCGAAATAATTATTTTTTGGGGCCGCCACTAACAGTATTTTTTTACGCACAAAATACGTGACTATATTTACAAGAGAATTACAAATTTGGAGGCCCTAAAACTACAAAAACTTCTGGGGCCTGAGGCGGCCGCCTCACCCGCCTCAAGGGTGGGGCCGGCCCTGGTGACCGGTTAATGTTCTTTTGCTAGATTGTATGCAGTTAATTACAATTGTAACTCGGCTTTTAACTACCAAACTCTGCATGGTGCTTTAATTTCGGTCTGTTTCGATACTAGATGCGAAAGCTTTATCCTTTCCGGAAATTTGTGCCACTTTTTTTTTTTTTCGAGCACTCTCTTGTTGTGTGGCTCTCTCCAAAGTTGGCCTCGCTGATTGTGTTGTGGCTAGAACCTTCAGCTACCTATAGGGAAATTTGTAACAAAAGAAGCATGCTAATAAAACTGTAAAGTAACTGTAGATACAGACTATGAAGATTGAAGACCATCAACTTTCTTATAAAATACCAAAATGTTAACATCTATAGGTGGTCTCTTCAAAACTGATAGTAAAATCATCAAATGTAGTAGCTGACCGAAGTTAAGTAATACGGTCTCTAAATAACCTGATGAAGGCCAAATCTTTGTAGATTGCAAAAAAATTCATTCCAATTAAGTTTGTACTAGTAATTTACACGTGCGATGCACTTTTTAATAATTTCAAAAAATAAAAATAAAAACTCTGACATAAGGAGGATTTGAATCGGAAACCTTCTTTATATTAGTTATGTACGTGCGTTGTACATGTTGGTAGAATGACAAAATGACAAATAATACTAAGGTCTTCTCCCATTATAATATTAGAGATTAGAGATTAGAGATAACTAAAAGTCTATTAGATATACAAGTGTTCAAAATTATGACTCTTTTTTATCGAATTGGATAGGGATTTTAAACCTTTTTCCAAATCCTCCATTGTGATGGTGACAAGGGTTTCATCACTGTCAGCCATGTTTGATCTGCGATCCAAGTTCTCCAAAGCGTTGACAAGCAAAGGATCAACAAGACCCCCATTCATCTTCTTGAGGAATTCCTCAGTAATATTTTCTTTTATCAAATGAGCCATTGCCTCCACAGTACAGTCGGGATGAAGCTTGAAGCCAGAGTGGAAACTTTTCTTGTCTTGTGTATTGATCTTTGATTCCAAAATCAAAGCAATGTCTCTTGGAATGTAGTCATCAAAGTAGAAGGTCCTGCTCACTCTTCTTGAGAATCCCTCATTTGCAGAAATCACACGCTCCATGTGTTGACTATAACCAGCAAATATTACAACAATATTTCCATTGTCCATTGCGGACATAATTTCTTCAAGGGCTTCAATACCAAAGTCCCTTGACATATTGTCCGGTATCAGCCTGTAGGCTTCATCAACAAACAGAATTCCTCCTTTCGCTTCTTCAATCTGCCCGAGAAAGAAAGATTGACAATAAGAAACAAACAAATATTTCCCAAAACAAATAAAATAAAATAAAATAATAATAATAATTACAGAAAAATGATGGGTAATAGTAAGGAAAAATGTACCTTTTTTCTTGTTTTAGGCCCTGTATGCCCTATATACTGCCCGACCAAATCAGTACGGTGTACTTCAGTAACTTTATCAGTAGATATAAGTCCCAGCTTGTGAAAAATCTTTCCAAGAATCCGAGCTACCATTGTTTTACCTGCGTAGAATAAAGCCACAGAGAAATTAAGCACCACCTAATAACAATTTTCCACACAGTTGATACCGTCGATCTCTTCGTAGGTCAATCAAACTTCTTTACAATTTTATTCCAAGAAAGGAAAAATAAGATATTTTGGATGAACAAAATTTTATCTATTTTATGCAAAACTGCTTAAATTTGTAAGTATCAACAATTATATACTGTTCCCGAACAATCCTTATTGATATAATACAAACATGCCATTACATAATTTGAAAGTTCTATCCAGAGTTGATTTCGCCCTCCTTCAATAAGATCTAGTACGTGTGCAAAAACTCTAAAAGATACAACCAATATCGTTGATATTTCAGAACCTTTGGTGTTCGGAATATATTTAGAAGTTTTTACATTGTCTAAAGAAGCTGATGGAGAGGCTTATATATATTCCTCATGTCATCAACATGTAAGAATGTGAGAAATGTATACACATGTTGGAGAAACAATGAACTTTATGAAGAAATTGCGTCTAATTTTCTTTCAAACAGAAGAAAAAGAATCTCTTACCTGTTCCTGGATTACCGAGGAAAGCCATATGAAGGGTCTTCCTAGGTCCGACATCAAAACCAAGGGTCTTGCGCTTCTCGTGTAGAACTACTCCCTTCACCAATGTCCTCAGTTGAAACTTGACTCCTTCCAGTCCTACTATAGCCGATATAATAGCGTCAACCTCTTCTAGTTTATCTTCACTGATGCAACTCTCTTCCATTGTTGGGGTACCTCTTGAATCTTGCGCATCAACTTGACTATTGAAATAATGAGGAAGGACAACAAAGAAATATAATAGAAATTGTGTGTATAGTATAAGAGCAATATACAATTTTGTTATCATTTATCAACCTAATTAGTTCTATTTCTTATTTAGATTAAGAAGAACTACTAATGAGGAAGCATCAAGTGACAAGTATCTCCATGAAAGAAAGATTAGACAGTTCAGATTTATAGTTCTGACTTCTTGTTAAAACCAGCATAAACAGAAATGTATAATGACAAGTAGACCAGAACTTAAATTGAATCTTCTTGTCTCTGGTTCGATACTACTTATAATTTGTAAAGTTTTTATATCAACTTATAACTCACGGTTCTAAAAAAAAAAAAACTCGACTTATGATTCATAAATGACAGAGGCTAGTATTGTCAGAGTACAAATGCAATTTTCTGCATGAGCAATGATATCTTTCTGAAATTTTTTCTCCAAACATGCATGTTTATGTTGTTCCATATTAAAATTTTCACCAGAAATGTTGGTAGACAACCATGAATTAGTATCACTTATCAAAGTTAAACACTGTATCAATGAAATAAGTTGTCTACCCTGTTATTACCGAAACTCTCTTATCGACCTCTCCCTAGTAAGGGCATGTACATCTCTAAAAGGGCCTCTAATCTGCTAATCAAAGCAGGGTGAACTAAATAGTTCAGCATATGTAGAAGAATAACTTGGCGTCTAACCCCTAATCAAGAATGAGCAACTGTCCAAAATTTAAAGAAACATATGAATCTCAAAATTATCACATATGAATCTCAAAATTATCTTAAAAGTAATGACATTGACTTCTACATCAATATCTAAAAGTAATGATACTTATGAAATAGAACGTACCTAGTTGTTTGCTTCATCCCTACATTTAATTGCCCACGCAAGGATTCAAACTTCTTCTGTAGTAGTGTACGCAAGGATTCAAGACAATTGTGCGAACAATTTTTCTCTATTTTTTGTAGCCAGCACAATATTTCAATCAAATACTCTTTCTTTTCAGATAATACATTGACCAAATACGGCAACATATTATGGTCTACATTAAGTTGCCCACTACTCAGCAATTGGATCAACTCCCCCAAACAATGCTTTGTCATCTGAATTGCTACGTCAAACGGTTGCTGTTGTGACAAACAGTTCGTATAGAGTTGAGTCTGACTAGCTGGAAGAATTACATTACTGTTGGGAGTTTGTTGCTGAGTGGATAATACTGAAGAAATTACATTGTTTGTGATGGGTGGTTGTAGCTGATTCTGCATATTATTGGACGGAGTTGAAGGAGAAACATTGTTGGTGACAGGGGGTTGTTGTTGATTCTGTAGATTAATGGGTAATTGTAGATGATTACTCAAATTACCAGACAAAGTTGATAGAATTGCATTGTTTCCAACTTCTTGTTTCTGCAGATTATTGGATGAAGTTGCCGGTAATTGTTGCTGATTCTGCAAATTGTTGCAGTAAGTTGAAAAATTTCCATTGTTGCCGATGGGTAGTTGCTGCTGATTTTGCAGATTATAGTACGAAGTTGAAGAATTGATATTACTCCTGTCAACGGGTGTTGGTTGTAGTTGATCCTGATGCACGAACTTCTGCAGTTTAACTGGTGGTAGTTGTTGATTCTGATTGTGGACCGAATTCAAGAATACATCATTACCCAATGGCCGCGGACGCTTTAGATTGTACACAAGTTGTTCTGGATGGCGATTCTGAAGATGGACGGGTTCCTCCGGGTTTATATGGTCCATCAATGGCTGTAGTCGCAGATGTGGCTGATAACGATAAGCAACCGGTTTGGGAGCAGGTGGAACATAGTTGGGTTTTTTATTTTGATTGTTGTTGACAGGGATAGATGAATTGTTGATGGGCTGCCGTGTAGATGGACTCATCCTTTTTGCTTCTCTGTAATTCTTAATGGGGGATTTAGAGACAGGAAGAGGAGATGAGAAGGGTTTTATAGGGTTGAAGCGATTAATTATAGGCGATACAGAAGAAGAAGAAAAGGTACGTGATTTGAACTCATATTATTCGTTTCCTCTTTTTATATATTTATATATATGGCTTAATCACAAGTCTTTATTAGCCTAGATATAAATATATCCTTTAACAGTGCCTAACCTATTTTTACATGAGGTCTAGAAGAACTCAATCAGAAGCATTTATATGCGCAATGTTCATATGATTTTCTTACCATATTTTCAAATTTGAATCCTACATAAATTGGCTTCTGTAGAGTGCTCAACTGCCCTTCTATTATTATATTACTAGTAATTTACACGTTCGATGCATGTCTTAATAAATATAGTTTTTTAAAAGTAAAAATTCAGATGTAGTCTGAGTTTGAATCTAAAACCTCTTTTATAATAGTTTTGTACGTGAGTTACACGTGTTGATAGATTTACAAATGACACAACGGCTTTCTCCTATTATAATATTTGAGATTAGAGATTTACACGTGTGGTGCACGTCTTAATAAATATATTTTTTCAAAGTAAAAATTCTGAAGTAGTCTGGATTTGAACCTAAGACCTTCTTTATATTAATTATATACGTGTGTGTGTTGCATATGTTGGTAGATTGACAAATGACACTAAGGCATTCTCCCATTATAATATTAGAGATTTGGGATAATTTAGCAAATGTCCACATTCAAAATATAGAAACTAGTATATACCTCCACTATTTAAAAAAAATAAGAATTACCCTCAGTTTGTACGAAACCGTTAATTCTCATTAAGTGAACTTACGTGCGTCACACATGATATGTAAAATGACCTAAATACCCATGATAGAATGTATTTTAGCAAATGCCCCCATTCAGAATGTAAAAAATTAGTATATACCCTCATTGTTTAAACAAAGGAATATTTGAAATATTTTAGCACATACCCTCATTCAAAATGCGGAAACTAGCATATACCCTCACTATTTTAAAAAAAACTAAGAAAGTTTGGACGGAACAGTTTTAGAGTTTTGAATACTATATAATACATGTTTGTTGTTTTGAACAAAAAAACATCAAAGTCAGCATCAATGTTTTGTTTCCACATCTAAACTTGAGTGTTGTTGAAGATGATACACAATTTAGTGTGATAGTAGGTAATATAATATTAACAAAGTTCATGAATACGGTAAATTCACAAATTATTCACAAAGAAATAATTTGCTAAACATATTCGTGAATTATTTGTAGGTTTGCAATTAAAACCCGCAGTTCCCGAATTATTCATGAAAATCACGAATTAAACGAATGTTTTGCGAATAATTCGCGAATTTAGCGAATTATACGAGAAATATTTATGGATTTATATATATATTTTTTACTTAGGTGATGTGTACTAACTACTTAGATACATTAAATATTGTATTTCTTTCTTCCTTTCTTCTTGAACTTTTGCCGATTTTTTTTCCCGAATTTGCTGATTTTTTGTTGATTTCAGAATATTAATCTTGTCGAATTATTTATAAACGACGAATTTGCGACTGGGTAATACACAAGCTAATGTTGAACCGATTGTGAATGAATATGATGGAAATGATAATGCGCATTCTAGAGTGGAACAGGAGACCACAAATCTGATGTAATAAATGATGGTACACAAGTTAGTGATGATGCACAACAATCCGTTGTAATAGATGATGGTTTTTATGTTTTTTGGGGTCAAAATTTGATGTAGAACTTTTTTCCATTATAGTGTTATCATCAATACAGGAAGAAAGTTGTTCAAACTGAGTAACAACACATAACACTCACATTTTTCACAACATCTAACACTAAAGAGTTGGGGTATATGCTAGTTACCGCATTTTGAATAAGGAATTTGTTAAAATATCCCAAATATCTTTTTTTAAAATAGTGGGGGTATATGCTTGTTTCCGCATTCTGATTGGGGCCATTTCCTAAAATATATTTTATCGTGGGTATTCAGGTCATTTTACATATTACGTATGATGCACGTGAGTTCACTTAACGGAGATTTTAACGGCTCCGTCCAAACTTGTGGTATTTCTTAGTTTTTTTAAAGTAGTTGAGGTATATGCTAGTTTTCACACTTTGAATGGAGACAACTGCCAAATTATCTCTTATTTAAAATTTTGAAAGATGCTAAAGTCACGGTCTATGGCGGTGGACTGACTTCCCTAGCGTCGTTGGCTAAAATCGAAGTGCTCGTATATTATATCGGAGTAATGCTACATCCACTACCAAGTTCACTACATTTCTCTTCACTATCTTAGGTGGCACACTCCAATAGATATGGGAAGATAGAGTAGGCGGGAGAACTCTCCAATAGGAGTATGCCACCTAAGATAGCGAAGAGAATGGTATTTAAATTGATAGTGGCTAAAGCATTACTCATTATATCGTCATTATGCTCGGTTGGTTGATCTCCAAGTGGATGCCTCGAACAATAATTAGTGTATTCCAAGTGGAATTTTTATGATTTGATTGAAACCAAATCCAATGTGTGTGCAAAAGTTCATAACTTAGAGGTGGTACGCTGCGAATTTTATGTGAGAACCTGAAAACCGAATCCTTTTACAACTTGAGTTTGATTCCAGATACAATCATACGATAAATTTATGATATGACACCAAATTTGATATGTGAACAAAATTTGTTACCTAGGGGTGGCAATTTTATCTGGGAACCTGAAAACCGAATCCTATACAACTTTGAATTTTTTCCAGATAAAATAGCTTATTCGGTTGAAAAAAAGATGCATTTTCTCATTGAATTTAGTTGGAACTGCAGATTCAAATTTCAATGAGGAAAGATTTAAATTATTGTTTAGACTAGGATGATTGAAGAACTTAAACATATAATTCATGATTATTGCTGCTCGTCAGTAACTAAAAGAAGATCCACATTAACCACTTGGACTGATCTTGATATCTTTCGGTTGAACTCATCATTTTTTAATGGGAGAAGAAGGCTGTTTGATGATGAGTATGATGATGAGGGAGAGTCTATATGTTAGCAATTTTGATTCCCTCTAGAGAATGTTGTTGATTCTTTGACACGATCAATACAAACCACCAATCAAATACTAGATCGCACTGTTAAGGTTAACAGAGATATTAAGCAAAATGTTATTGAATTGATTATAAGTGAATACAATGTCTCCTATATATAGAAAAGAAGCAAGGACTAAACTAATACATATTCCGATATGCGACTAAACTAAACTGAGTAATATAACATCTAATATATAATATCTACCACCCCCTCCCAAACTCACGGTGGATCAAATAATGTGAGTTTACCCATCAAGTATCTCTAGATAGTGTGGAATTTGGTGAAGAAGTCTGTTGTATGCTGTGAAGATGTCACAAACTGAAGTGAAATAGTCCATGTCTCAAAACACTCACGAACATAGTGGCAATCAATCTCTATGTGTTTCGTCCGCTCATGAAAGACCGGGCTGCTTGCAATATGCAAGACGCTCCGGTTATCATAGTGAAGATGAGTAGCTCCTGTAAAAGTGACACTCATATCTGATAACAGTCACCGAACATAAACAATCTCTCTAGTGGTAGCTGTCATCGCTCTGTACTCAGCTTCTGTAGAAGAACATGAAACAACTGCATGTTTCTTGCTTCGCCATGAGATACCATGTTAAGGTTAACAGAGAGATTGAGAAAATGTTATTGGATTGACTATAACTGAGTACACTATTTCTTATATATAGGAGAGAAATAATGACTAAACTAATACCTATTCGGATATGGGACTAAACTAAACTGAGTAATATAACATCTAATATAATATCTAACACACACCAATCGCACAAAGCACACAAGAATTGTCTCGGTTGGGGTTTTCGCCTTAATCCGAGGGAGGGATAATCGATATGTTATTCAACTAGAGATGATACAAGAATATTACAATTCTCACAACGACCATCTCTCAAGCCTAACTAGAACTACTTGATGTTTACAATGGAGAAATCTCTCACCTCTCAGATGAAATACTCTCTTCTTGTATTCGGCACTCAACAGAATCATATATCTCTTTTTAGCAGTTACATTGATATAGAGATCTAGGGAAACTTTAGTTTGATACACTTGATATATTAACCATCTGATGTATACTGAAGAGATAACCATGCATTGAGAGCCGTGTGATCTAACTTGAAGACGAAGATGGGCTTTAACCCCAAGACCTGACCCAAACTGCATCAGCCTGCGAGTCGCGGTCGACTGCACAAGTTGCGGTCAATTGCAATCACTAAGAATCAGACCCGAGGGGGTGACAGTCGACTGTCCTCTTCTCCGTTACTACTACTACTGGCTGACTGCTTCTTCTCCCCTTCTTTAATCTTCGCTCTGATCATCTCATTGCTTCATTATCTTCTCATCGAACATGTGTATGTAAGACATATAAACCCAACAATCTCCACTGGATTGCATACTCATGAATCCACACATATGTGATTTAAACTCTTCTAGACTCTTTCATCTCCACTTTGTAAACAACATGGTTCTATAACTTCTTCTGCTAGGTGAACCTGCATCTACTTGTTTTTCTCTAATCGTATGCCCCCTTTAAGGGCACACCCCAGTAGATGTTATCATGAAGTTGTCACCCTCCACACAAACTCCACCTACCCAAAGGCTCTCTCCGCCTTCCAACGATATTCAAACATTGCAGCCTCGCTTCGGTGATTCTAGTGATGGCTTACTAGATGATGCTTTAGGAACCATGGGCTTACAAATACTCGACCGAGTTTTTCTGCTCCCACAAAGCTGATAGAGGTTGTGCTGACCCTGCTAAATCCGCCTCTTACCTTTCATCACCTTACAACGACTCTCCCAAACTGTCAAAACTCTACCTCGAGCTGTGTACCTGTAGCCCCGAGAATCAAGAGTCCCCAAGGATATCAGATTTTGTTTCATCGAAGGAATATGCATGACCTCTTCTAGTGTGAACCATTTACCATATGGCGTCTTTAATTCCACTGTTCCTTCCTCCTCTACTTCACAAATCTGCTCAGTCATCATTCTCACACTACGACTTGTTGTAGACTTGTAAGTAGAAAACTTCTCCCTCTCGGAGCAATATGAGAAGAACTCCCGGAATCAAGATACCAACTCGAATCCGCATATGAAGAACTTGAAGCAAGAAGACTCCCAAATAACTACAAAATAACTACCCACTACCCCACTCTCCCACTCTCTCCACTCTCCCCACTCAAGCAAGGCCAGCCTACCCTCCTTTGTGCATGCACATGCACGTGTAGTGCACAAGTGCACACCCTTTTCATTTATTTTTTATATATACCTTTTTATTTATGTATCAACTAGTTGTTATATGACATGTGTAAGAATATGTACAACTAAATGTGTGATTATCTTAATGGGCTTCTCTTGTGGGCTTGGTTTATTTATTTAATTTATTCTAGTGGGCTTTGAGTCTTCTATTAGACTTATGGGTTCTAAATAAGAAGTAGACAACTAAATATAATATATTAAAAAGAGAACTTATGCATACTAGAAAATATTTTGAATGAACGATGAGATGAAAATGGCACGTGTGTTGCACGTGCAGAAAAAAAATAAAATGTATTTCTATTTAAAATTTTATACGGGACGTTACAGGGGGGAGCGGCTCTAGTGATGAGCTTGACTCTGGACTTAGTGTTTTTTAGCTAATAAGTTGTAGGAGTAGCCCTAGGGAGGCATTAGACTCCGAGTTTGGTGTTTTGAGGGTCAATGAGTTCCGGGAGAAACTTTAGAGGAGAGTTGGACTCCAAACTTGCTGAGAGTTAAGAGAGTTTTGGGAGCAGTTTGAGTGATGAGCCGAGCTTCGAATTTGCTTGCTAGCGAGTTGCTGGAGGAGCTTGTGTGGCAAGCAGAACGTCGAACTCATTGTATGGAGTCAATTAGTTGTTGAAGGAGCTCAGGGGAGAAGTAGGGGAAAAGGGAAAGGAAGTAGCTAAGACATCTTCTCATGTTTTTAGTTGAATGAAAAGCTTTCGGCGTCAAGCACTTGTGTTTTTCCTTTCGAGTAAGAGCTTTGGGTGTATGCAGTCAAACTTCTTGATTCTTCATTTTATTGGAGCTGAGTCTTTGGTACTCACTTAGTGGTATAGTAACCTCGCTTTTTCTTTTTGTTGGCAGATTGTTGTGTACACTGGAGGAGACCCTCGGGATGTCAAGATTGACTGTCTTAGTTGTGCTTTTGCTTGTGGCCATGACTGAGAGGGACCAGCAGCTGAAGCTATTACTTGAGGGAACGCGGACGCGAAATACTTCTTGTTCTCGTGAGGAGGCTAACCTAGGGAAGTTGTTCCATGATCTGGCCTTATGATACCGATTGGCGTCGAAGAACCCTCATGATCCTCCGTGATTAGAACATCAGACTTAGGCTGCTACGTTGGTGCCTCCTTCAGATAGCTTGGGGACCAAGTTGGGATTCCTGTAGCGACGGAGCATCACAAGTGAACTGTCTTTAAACTGAAGTGCTCCTTTTCCCCGTGGTCATAAGTGATCGGAGTGAAGAGGATTCGTAGGGCGAGCCAATGTAATTTGACTCTTAAACTTCTTGCATGTCATGGCTTGTTGTCTGGAGTTGACGAGTCGCGTGAGCAGCTCTAGGGGGAGCTGGACTCCGAGCTCAACATGTTTCGAGTTAGCAAGTGGTGAGGGCAGCTCTGAGGAAGAGTTTTCTTGTTCAAGAGCTAATGAGTTGTGGGAGCAGCTCTAGCTGGACTCCGAACCCACCTTTGAGAGTTAACGAGTTTTGGGAGAAACTTTTGCTACTGTAACGTCCCGGATCTCCGTTATCGGACATCCGTAACACAACCAGAATCTTTGCCTTCAAATGTATCTCAACACAGTACACAACACGGAAATTTAAACACTTTTATTGCCATCAGAGTTATTACATCAATAATTACAAATATCAATTTCTATATTACTTTAAACATAAACTAAGATAATTATATTTCAAAGAAAATTTTGGCAGAGTTTCTCCTGAAATTTCTGCCCTGAAACACAAAAAGCTTACGGAATTCTGATCTAAATTCCGTAGCTCACATCATAGGCAATAATATCATGGGCTCCCCAGGCCAAAATGAGCAGAATCACACAAGCAATATAAATATCATGCTCTGGGAGCCAAACTCATAATAGGATATCAATTATCAATTAAAAACCATAAATTCCTTTGAAAACGTAGTAAAGTTTTTAGAAAATAACTTGTAAAACATACCACAGGGCCCGGTACTTCACAACGAGATGGGTACGGGTTAAAAACATACCATGCCACTTCACACTATACTCATCATCCTCGTCCACATACTTATACATCAAAAATACAATTTAAATCATAAATTTCACTATTGACAAAATTAAACTTTAAACAACAATTTTAAAATGAAAGTTCCACTCCACAGAACCATGAATCTAAAACTCACCTCTGCACTGCTGAGTACCTGTAACAGTAGGGAATCTAGGGTAGTCCAGGGACTCCCTAACCCCCCCAAACACTAAGGGGTTAGCCATTTCTGGTGTGAGTATAATCTACTAATTAATCAAATAAATTAAACTTTACAAGTAAAAACAGAACGAACTTATGAACACCAAGATAATCAAATTTTACTTGAAATCTTAACATGTAAACATCATAAATGGGATTTCACATCAAATACTCTCTGAGTCATCAGCTGTATGTATATCCATACCTGCTCATAACATACTTATCTTTAGTTTGGAAAATCATTCACAAATTAGTCGCTTAACGCCCATCACTTTATGCCCCATACAAATATTCTTATAACTTTACTTTCCCATAAAGCTCTATATTCACAAATAACTCCACTTTCACATAAACTGTACCTCATTTATCATTCATTTGCATTTACAGACTCACGACTTATATTCTTTCGTACTCATCTTCATTCATAAACATGTTCTTTCTCAATCTCATATCACATAACATCGCATTCATTCATTTCTTACAATATATATCATCACGTCTCGCAATACATCACTTTCACACTCATTATTCACTTCAATTATCACACTCACAATTCATCTTGAATGGAAAATAAACGTGTGTCCTAATTTCCTAGTGTTCGTGTAGGCCATGACTTGAAGCCCAATACAAAACACAAAGTACAGAACAGATGCACTTAATCTAATGTCAGCAAGACTCTGGACACCCATGCATCCCATACTACATGTGCCCCAGATCATACCGTTTCTCCAGTTCAGGGATTTGAACCCTCGCTATGCAATGCATTCTAATTCGGTCTACTTAATGTTCCTGATAGTATGACATGGCTGAGGAGGTATAAATAACAGAAATAATTCGAGGCGCTACCCTGTTATCACCAACAATCGTTGCATCAGACCCTCCTCGAAAGCTGTGACGAACTTATAGATATACATGCAGCATATCCATTGCGCAAAAGATCCATTATGATCCGTTCGTGTCCACCAACATAGAACATGATGGCCTCGAAGGTCTAAAACCCCCTATCCGCCAGGAAATCGACATCCCGTTCTTACCATGGTACTTCAGGAATCAACAGTACAAGATACGCACCGCAGTACGTATCCCTAATAACAGGAAGAGACAACCCCATAGTATCACCGCCTAGTGCTAACTCTCAGAACGAGTTGGATTATAGGGAATCGCCCCTAACACCACTCGGTCTTCAAGCGAAACAATAAAAGAAAACCTAATCAATGCAGTTTACTGAAAATATGTTGTTATTCAAATCACACTCGGTGTCGATCAACAAAGTCGAGCCTGACTGGTCTATCAAAGTAACAACCATCACGGAATCACATCCACTGATTTCCAATACCTTCACAGGTTAGCGACCAAATAATCCTGGCCCGTGACCCTCAGCGAGTGGTCCAACAGCGCCCCAAGGATGCAATACAATTTAAATGAAGGTAAACATGCACATAACCATCAATTCTCGACCATTGACAGACTCAGGCATCGAGACACCAAATACAAACCGACCAGAGTTATATCCCAACTCACTCATGTCCACCATGAGTACTAAGCACATGAACTTATCTAAGTTCCAAATGAAATGCTAAAACATCATTAAAAACCCGATAGCTCATGATCACCACACTGCGGTATGCAGAGGGTTCCTCATTAATTGTCCGATGAAATAGTTCAAGAAAAAGTAGTAGTTGTGACCCAAGCTACGTTCATCAGAATCCAACATACTCAGAATTTCTAGAAGGGTTGGGAGATCCATTGCAATCCCCTAGTGAACGACTCCCTCAAATTCTTATAGAACTCAAGTCCCCGAGTCAACTTAAACTTGAAGTTTAGTCTAAACAACAGGTAGCTAACTTGCAACATCTATAACTTCCAATACATAATACAGAATTGCTTGATACAACCCATTCTGGAAAGATAAAATCCTAGTCTACAATTCTCCAGCTAACCATTTCCTTGAATTCAATCATCTTGTTACTATAAAACCTCATATACTCTCAATAGTATATTCTTCTTGCACTCACTGCACCTTTCCAATATCATAAAAGTTTGCTCACTCGTCGGAAATTTTCGATTCCGGGTCCTATGGGAAGGTGGAAGTGTCTACTTCAACTTCCTAGTTGAACACCTCTTTCAGATTTTATCATTTGAGTTCTCGAAAACACTAAGTTACATCAGGTGTACAAACAGGGAGAAACTGGTTTACTTAACCAATAATACCTTAACTAAGGCTGGATCCATTCCATCTTTGGAAAATCATAACTCTCAACCTATAAACTGGAATTACAAAATTCCTGATGGGTAACTTCTTATTAATGAAACAGGGTGCCGTTATTCCACCTTTTCCCTAAAAAAAAAATAAAAAAAATTCCTGATGGGTTAGAAAGCTATGACTCCCTACTATGACTCTCTAGTTGGTCAATTTCTCAAATTCTTAACAAATAATTCCAAAATTTCTCATCTTCACAACTAGTCAACTTGTACTAGCCTCAACATAGCCCACTTTGAAAGTCCATAATAAATCAACCTTGAGTCCAATGCTCATGAAATTGAGATTCTTAATCTACACATATACCATTTCATTGTTTCCAAAATTCACACTTAGATTCATCTCACACAATGAGCTACGACTCTTCAAACATAGCACACAATTTCAGTCACTCTTTCAGCAGGGTTTTTGCCACTGTATACGGTTTATTGTTGAAACCTCATCAAACGATCTTTAAAAATTTTAAAACTTGAGAATCATCAAATAGACTCATACCAAAAGCTACTCCCGAAATTTCATAGCAAGATCATACATACACAACTGGTTATGAGTTCAGTCCAAAAGCAATTAGCTTCAACTCTGCCCTCTCAGACCAGCTGCACTCCACAAATTTTTTGAGGTATTAAACGACCTCGAAAAATTATGAAATTTTAGACTATAGTTGTGGACACATACAAGTGTCTCCACAAAAATTTTTAGCTCAAAACACCCAGGCTACACTGAGATACAAAATCGGAAATACACAACAAATCATAATTTAAAATTTTCATAACACACCATGTACATAAAATAAAAGAGATTATACTCACAGAATATCCTGCATAGACTTGAACCTCCACTTCTCCATCCCACATCTAAAGCCGCTGCCGGCTCCTATTATCAAAATTTCAAAGTAATCAAAGCTCAAACATCCAAACCAGTCACCGAAAAATAATAATACTAACCCCAATACCACATAGGCGTTTTATTGAATGCCTGGGATACACACGCGCGATGCACGTAATATTCAAATTCCTATGGGATTTTTATCCCTATGCAATTACTAGAATCACTCCCAAAATTTCTAATGGCCTAACTATGCTTTCCACTACTATACGAAAAATAATTCATACATATATAATTCTCTTTTACAAACCCAAAATCCTAATTTATTAACAATTTGCAAACTCTCTAAGAATTTGTTAATTTCTTGCATCTACCCTTCCCAACATCTCTTAATCTTCCTACCATAATACTCCTACTCAATAGAAATTAACCACACTTAATTTTACACAATAAAATAAAATAGGGTATACCTTCCCGTCGCCGTTTCTTCAAATCGACTCCACTACTAGCTAGAGCACCCTTCACTTAGTCATCCCCTCGAATTAATTTTAAAACGATGAAGAAATGGGGTGGATTAGGGCGGGGGAAGTGATCGGCCGAATGGGTTCTTTTCGGTCGGGAGAAGAATCAGGAAGGAAAGAAAGGAGGAGGAGAGAAGGGAATGGGGGGTGGGGTTTTGTAAAAGGAAATAAATAAATAGATAAATAAATAATATAAGGGAATATTACATATAAGCCCCCAAGTCTCAAATATATTTCAAATAAATCCCAATTCTTTTCTTTAATAATACCAACAATACAAAAATACATAATCGCACGCAATTCTCAATTGTGCACAAATTACAATGCAAAATAGCCATATGCTATTTTGCGGGGTATTACAAGCTGGACGTTGACCCCACCTTTGAGTTAATAAGCTGTGGGAGCAGCTCTAGCTGGACTCTTAACTCACCTTTGAGTTAGTGAGTTGTGGGAGCAGCTCTAACTGTAATACAAACCACCTTTGAGTTAATGAGTTGTTGGTATAGTCTTGGAAGAGGAGTTGAGCATCTAACTCATTGCATGGAGTTAATGAGTTGTTGGTGTAGCTCAGAGTAGGAGTTGTGCACCTAACTCATTGTTTGGAATTGATGAGTGCGTGGCATAACTTAGAATAGTTGTTGAGCACTTAACTCATTGCTTGGGTTGATGAGTTGGAGAAGTAACTCAGAGGATGAGTTGTGCACCTAACTCATTGCACGAGTGGATGAGTTGGTGGCATAGCTTGGAAGAGGAGCTGAGTATTGAACTAATTATCTTGAGTTAATGAGTTGGTGGGTAGCTCGGAAGAGGAGCTGATCACCTGACTCAATGCTTGGGGTTGATGAGTGGGCAGCATAGCTCGAAGGAGGAGTTGATCAACGAACTCATTGTAGGAGCCAATGAGTTGTTGGAGGAGCTCGAGCAACGAGCAGAGCACCTAACTCATTGTAGATAGACGATGAGCTGATGGAGGAGCTCGAGCGACGAACAGAGCACCTAACTCATTGCTTTGAGTTGATGAGTGGACGACTAGCTCGGAGGAGAAGCTGAGCACCAGACTCATTTTAGGAGAGCCAATGAGTTGTTAGAGGAGCTCGAGCGGCGAATAGCGCACCAAACTCATTGTGGAGATGCGATGAGTTACGAGGAGCATGAACGGAGCACCTAACTCATTGCTTTGAATTGATGAGTCACTGGTGTGACTCAAAAGGGGAGCTGAGCTCCTAACTCATTGCTTGGAGTGGATGAGTTGTCGGTGCGACTCGGAAGATGAGCTGAGCACCTGACTCATTGTTTGGAGTGGATGAGTTGGTGGCGTAGCTTGGAAGAGGTGTTGAGCACCGAACTCATTGTCTTGGGTTGATGAGTTGGTGGGTAGCTCGGAAGAGGAGCTGAGCACCGAACTCATTATTTGCATCCGAAGAGTAGTGCAAGAATTTGAGAAGAAAATGCTGAATTTATTGAAAAATCAATCTAAGTGACTGCCTTGGGGGTTAGCCTTTATTACATGCTCTGGTCATTATATATGTCGGCCTTATTACAAAGTTTCGAAAGAAATCTAAAGGAGGGCGTTAACCTCATCAAACGCTCTCTTGGCACCTTGCCCCCTAGGTCTCCAAGTCAGAGAGCCTCAATGCAGACGAATTTGAAGACCTTGTAACAAGTTGTTCTAGGGCTTGGTGGGGGAGAGCTTTTGCTAACTCGGAAGCCCTTGGACGGGCCTTCCAGAGAGAAGAGTACTTCTTCTAACTTATCAACGGGCTCAGACACGACTTGGTTATTCTTTTAAGGGAGCTCTAATGCTTCGAGTGGGAGGACCGAGCTCCCATTGTAGCCTCCATGCCACTTCTTAACTTCCTTTAACTTCTCCTACCTCGGTTAGGGTAGAAACTTCATCTTCATTTGAAATACCGAAGCTTTGGCATGGAAAGTTGTTAGGCTGGAGCGGTCGAGGATGGCGTTGTAGGCGAACTTCATGTTGACAACCATGAAGTCCATGACCTCTGTTTGGGATATTGACTCTTTCCCCGCAGTTATATATAGTGTGACTATCCTCTCTATCTGGACGGGGACCCCGAAAAATCCATGAAGAGTGTATCCCACAGGCTTGATACGGTCCCTAAAGAGCTTGATGCCTATGAAGGCTTCCAAGAAGCGGATGTTCACCGAGCTACCAATGTCCACCAAGATGCAATGCACTTAATGGTTCGCCATGAAGAGGTTGATCACTGGTGTGTCGCAGTTAGGGGTCGAAACGCCTTCTTAATCTTTGTCTGAGAAAGTCACTGAAACTCCCGATGGGGGGGGGGGGCTTCTCGGATGAACACCTTCTTGGCACTATTTTAAATTTCGGGTAGCTTGCCGATACGAAATCACAGATTTATACTCCATATCGTTTTGGACCAAAATGTGTAGATTTCGGCCGAAATATCGACCAAAATATTGCCGAAATTTCCGAAATATCGGCCGAAATAGATACTAATGTTATTGTGAATATATAACTTTTTTTTGTTTTTGGCATAGAAATCTTTCAATGTAGGACATTAAGCTAAGATAATGTGAAGATTTGTTTCTTTATTGTTTGTTTATATGCAAAGTCAAGTAAGTCTATATTAACTAATACATTTTTTCTAATCAATGCAAATTCAATTTAGTTATATACTTATATTATATTCTATTTTATATTGCTGTTAAATTCTGTAAACATTTACCATGATTAATTCATATTATTAGTTACATTATACAATATTTTATATGAAAAATGACATGTAGAACACATAATATCTTGTGTAGGATTTAAAAATAAATTATTTATTGAGTGTCCAAAATAAAAATTCGAGATGATCACATTTCCCCGAAATCTCCGATATCTCCGATTCGAGACTAAACTCCCATTACCGAGACGAGTCCGAAATCCGAGATTTAAAACCTTGCTTTCTGGAGGAGTTGGATCCCTCATCCATTGGTCCTCCATGGATGGTATGGAGGATGGATGGATATCCGGAGTCTTAGAACTCAGGATCTTTCTCTGTGCATTTGTTAGCCCCCCCAGACTGGGGGAGGTTTGACCTTGTCTTTATGGGTCTACTTGGAGAGCCAATATAACAACTCCAGTAATTCAGTGGAGGACTTGTCACTCCATTACTTGTCAATGAATTAGAGAATTTGAATCTCAATCTTGACACTGACTGCAACAATGTTGATAGACTGATCACATGGCCGGTCCTGACAATTTGGAAGCTCAGGGCGAACAAAGATTATGAAGCCCTTCTTTTAGTAATTGAAATACATTAATATATAAAAATAATTTACATGTTCAAAAGAACCACAGAAATATAGTCATATATAAATACTTTAACGATAAGAAAGCCGGATTCATCCTTTGTCTTATATATAACCACAGAAATATAGTATATATCTTTTTTCTTTTTTGTCTTTTCTCGTATCCGGATTCATGCTTTCTAGACAACATGATAAATAAAAGTTTCAGCACAATGATATAAAATAAAAAAATATGAATACACCTGGTAAAAGTGGATCACGAAGGTTGTTGGAGCAATGTGAATGGTTGTCCAGCGCAGCGATGAGAAAGAGAAAAAAATTGGTGATAACATATCTGCAATTGTGTTGCAAATTAGAGACAATGAGACACTTTATAAAATAATGAGATATAAAGCAAATGAAATGAAGGGTAAAATCTTCCCAATGCAAGGGATTATGAGATACTAAGTTAGCTACATTGCTTATTTGTTGTACAGTAATATATACTTATATAGTTACAATGCATTTCATTTTCCCAAGTCAACATCACTTCAAAACTGAGCATTGAAACATTCATTCTTATACAGAAAACTTCTTTAAAAAGTGGTGCTTTTGGACATGATATCCACTATTGGCTCAGAAAAGATACAAGTTAGGTTAGTTGTAGAAACCATATTTTATATAGTGTGTATCATTTCGTTAGAGAGACACTTATTAACAAGCTATGATAGTCTGTCACGCCCCGCTTCCCAAAAAGAAATACAGAATACGGATACGTGACTAAGTCCTGCGAATGGCTTTCACCATTCATAAGCTGTAAGGATCTTTTCAACGTTTCACAAGAATAAACAAGAATAAACAAGGAGAAATCACTCACGCATGCATAAATAAATTTATATAACTAACAGAATTTACTTCAAAAAAAATAAATAATTCTCAAATAAATCAGATCTGGAACAAGTTATCAATTCTGGGTCAAACTGCCCAATACAAAAATTCATGTAACAAATACATTTATTCAAGAATAACATGAAAGTAAATTATAGCAAGAACTCCAGCAACTAGAATGTTTGGTCACCTACTCCTTCAGGTAGCTGGTCACCAAAGTCTACAATTTAACAAATTGCAGGAAGAGGAAAAAGAAACAAAACGTCCGTCAATACAAGTTACGGGACGCTTGTAGTGCAGGCAACAAGTACAAAAAAGATAGACAAGTATAGAGTAACAGCAGAAACAAGTAAAGAATAAGCATGGAATAGACATGATAGCAAGACAGAATGACTAATATAAATCAAGAACAGAATCAGGTAATATGATGAGACAACAGGGTGCATATGACATGTGATAGGTAACAGGTATCATACAAGCAAGTAAACATGTAACAGGTATTAGGTAGCACGTACAGGTAACAGGAACATACAGGTGATCATGTTATTTCAAGTCTTGTATTCAGTTCAAAATAGGTAGCACTTCATGCATCCCAAATTTTACCACATGGTTGCTACTTACATGCAAGTTACGTTTAGATTTCGTAGTGGATCCTATAGGGCCGTGTACTCATGTATCAGGTAAATAGGAAATCATAATCATGTATCATGTAACAGGTAATCATGCATCAGGTAGGACCTACGGTCCCCTCCGAGTACACCTTTCCATAGGAAAGTATGTAGTCGGGTAACAGGTAGGAAACACGGGCTCCCTTCTACGTACACCTTCTCATAAGGAAGTATGTAGTCAGGAATCATGTAAACAGATAATCGAAATCATATGTCATATAATCATATCACAGGTAACAGATGAGAAACACGGGCCCCCTTCCAAGTACACATTTCTATATTTTCCACTACTAGATCTTTTTCTTAACTCGGACTTGTTTATTTGTTTTTATTATCAAACAGGCATATATGTGCACAAACCAGGGCAAGAATAGCTTGGCAAGAACAAGGGACAGGTTCAGGTCAAACATAAACATGCACATGTGACAGACAACTCATAAAAGACTAGGACAACGAAACTTTCAGTTCTAGATAGCAAGACACTACTGTACCAAATCTGAGATTTCCGTTGCCACAGACATGCAAATCTGGATCCGTCAGAAAATCTAGAAAATAGACTCTCAGCTGAATCCAGCACATATATATATAAGTCATATAATAATTGCAGGAACATGGTTCAAACTAGAATTATATGCAGAAAATGTGTTCAGCCAGAAAACGCAAGGTTGTGTTCATAAGCATGAAAATGGCACAAAACTTACTGATTAAATCTAAGAAAAATATGGGGTATTCTCTAGTATGTATAGTTTCAGAAAATATAATTTCATAATATTCCAGTATAGATAGTATAGTCAACTAAAATCAGAAAACAACAAGATACAGTGAATTTGTAAATCTGAAACCTCAAACACAACAGTACTAAAACAACGATAGATTCCAAAGTATAAATCGAAATCCAAATCCGTCAAAAGGGTAGTAAAATAGATACAGTAGGATACATTTTATGTTTACAAAGTTTTTACCAACAACAACTCAAATTAGGTCGAAAATATGGTTATGTACTGAACATCATGCAAAACTAGAGATATAGTACTTTGTTTACAATCATAGAATAGTTTGTAAATGTCATCAAATAAATTCACAAAAATTTGGGATTAATCTCTGTCAAGTCTAGTCATAGCCAGAAAAATATCAGATCCAAATCTTCTCTTTAACATCAGTATTAAAATAAATAACTATACAGAAATCACATAAAACTGAATTTGAAATTTCTAACACATCTGTAGCAAAACAGCAATAACTCATAACTCACAAATCGAAACTGAGATTTGTCAGAAATTCTAGAAAATAGACAACGAGATCTACGATTTATATTCACAAATTAATTTGATTTACTGACCTCAACAGGATCTAAAATACTGAACAAAAATGGGGCAGCAGCAAAAACAGAAATCTTTTCATGTGTTAAACCAAATAGTTCATATGCATCAAATCCAAATTAAAACAAAACACAATTCATGGTATAATAGATGTCCAACAACATGGTATGGGGTATTTTACAATGTTATAACGAGGTATTACGACTGTCACGCCCCGCTTCCCAAAATACAGGAAAACGAGTTCGCGACGAAGGCCTAGCGAATGATATTAATATCATCCATAAGCTGTACCAGTCTTAACTCAACAATATGAAAAGAAATAAACATAACCACGCAGATAAAAATAATCACATAAACAATAACTGAGATTAAATATGCAGTAGTCCAACATAATAACCAACAACTGAAAAATAAACAACAATTACGGGTCAACAAGCCCGGAATACAAAGTTCAACAAAAAAAATAACAATGCGATAAAAGAATAACATGGAAGAAGATAATTTATTTTAAAGCAACTCCTTCTCCAATGCTAGAAGAACTGTTCACCAATGCCTCCTGGCAAATCTCCCTGTGCACCTGTAGCTGGATCAACTAGAGTGGAAAAGAAAATGTCCTTAGAACAAGTATGGACAGCAAGTAGTGAAAAGCAAAGAGTAAGGAAATATGGTATATCAAAGAGTATGAAGAAAGATCAAAGTCCAAAGGCAATAATGATATCAATAAACAATGGTCAAGTGTACAAGTATCAACTTAGGTTTATTAGCATTTTAATTTCCTATCTAGTACACGTACTACTGTGTCCCATACTACAGGTTCGGTGCATGCAAAATAGTGTACATTTTAGACATAGTGGTGGGATCTACAGAGCGTGTACTCGGTGTAACAAGATAACAAGATAACAGGATTACAAGTTCACAAGTTCACAAGTAATTCTCCATCTTTCATGTCAATAGTACAAGTACACAAGAAGGGCCCTACCGAGTACATTTTCTGAGATTATCCACTACTAAGTCAACGCTTATTAATCCCAGCTTATTTAATATTTTATTATTTCATTCATGATCATGCAAGTGTGTATACGAGTATCAAGGCGACGATAAGAATGGAACAAAATGATACAATGCATGATAAAATATAAGTAATTGTAAATCTGAAAAGAGTAGACACAGCAGTACTAAAACAGTAGTAACTCACAAACTATAACTCGGAATTCGATTTCATCGAAGGGACAGTAAACTAGACATCTGGGGCTACAATTCATGCTCAGTAAGTTTCAGTTAATTCTAAGTGTATCTAGGTCAATTATTCAAATCTTTACAGGTTAACGGTTCTGGCAGCAGCTTATAGTTAAAACTTTATAGATGAAAACTAGGTGTAAATCTACAAAAATTAGGAATGGATCCTAAGTATGTCTACTAAGTTTCTGGAGAGTTTCATGGCATTATACTACTGCTATCAAGGTATTTCAACTGAAAGTTGTGTCGGTGTTTCATTAATTTGCAATCTGGAAAGTACAGACCAGTAGTGACTAAAACTGTGATATCTTACAACTCATAGATCAGAATCTAGATCCGTCAAGTGTTCTGGAAACTATATTCATTAGGGTACCAATCTATTTTATATGGTTTTGGCCGATTCCTATTGTAACAAGGTCGAAACCTCAATACAAAACAGAATAGATAGCAAGACATAACAAAGGTCATCATATATATATTTATCAAAGTGAATAATCAACATGTTCTAGTTATCACGCAATGCATTACCATTAAGGTACAGCAAGTTGAGATGAAATTCTATTGTATACAAGACAAAATTATCATGTCACTATTCAATTCTCGAGATCTCAATCAATCAATATGTATTCATATCATGGTATATTTCTCATATGCAAGTTCTAATCAATTTGTTCGTATCGTGTGTGCATGCAAGTTTGGGTTTGAGTCAATGGATATCGGCACGAGTCAAGAATACTTCGGGTTAGCTCGTGTAAACCCTATATATCCCCAACGGAAGGTACACAAGCAATATTACGATATTCGAAATGGAACTACTTGCGGAGGAGATCAATAATCCTGAACTAGAAAAATAAATAAGTTCAAGTGGATTTGCCTTTTGTGTAAGAGACTCGAATAACTAGAATAACGGAATTAGAATTCCGGACGACGATCCAAAATACGTTCGAGACACGTGCAAAATCTGAACAGCAAACACCACAGCAAGAGCAACTCCACATAGCGGATCAGGGTAGAACACTAAAATAGCAAAACCTAGATCCACCAAGCCAAAACAGCAAACACCGGTTCGACCAATCACCTCTCTTTGTAACACCCTGCAAAATTGAAAATGATAATTTTGCCCTCGTGTGTTATGCACGTGTATTTTGTAACGTGTTTTTACTACGTATCTTGATTTTCCGACTCTTAATGCATTTCCTATATTGATTTTATCTTTTTTTTGTCAACTTAAATGCAATATTTCAATCTCTGTATTTTTACGTGCTTTTTACGTATTTTTGATGCACGTATCGATCACGTATTTTTCCACCACTACGTTCTGTGTTTCAATTATTTATTTTTCAAATCTATTTTATAAAACGGAAATTCATTTTCCCTATTTTTCGATTAAGATAATTTTGTACGTGTAGTGCACGTGTTTCCTATGTACGTAGAAATAACGGCATGAAATATGTATAAATTAATAAATATATTTTCTCATATTGTTTTCGGTTATATTTTAATATATTTCTGTTGATAGATTCGATTTTCGAATTTCGTATTTTTTTTATGTTTTACGTGCAATGCACGTGTTTGGTGCGCGTATTTGAGCATATCCGTTTTCAAAATAAATTTTCGGAGCGAGTGCATTTATTTTATTTGTGCATAATACACTTTAGATTTTTAAAGTTATATATATATATATATATATATATATATATATATATATATAATATGAAGTTTGCCGGTTGGTAAATATGGTGAATGAATTTAATATATGGAATAGTGTATGGGGTAAATGGGGGCCGGCGAGGTGTACAACAGCAAGCTATTGCTGTGAAGAATGCCATGTTGATGTGACAATTCTTCATGGGGGCCCACGGTGGCATCAACAGCACACTTGTGTGCTGTGTGCAGATGGGGTAGTCCTGTGTGGGAGTTTGGTTTTTGAAAAGGTGGAATAGTGAAGAGTTGGGGGTTTTTAGGAATTGAGAAAGTAATGAGATGAGAATTAAATTGAATAATTTATTAGGTGTGTAATTTTGCAAATTGAACCCTAGCATTGTCCTATAAATAGCAACCCATTTCTCATTATTTTTCACACAAAGAACTAAATCAAAAATAAGAGAAAGAAAAAGAAAGAGAGTAAGAGAGTTCTTGAGCTTGGAGACTCTTGCTAGAAGGAGAAGATCTAGGAGTTGCTTTGGAGGCTTGCTAGGTGGAGAAGAACAAGGAAGTGCTTGTAGAGCTAGGAGCTAGAAGAAGTCTTTTCATTAGTGGTTTTCATTCTTCATTTAAGGTGGGTGTTCTCATGCTTTCTAATTTAGAACTATGCATGCTAGTGACAATAAGTGAGTATTATATTTTGATATGTAGATAAAATTTCATGCTAGTGTTACATGCTATGAATGAGAATAGTATTGTTGTGGTTAAACAAATAATAGAAGATTTTGATTAAAGAGTAAATACTATGGATCATGTTAGAAAGCTTGTAAACTTCATGTATGTTAAATGTGTATTTTTTTATAGAAAATTTTGATGTAATAAAGTAGAACAATTTATATTATTGGATGGATGAAAATAGTAGTGAATCATGCAAATTAAATTACAACTTGTTAATTGGTAAATGAGAAAAGAAAAGATTGATTATTTTTGCCATGCATGAATGAAGAAATAATCGATTGTATGAAAAATGTTGAGAATACTCCCTTTAGTTAAGCAAATGAATCTTTTAAGATAAATTTGATTCTACTAAACTCATTTGATTGTTCATGAAAGATACAATATATTACTTTTGAGTTAAATTTAAAGTAATGCAATATCATGTTTATTAAAAGGAAGAAATGAATTGAGAGTTAGAATTATTGTCTAAAATTATGGATTGAAAATTAGTAAATTACTGTTAAAGAATAAACCCAGTTCATAAGAATTTATTTCAGTTTAATAAAAGATTAGAAGAATCGAGTTTTCGTAAAAATAAAGGGATGACAGAAAGTTAGAACAAAAACCATTGGGATGCCTATATGTCGTTGGGCGCACTTGGCTTGTTGGCTAGGCATTGCACTGGCTTCCTGGTCGGGTTGGGTTCGAAACCTGTTAAGCCCCAAACATTTTTTGTTGTGTTGCTTTCAAAACTATTTCAAACCCGAGATTCAATATAAGGGGTTTTCGAAGAGAGATTTAAACAACAAGTCCAAATGGACCTATTGGTTGATGCTGTTTGCTTGGGCGCTGGCTCTGTTGGCTCAGGTTTGAAACCCATGGCTGACATATATTTTTTTAGTGTTTTAATACATTTATTGAAGTCCTAATGCATTTAAAAATTTGGGGAAAACCCTAGTGTTTATAAAATGTGATGGAGAATTTATCAAAATAGTTTTAAAAATAAAAGAGATAAAAGAGACATTGAGATAGAATGAGATATTGACTTCAAGAGTTAATTATTTTATTTTATAACCTTAGAAGAAAAGTAAAGTTTTGATGTGAGAATTAATTCTCTCGATGAAATTATGCATTTTATGTTGAATGAGAAATTCTTGATTGATAATGAGTTTTTAAATTAGATGAATTCATGAGTAGAATTATTGTTGGAAAGAATTTAGAATATGTGAATCATGAATAGTACATTGATTAAGTTGTGCAATATGTTGAAGTTGAGAATTAATTTTCTTGATGGGATCATGCATTTATGTTGAGTAAGAATTGCTTGAATTACTATATGTGTTTAAACTGATTAGATGAATTCATTATTGTTTGGAAAGAACTAAGAATGGATAAATGGATCATAAATTATGTCAAGATAAGACATTGATCTGCTTATGAATAAATTGAGATAAGGATACATTGAGTTTAAAGACATGTTTATTAAAGGGTATGTGTACCCATGGTTTCTCGTACATAAAAAAGTTGTGATCTAGAGGTGTAGTGAGGCCCCGGGTACTGGCAAGTTGAATTAAATGATTGATATATTTTGAGATATGGCTATATAGCTATCTTGGTTTTGTGATTAAGTCCGGTAGGGGGTAAAAGCTAACTCTAGGGGTGATAATTGATTCATGTATTGAACTTAAGAATTAGGCACATAAGTGAAGATGTAGTGAACCTGGGCAAACGTAAGTTGGTTGCTTCCATATAGTCGGCGGTGGATCTCCATGGCTATAGACCCAGTCGGCGGTGGATCTCCATGACTGTGGTTGCTCTATAGTAGATGGGCCTTATCCGGGACTTAGAGTAGTCGTGCGAAGGGTTTTCCATACTCCTATGTATATACATATACCGGGCTAGAAGGTCACTTGCGGGATGATTCGCACGATGAGGGATCTGTTATAACAGTCGGTAGTGGATCTCCGTTGTTGGAGTCCATATTCGTGGAATGATCTAAATCTTGCTTCATTACTGGGTAGTTGTCATGGTGAGGGATCGAGCCCTTTATTGTGGAGTACGTAGGCGCTTGCCCTCGGACCTATGTAGTATGGGATGCATAGAATCCGAACAAGTGTGCATTGGTGTCATCCTAGTATAAAATGTGTGCATTAGGCATTAAGGTATAACATACACTTACATGTTTAGCGTAGTCACGATTTAACACTTTATTGTCCATTCAACTTTTGTGATTTGTTAAAGTATGAGATCGTTATATATACGGCATAGAGAGGATATCCGTATATAACATTTTGTCGGTTGTAAGCAACTGACGTGCCCACAGTCTTATATGCAGGTATTGGATTTCAAAGTGGATGGCTGATGCTGATTTAAGTTAAAAGATGTTGTAATTGTATTGTTGTAATTTATTTCGTCTTCCGCTGTGTAAACAAAGATGTAAATGAACTCTGATGTATTATTGAAAAGTTTTAATTTCCTTGTAAAATTGTACAAAGTGAAGTAAAGATCCTGTGAAATCTCGAATTCGGTCTTATTTGGAATTCGGGGCGTTACACTCTTCTTCAACCTTTCGACAGAGAGAGAGAGAGAGCGGGACCTTCGGCGACGGCTGGCGGTGCATGAGATTACGGCGCGGCACTGTGGTGGGGCGGTGCTGTGGTCGGGAAGCGACGCAACAGTGAAGAATGGCGGCACGTCGAGTGATGCTCTGTTCCTCGACTGAAACAGAAGGGAGGAACAGCAGCTCTGGACGATGACGAAGAGGCGGCGCGAGGGATCTGCAGTGGATGCGGGGGTGCACGGGGAGGGGAGCGACGAGGTGGATGGGTTTGAGCAGAAGCGGCAATGGCGATGGGTTCAGCGAAGTTCTTCGGTGTTGGTCGGGGAAGGTTGCAGCGATGTTGGAGGGAGGACGGGGGGTCGATGGAGGCGAGGGCGATTGGGTTTGACAGTTGGAGATGAAATAGAGAGAGGGTTGGAGGAAGATGAAAAGTTATTTTGTTCTGATTTTTTTGGAGAGTGGGAGAAGGATTATTTAATGATAAAATAATACGAGTGAGATGTTGGTAGTTAGGAGATACGGGGGATTGTGGGGGAGGAGATCTGGGTTAGTTGTTAGGGAGTATATGGTTTTGTGGGTTTGGGTAGACTAGGATTTGGTTTTAGGATCCAATAAGGAGATGGGTTTGGGTAGATAATAGTATGGACTTGAAAATGGATTGGGCTAATAAAAGATAACAAGGATAACAATAATAATAACAAAAAGTCCAAGACTCAAAATACATTAAAATAGAAAAGATAACACTATAAAATACAAGAAAAATTTGTACAATCGGAAATAGGGGTTATAACGGCTAACACACCAAGCATGCAAGATTCATACAACATATCATGGATCATGGAACAACATACAAACATGTATCAAGAATCTCGATTATTTCTAAGTTATTTCATGTCGTGTGTGTAACAAAGGACGACTACGGATGGATCAACAAATAGAGACAAGACCTAACAGGGAATTTTCATGAGAACTAATCTAGACACGAGCCACACTATAGGCAGCATTTGGTACTTGTATATAAACAAAAGAATACAAGTTACTTACCTTGGGGGTAGACGACGAAACCGACGAGAATAACAGAATAACGGGAACGGATCCCGGCACGGATCTTGATGACGATCAAGATCAAGATGATATACGGCTGAGATCCAATAGCTGATGGTGGTCACGATCAGATCAAATCGGACGGTCCAGTTCAAAAGATCAAGATCAGATCAAACGGATGGCTGAGATCGCTGATGAAAATGATCATGATCGGATCGGACGGCTGAGAGTCCAAGGGCTGATGATGATCACAATCAGGATGAAAGATCAAATGGCACAGATCTAATATGATGATGAAGATGATCAGATCAGATTGGGAGGAGATCGGGCGGTCCAGATCAAATGATCAACTCCTCTTTGATCAAACAGCAACCCATTGGGCTTCGGCTCTGGCTTAATGGTGGACGGCGACTGGTTCACGAAACGGCGACGAGGAAGGCTGTAGGCGATGGTCGACGGTGTTCTGGATGACGATGGGGGGTCGACTTAATGGGTTGACGGAGATTGTTGGCGTCGAGCGGGGGCGACAATGGGGCACGGGGCTCGACCTAGTCAACGGAAACACCGAGGAAAGCTGCGACAACCGTGGGGCACTAATGGCGGTACAGTGCAGGCAGAGACATGGCAAGGGCGGAAGGCAGGCCGGAGCTGCGGGGCTTGCGGTCGAGGCAAGCAGGAGACAAGGCATCGACTCGGGGTGCGACGGGGGATTCGTGGCTTGGACGTCGACGAGGGGATGACTGAGGGTGAGGCTCGACCAGGGAAGACAATGGTCGCGAGGGGAGGAAGACGAGGGAGGATGGGTTTTCGGAGGTGAGGGAAATGGCAGGAGGTTGGAGATGCTGGAGGTAGGGGATGAAGGGGGGTCGACTGTATAGCGGCTAGGGTTTACACAAGAAGATAGGGTTAGGGTAGATTAGGGTTAATATGTATATATACTAGATTTGTCCGTGGGCACGTGCCTACGGCACGTTTTCAGAACGATACAACATATGAAAAGCTTTGTAAACAGTAAATCAACAATCATGTTGCTCAAGTTTAAATAGTATGACAATAATTAGTTGTAAATAAAAGTTCATGTTTCCATATATATATATATATAGAGAGAGAGAGAGAGAGAGAGAGAGAGAGATAATTAAATAAATAAAGGAGTTGTTTTGGGGGGATTTGAATTTGAGGTTTGGAGAGAAAGAAAATGTGTTCTGTGGGGTTAGATCTGGGCCTTTGATTCTGGGGGAATTGAATGATAGCCACTTGATAGCTCTCTTTGTGTGTTATTATATAGATAGGAGATTAGTGGGTTACGGGTACAGATCCAATAAAAGACTATAGGGTTGTAGAAAATAAATGAATAAATAGATCAATAATAATATAGTTTTACAAATAATCTATTTGTATGCATTAAATCAATACTCAAATACTACTAAATACAATAGAATGTAGGACCTCACAAAAAGATCAAGACTGTATTTGAATCGAACCAAAATATTAGAAGGAGCAAAGTGAAATTACATATTATTTAATTAAATAAATTGGTATATATAAAATCCATACTCTAATAAAAATACAATATAGATTACGATCTATAAGCTTCCAAAAAAATTTATAAACAATAAGTTTATTAACAATAATAATAATAGCCATAATAATAATAATAATAATAATAATAATAATAATAATAATAATAATAATAATAATAATAATAATAATTGTATTACAATATAAAAATCATTGGAAATTAGTTACAAATAAAATTATTGATTAAAAATAGTCTTTAACAGAAGATACAACAATACATTTTAACAAAAAGAATTTGAAAGCGAAAAAAAATTAATTTACAAAATTCAAAATACCGAAAATACACAGCAAATACGTATTTGCGAAAACATGGGTTATATAGTTACTCCACTGTCAAAAAATATCTAGGATGAATCTGGGGTTGCTGCCATCAAGTCTGTGGAACTAGATCTAGATGCAAAATTTGGTGGACGAGTTGTTCAATATCGTGAGGTACAACTGAGAATCAATTTTCAAAGAATTATATAATAAAAAATTAAAATACTAACATTAAAAAATGCTAGTAAGCTCATACCAGATTACACTTCCAACTTCAAGGCAAGATCCTTAGTTCTCTGTTCAAGATTGATTTAAAATGATTTTATTTTTTTTTCGAAACGAAAGTTGAAAATAAAAAAATAACTCAAGAAACAAGAAGTCAAGAACCAAAATTATAAAATACCAAATACCAAGTTACAACCTGTCATTATGTCAACCCATTATTGTTGAATTTGAAGTTTGGACAGTTGAGACTCTTGGAGCCTCTATGCAATTTTTTATTAATAACTTAAATTTTTATTTTTTTTTGAAAAGTTATTAAAAAAATGGGCCCCAAATTTTGGGGGTCCAGGTGGTCACCCTCTGGGCCTTGCCCCAGGGCCGGGCCTGACTGAGCACTATCACCATGGTAGATTTGAGGGAGTGTCATCGGGTTCTTGTTTAAAAACAAGACTCATCTTCTAAGGAAATCGGATGTGTAATTTGCTGCATCTGCTTATAGTGTGCACAATTGGAAAGTATTCTAGTGAGTAGACTATGAGGAACAACATTCGAAGTTTCTAACCATGGTTACAGTTTATCTACAGTTTATTCAAGGACATGCTCATTGCTCCCTATAAAAGGAGCCTCAGGAAACCTTGTGACGGGGGGTGAAGTTCGGGGTGGAGTGAGGTTGCCTTTTCTTTGTCGGAGTTATCTTTGTATGTGGTGGGTGTCCTTTAACATTTGATTTCGATATGAAGGTTCCCTTTTGGAGGTTGATGCCGATATTTGTAGGTTATATTTGTAGTTTGTTTTATGGTGAATGTGTTTGTTTTCTATGTGAGCTAGATATATTAGGTGGATATTGTGTTGTTTCATTATAATGTTTTCAGATAAATAGGTAACCTTGTGGTCATTTTTGTAGTCAAGGGAAGCTATATCACAGTATCTCTTCGAATATCTATCTATTAATTAACACTAGTGTAAAAAAATTCTTGTAATTGTCATATAAAATAGAATTAGCAAATTACTTACAGTAAAAACGCATTGTACTACGATGGGTTAGATTCAACAAATGCAACTATGTTAGCATCAAAGCAATATGTTAGGACCAATAACTACAACTATGGTAGTATCTTATTTAAGAACTATCATGGCAACTTCAAGCTTGGTTCTAGCATACGATAAGATAATAACATATATAGTTTTATTAAGATCCTTATTTGAATTGAAGTTATGGTATAAAACTAAAGATTCTGAGTTCTTTTTGAAAGAAGTACAGGTAGCTATTAACCACTCGAGAAGAGTCAAAAGTCACAAGTAAAAGCGAAGTTGATGTTGGAATTGGTGGTCTCAAACGCATCATAGGAGAGCGATAATTATTGTACTAGTATTAATTTAATAAGAGCATCTCTAACTATGCTAGCCATTTTGGCTCATTAGAATAGGTAAAATAGATAACAATTAGATAATTTGGCTAGCGAAAAAAAAACTCCGCTCTAACCATGCTAAATTTGTTATTTGGAAAATGAAACCGGACCAGATTTAAATAGGATTGTAAATTTGGGAAAGAAAACAAACGAAGTCGAGACCTCGTTACCTCCACTTCTTCCCTCAATAACTCAACAGCATACCTCAACCACTTCACGCCCCAATGAGCGTGACACGTCCCAGAGAGGACGGAGGCTCTGCAGAGGTCACATGGGCTCCTTGAACGAAGCGGGGAGCTCGTAAAAGGAGAGCAGAGGGTTTTTGGGCTACAGGGGGATTTTAATATTGATAGGGGCTCAGAGGAATTTGGGCCCAATTGCTTGGTCTGGGCTTGAATTTCAACAGAAATTCATTAGTGGAGAAAAAATCTGAAAGTCAGCCGGAAAATACAAATGGGCCCAATGAGGGGACCAATATATCTATATCTGTGGAACTGAATGGGCCTAAATAGGGGCCTGGTATCTCAGTTATTACAAATTCTGCGAGTGGGGAGTCTGGTATTGTTGGGAGCGAGATCTGCGTGGAGTTGGATGACGACGACAGTGAAGCTAGATTAAACTTGATGATGACTGCGTCTACTCGGAAGAAGACTATGAATTCAGATGACATCGCAGACCCTTGGATATGTCCCTAGACTATGTCCCATCTACTTACCCATCGTCACAACCAAAGGCCCTTGTCCATCCTCGCAGCGAGAAAGGTTTTAGAGTACAGAAAGTTGCTAAGAGGGCTATTGAGGAGTTCTTGGACAATTACCTATAAATTGCCACTGCCGCTAAGTCCGCTAAGACCAGTGAAGGAGGTGCGCGTTCATTTCTAGCATTTATTTTTAATTTCATGTCGGATTTTGAGATTTTTAGTCTAGCCAAGACTTGTGGTTTAGTAGTTAGCGATACCGATCGGAACGCTCTTCTCCTGCATAAGATTAGGGGATGAAAGTGTGATAGAGTTAACCTTATGTTGAACTCGGTCTCCAGATCGAGTCATGGACCTGACCTTGTTGTAATTAATGGACACACTTTTTTGGAACATTAGAGGCCTAGGGAGGCGGGGTAAGTGGGATATGGTTAGGGATATCATCACAAAGTCTAAAGTCAACATCGTGGGTCTGCAAGAGACCAAATTAGCACATATCTTTAGGCTTAGTAGAGTGGGTGGGAATCGAATCTCCGAGTGGAAAATCTGTGCCTCAGGGGGTATTTCTGTTGGCTTTAATTCACAAGTTTTTAACTGCCTAGATGTGTTCCATGGGCAATTTTCGCTATCAGTTCTGCTTCAACGTCGAGCCGACTTGTGGTCCCATACAATTACGGTGGTGTATGGACCACACTGTGCATCCGCCAGGATGGCCTTCTGGACAGAGCTTCGAACAATTCACGCTCGTTGGCCACACCCTTGGGTGGTAGGGGGAGACTTTAATATTACAAGGTTCGCCTCAGAGCATAGACAAAGAGGCTCTAGTGACACAGAGAGGGAAGCATTTAATGCGGTTATTGCAGATCTTGAACTTATCGATATCCCCATAACGGATAGACTATAAACCTGGTCTAACATGCAATCGACGCCTATTTTGGCTAAACTTGATAGGGTGTTGGTCTCTTTTGATTGGGAGACCACGTTTCCTCTCTCGTGGGCTAAATCTCTTCCTAAACCCACATCGGATCATGTGCCGTTTGTCCTCTCCTCCGATGAAGCACAACCCAGGAAATCCCCTAAATTTAGATTCGACAAAGCATGGTTGGAAGTCCAAGGTTTCCACCACATGGTTAACGATAGCTGGGCCTGCCCTACCACAGGGACTGAAGCGGCAGCCATCTGGTGTGAAAAAATACGAAGACTGAGATCCAAGCTCAGGAAATAGAACCGGACCAGATTTGCATTGATTTGGAGGGCTAAGGACTCCCTTTTGGAGGATATCGAGGAGCTCGAAAAGTTGGAAGAAACTAGAGACCTACTGCAAGAGGAACGGAATAGGCTGCTTCAACTTAGAGAGGACACCGCTCAGCTGTATAGACCAGAGAAAATCAAATGGCAATAGCGATCCAGAATTTTGTGGGTCATGGCTCAAGGAGGGAGACGCGAATACTGCCTTCTTCCATCAGGTTGCCAGTGCCCGGCGTAGATCTAACCTCATTTTCTCGATCTATTCGGACTCTGGAATGTTACAAGGAGAAGAGAATATTAGAAGGGACTTTCAGTCCCACTTTAAGAACCTGTTTGGTTGAAAGGCGGATGTAAGAGTCCCTCTTGCTCAAGACTTCTGGAGCGAGCCCACGGATGACCTGGTCCCAGATCTACGAGTCCTGGAAGCTCCCCTTACGGAAAAGGAAATTTGGGAGGCAGTGAAGCATCTTGGAAAGGAGAAAGCCCCAGGTCTGGATGGTTTCCCAATCCTCTTCTACCATGTCTTTTGGGAGGAAATCAAAGACGACCTCGTAGCCGTATTTGGCGAGTTCTTTGACCACAAGCTCAAGTTAGGTAGAATTAATTATGCTGAAGTGGTGTTGATCCCAAAGAAAGAAGATGCCTTGAAGGTAGGAGATTTTCGGCCTATTAGTCTCCTTAACTGGTCGGTCAAGATCATCACCATGACACTAGCTAACAGACTAGGAAAGGTGATGGACAGACTCATTAGTGGCGAGCAAATGAGATTCATTAAAGGGCGAAGTATCCAGGATTGTATTTCTACCGCTGAAGAAACCATCCATCAATGCCACAGGACGAATGCTAAAAGCTATCTTCTGAAGCTGGACTTCGAGAAGGCATATGACTCGGTTGAATGGGAAGGTCTCCTGGAAACCTTGGCTGTAAGGGATTTGGGGAAAGGTGGGTCAGATGGATACACAAGTGTTTCACCACCAGCAGGACTGCCATCATGGTGAATGGGGTTTTGGGCCAACCATTTTCGTGCAAACGGGGCCTTAGACAAGGAGACCCCCTCTCCCCTCTTCTGTTCACCATTGTGGCAGATGTTTTGCGGTCTATGATGGGTAAATGCAGACAGGTAGGCTGGATCTCACCGGTGGCCAATGGAGGGAGCCGCCAAGGCTGCTCAATCCTTCAGTATGCAGACGACACCCTTCTGTTTGGAAACGACAATGTCAAGAAAACAATATCTTTCAAAGGAATTCTTTATAGTTTTGAACCATGGTCCGGCCTCACGGTTAACTTCTACAAAAGTGCTCTTATCCCTATTGCACTTACTCCTGAGGATGCACGGGACCATGCCAGGATACTAAAATGCTCCATCAAAAATTTCCCCATTAAATACCTGGGGCTCCCGTTGAGACCGGGGAAACTCAAGAAGGTGGATTAGCTACCCATCACTGATCGGGTGGAGAACCGCCTAGCGGGTTGGAAAGGTAAATCATTGTTCCTGGGAGGAAGAGTCACACTTATCAACGCAGCCCTCTCCAACCTACCAACATACTATATGTCCTTCTTTGAAATGCCATGATGGGTTATTCAGAGAATCGATCGCATCTGAAAACGTTGTTTATGGAAAGGTGCAAATCCCGATAAAGGCGGCTATCATCTAATTAGATGGAAAAAAGTGTGCATGAAGAAAAGACATGGAGGCCTAGGTATCATTGACCTTCGTGATATGAATATCGCGCTATCGAGTAAGTGGTGGAGAAAATTTTTCCACCCTAATGGAGAAGGGTGGCAGGATTTCTTTCAGACATATATGCATGTGAATGGAACGAGGAAGCTGGGCTTTAGGGTGGGTCCACGCGTTTCCTGGTTCTGGAGCGGAATTGCTATGGCCTATGAACCTTTCAATAGCTGTGTGATGTCCTCTATTGGAAACGACACTCACCAAATTTTTGTGGGATAAGTGGTGTTTCGATCACACCCTTAGAGGTCTATTTCTTGATATGTATGATCAAGCATCGCACCCACACTGCATGGTTGCAGCAACTTGGAAAAAAAACTCTTGGAATCCGGCCTTTAAACAAACTTTGGACTTGGGCTCTCAGTTTAGACTCATGGAGCTTCAGTCCCACATAGCCAGATCTGAAGTTGAGTGCTCTCGTGGACCAGATAGGAAATCTTGGGATATCGAGAAGAATGGAACCTTCACTGTTCGCTCCCTATATAACAGTATTCATTTTAGGGATTGTCGCCCGAACTGGTCGAGTATCATCTTGAAGGCGAAAACACCACTTAAAATAAAAATCTTCCTATGGCTGGTTCTGAATGATGCCATCCTAACTGATATGGCTGAAAATGGGGTTAAATCGGAACCGTCCAGATTGGGCGCGAATCTCGAAGCTCGGGGGTAAAACGGTAATTTCACATACCAATGGATCCAGAGTGGGTATTGGGTCTCCTTTTCACGAATCCAACAACCCACAAACGAATCCACTCTGACTGGGTACGGGTCCCGACCCGAAGCGAACCCAGATCTACAAAGAGACAAATCAGGGCCACTGATTTGACCAAGTCAACGGGCCAGATTTGCTCTCACCGGGAATCAGGGATTAGTTTCCTAAACAGACTGTGAGGATTTTTCTCCTAACAGTTACACAGGGAATCAAGCCTCTAATCTCTCCCCTGGCGACTATAAATACTTCTCCTCTACCACTGTGACCAGGTAATCACTCTTTTTTCACCTTAAGCTCTCTCTTTAATCACCACTGGTTACTGACAAGAGCGTCGGAGGGTGCGTCGCCGGAATCAACCCCGGTGTCTCGCACTTCCTTGCAGGTTGCGGCAGGAGCAAGAAGGCTTGAGTCAGCTGTTCAGGTTTTCTCGAACTCACAAATCTTATCTGTTTACCCCCACACCGAAATCAGCGGTAACAGATTGGCGCCGTCTGTGGGAAACACCACACGAACAGCCTCAGCCTCTTCCTTGTCGTCCTCTCCAACCATGCCTCCAAAGAAGGTTAGATCTAGAGGGTCAAACCGTGGGGCTAATCCCGCCGACCCTACAGAGGAAGCCCCTGTCAATCCTATTCCACAGCCCGATCTTCCTCCACCGGCCCAGCAGGGCCAACCTCCTCTTCCCAAGCAGCAACCCAACAATGGCCCTTCCGGCCATAATGGTCGGAGGCAGAAGCAGCCCCTCAATCCGGACCATGTTTCGGTTCGTAATGAATCCTCGGATTCAATGGCTTCTCATCACCCCGACCTCCGCGACACGGTCCTGAACCGCCAGAAGGATGAGGACCTCCGCACCCACCTTGATGAGAGGCGGGCCCGAGAGGGAGCCTCCCGCCAGCATCAGGGTGAGCGGTCCCCTCGCCGCCGAGACGGTAGAAGGTCTCCGGACCGCAGAGGCCGGGCGATGTCTCCCGAATGCAGAAGGAGGAGGCCGCATTCCCCCGCGGATCGGCATCATTGGAGGAACAATGACGCACCGATCACTCGTGCCGAGTTCCTACAATTTCAGGACACCGTGCTACAGGCCCTCAACCTTCGCCCCAACGACCAAAATGCCCAGAGGGTACCAACACCCCGCGGGTCGTCAGTCCTCGCCGCCGATCCCGAAGTCCTCTCCCGGCTCCCAGTCGCCAACAGCAGCAGTATAGTCCCCGCCGATCCCAGGACTACCGGCGCTGCAGTCCCCGCTCCCCTTCCTACGAAGAAGAGTCCGGGGGATCGTATGATTACTAGCGGAGGGACGATGCCCTCAACCGCCGTCTCCATGAGGTGGAGAGGCGCATTGGTCGCATGGACAGAGAGGAGGAGTCCCGAGCAGGAACCGTCCGACCCAGCAGACCCCCTTTCTCTCGGTCGATCATAGAGGCCCACATACCGAGGGGTTTCAAACCTCCGCAGTTTGAAACGTACTCAGGGGAATCCGACCCAGTTGATCACGTCGAAAGCTTCAAGACCCTGATGCTGATCCATCAAGCTTCTGACACCGTGCTCTGCAGGACCTTCCCCGCCACCCTCAGGGGGTCGGCTCGGGAATGGTACTCCAGACTCGCCCCCTCTTCCATCTTCTCGTTCGAGCAGTTTGAAACACTGTTCATAACTCACTTCGTGAGTAGCAGGCGAGCTGAGAAGACAAGCCTCTCCCTACTGAACCTGCGGCAGGAAAGGGGAGAGAAGCTGCGGGACTATGTGAAGAGATTCACCGCAGAGGTCAGGTCCATCGCTTCCTTAGACCAGTCGGTGGCGACCGTGGCGTTCTAGTCGAACGTCCTCAATGCCAACCTCTGATCGTCCCTAGCCAAGAAGCCCCCACATAACTTCGCCGACCTCCTTCCGAGGTGCGAGAAGTATATCCGAGCAGAGGAGGCTGAATCCCTCCCGAACTTCGGGGGATCCTCCTCCGGGTCGAAGAGGAAGGCGACGGAGGAAGAGGGGTCCAAGAAAGCGCAGAAGGACAACGGCAGCCAGCGCCGTCCCCCCCCAGGTTCGAGAAGTTCACTCCCCTCACCACCAACGTCTCCACCATCCTAATGGAAGTGGAGAAGGAGGGGGGTCATCCCTCCAGCTCCGAGAATGAACACCCCGGCAAAGAGGAGGAACAAAGATAAATGGTGTCGTTACCATCGGGACCACGGCCACGACACGAACGACTGCCGGGCATTGAGAGATGAGATAGAAGCCCTCATCCGGAGGGGGCAGTTGGCCAAATTCGTAAAGGCTAACGATCGGGCGGACCGCAACACTCCTCCGCCTCGGGGGGCTAACAAGCGCTCCGAGCAACGCGAGGAGACACCCGAGTTCGAGGAAGAACGGGTTCTGCACCTGATCCATGGAGGCCCCATGGGAGGCTCCTCTAATTCCTCTCGGAAGGCCTTCGTCCGAGAGGTCAACTCGGTTCACAGCGCCCCTCCTCCCAAAGGTCTCGGCGTCCCTGTGTCTTTCTCCGATGAAGACCTCGAAGGGGTCCGAACCCCCCACTGTGACGCCCTCGTCATCGACCTCCGCATGGACAACTTCAAGGTGCAGAGGATCTTAGTAGACAATGGGAGTTCGGTCAATATCCTCTTCCTCTCGGCCTTCCGAGGCCTGCAGCTGTCCCGGGACCGTCTCAAGCCGGCCGGTTATACACTCCACGGGTTCACGGGGGTCCCAGTAACTGTCGAGGGGGTGATAACCCTAGGCGTAACTGCTGGAAGCACCCCTACTACCCGGACCGAGCCGATGGACTTCATGGTCGTCGACGTCCCGGCAGCATATAATGTCATTCTGGGCCGACCCGGCCTAGCCGCCTTGGAAGCAGTCCCCTCGGCGTACCATCTTAAAATGAAGTTTCCCATTCGGTCGGGAGTAGGGGAAGTCAGGGGAAACCAAGAGATGGCTCGGAAGTGCTACATGACTTCCACAGGGGGACCGGTGCTCTCCCTCGAGACACTAGAAATCCCCGAGCCGAAAATTCGACCCACGTCCGAGCCGGCGGACGAGTTAGAAGAAGTGCTCTTCTCGGACGAGGACCCGAGCCGGAAGTTCCTCATTAGCAAGTCTCTACCGACTGCGCTGTGCTCAGACTTGGTCAAATGTATCCGGGATAACCGCGACCTATTTGCTTGGTCGGCCGCAGATATGCCCGGCATCTCCGAGGAGTTGCTAGTCCACCGCCTTAGTGTCGAACCATGGTGCAAACCGGTTCAGCAGAAGAGACGTAAGTTCGCTCCCGAGCGACAGCAGGCCATCAAGGAGGAGGTGGATAAACTTCTGAAGGCCAAGTTCATACAGGAGGTAAACTACCCCGAGTGGCTCTCCAATGTTGTAATGGTCAAAAAGTCCAACGACTCTTGGAGAATATGCATTGACTTCACCGACCTAAATAAGGCGTGTCCGAAGGACTCATTCCCTCTCCCGAACATCGACACCCTTATTGATGCCACCTCGGGCCATGAGCTCCTCAGCTTCATGGATGCCTTCTCCGACTATAATCAAATCCGAATGTTCCCTCCGGACATTCCGAAGACCTCCTTCGTCACCGACCAAGGCCTCTATTGCTACCGGGTCATGCCGTTCGGGTTGAAGAACGCGGGCGCCACCTACCAGCGCCTCGTCAACAAGGTCTTCCAGAGCCAGATAGGCCGGAACATGGAGGTGTTCGTTGACGACATGCTCGTCAAAAGCGTCCGAGGCACTAATCATGTGGCCGACCTCCAGGAGGCCTTCGGCGTGTTGAGAAGGCACAGCATGCGGCTGAACCCGAACAAGTGTGCGTTCGGGGTCTCTTCGGAAAAATTCCTCGGCTTCATGGTAAGCCAACGAGGAATCGAAGCTAATCCCAAGAAGATTAAGGCCATATTAGACATGGCCCCGCCTCGGAACGTCAAGGAGGTGCAGAAGCTTACTGGTCGGCTCGCCGCTATCGGTCGGTTCCTCTCGAAGTCGGGGGAAAAGTGCCTCCCCTTCTTCAAAGCACTCAGGGGGGCTAAGGGTTTTGAATGGGGCCAACCACAATAGGAATCGTTCGACCAGCTGAAGGCCTACTTGGTGAACCCCCCTCTGCTCAGCAAACCGGTCCCGGGCGAGACTCTCTTCATCTACTTGGCTGCTTCCGAGCAGACCCTAAGTGCTGTCTTGGTGAGAGAGGAGGACCGGGCCCAAAGGCCTATCTACTACGTGAGCAAGGTGCTTCGGGACGCCGAACTCCGCTATCCGAAGATAGAGAAGATGGCCTACGCCTTAGTCATGGCAGCGAGGAAGCTTCGGCCGTACTTTCAATCCCACTCGGTCGTTGTCCTCACCGACTAACCCCTAAAGCAGATCCTCCACAAGCCTGAGACCTCGGGCCGGCTGATGAAGTGGTCCATAGAGCTGAGTCAACATGACATCTCTTACCAGCCTCGGACGGCAATTAAAGCACAGGCCCTCGCCGACTTCATCGTAGAGTCCACCATCCCTGAAGCCAGCCACGTACCGAATGGACCCCCCATTTGGACAGTCTTCGTGGACGGCTCCTCCTGTAGCGAGGGAAGCGGCGCCGGAATCATCCTGAACGGCCCTGACGACTTCGTCCTCCAGTACGCGATCCGTATGAACTTCAAAGCCTCGAACAATGAGGCAGAGTACGAGGCACTCATCGCTGGTCTCGGACTTGCACGAAGTGCTGGGGCGCAGTGCCTCCGAATCCACAGCGATTCCCAGCTTGTCGTGAACCAAGTCTTGGGCGAGTACGAGGCCAGAGACGAGAGGATGGCGAAGTACCTCGCTAAGGTCTGGGTCCTCATGAGCCGGTTCGGAGAGGCGCTCATTCAACGAGTTCCTCGTGAGGAGAATTCACAGGCCGATGCCCTATCCAAGCTGGCCTCATCCTCCCTACAAGGTCTTGAGCAGACCGTTCTGATCGAGGTCCTCTCTAAGCCGAGCATAGAAGACAAGACACCTGGCTCGGTGGAGTCGTTGCCGGTCGTGTTGCAGGACAATTGGATGAAGCCGTTGGTGGAATTCTTAAGGGACGGGGTCCTGCCCGTAGATCCCAAAGAAGCGCGCCGAGTCAGAACCCGGGCCGAGCGGTATGTCTTGATCGAGGGCATCTTATACAAACGCTCCTTCTCTCAAATAGACGGCCGACCATACCTGAGGTGCCTCTCTCCAGAGCAGGCCGAATATGCCCTACAAGAGCTCCACGAAGGCATCGGCGGGGCACATTCAGGGTCCAGGTCCGTGGCCCGAAAAGCTTTGAATTATGGATACTTCTGGCCGACCCTCCTTCAAGACGCCGAGCGACACGTTCGGCAATGTAACTCTTGTCAGAGACACTCCAGCATCCGTCGCCTCCCTCAGGCCAACCTCGCCTCCCTATCAAGTCCTATCCCCTTCGCAATGTGGGGGATGGATTTACTAGGGCCTTTCCCTCCGGCTCCAGGTCAGTTCAAGTTCTTGATCGTAGCCATCGACTACTTCTCGAAGTGGGTTGAGGCCGAGCCCCTCGCCACTATAACCGAGAACAAGGTGGTACAGTTCTTCTGGAAGAGCATCATCTGCAGGTTCGGCGTCCCCCGTGTCCTTGTGACGGACAACGGGACCCAGTTCACTGGCGCAGCATTCCGAGCTCTGTGCGACGACCTTGCCATCCAGCAGCGCTTCTCGTCCGTCTCCCACCCTCAGTCCAACGGACAAGCAGAAAATGCTAATCGGCAGATTCTCGCAGGCATCAAGAAAAGGCTGGACAAAAGTTCCAAAGGCTTATGGGTCGACCAACTCCCCAACGTCCTGTGGAACTACCGCACGAGCAAGCGGACCCCCACAGGCGAGTCTCCTTTTAACCTCACCTATGGGTCCGAGGCCGTGATACCCCTCGAGGTCGGAATACCTTCCCCTCGGCTCGCAGCCTACGACGAGGAACAGAACGCCAGGGACCTCAGGGCAGACTTAGATCTGATAGATGAGCTGAGGGAAAGAGCGTCGATTCGGCAGCAGAATTACCGAAGAAGGGTCGAGTTGGCATACAACAAGAAGGTCCGACCCACCAACCTTAAGCAAGGGGATTTAGTCTTGAGAAAACTGGCCATATCCTTCCCCAATCAGAAGAGCAAGCTGGCTCCGAACTGGGAAGAGCCGTACAGGATCACGAGGGTAGTTCGGCCCGGAGCATATCGTCTCGAAGATCTAGACGGCAGAGAGATTCCGAGGACCTGGAATGCCGACCACCTCCTAAAATACCAAGAAAGCGCCCCGGCACCACTCTAAGTATCATAGGATGTCGAGCCATTCCTCTCCTCTGACTTGTAACCTATTTCCATAAATTGTACTATGTAAAACGGTTCGCCATCGATTATCAATAAAGAAAGCTCTTTTCGTACTTATGAATTTGTAGGCGTCTCTCCGCTCTTATCATATGTTTTTTAAATTTTGATTTCAACCAATGGTTCGGAGTCCACGTCCGGCTCGACTTTATCTCCTCGGTTTGCCCCCGGACGAGCCAGAGGTAGATCGCCGTTCGGAATTGCTCCCACGACCATTGAACTACACTGATGGTTCGGAGTCCAACACTCGGCTCGACTTTACCTCCTCGGTTCGACTCCGGACGAGCCAGGGGTAGATCGCCGTTCGGAACTGCTCCCACAACCGTTGAACTACACCGATGGTTCGGAGTCCAACACTCGGCTCGACTCCGGACGAGCCAGGGGTAGATCGCCGTTCGGAATTGCTCCCACAACCGTCGAACTACATCAATGGTCCCGGAGTCGAACACTTGGCTCCCAGTCCCCCCAAGCTTGCTTCGCGGCAGACTAGGGGTAGTCCACCCCTCAACTTCGCCAGTGGAGGGATACCGAAGCTACGTTCGACCACATAATCCGAGCAACCTTGCCTAGCAGCCGAAGCCCGAAGCCCTACGCCTTCGGTCGGCTACCGAGCAAGTGCCTTTCCGACCCTGCAAACGGAGAAAACTCACTTTCTCCTCAACTTTCGTGCATGATCTCGATCGGACGGCCCAGATCTTGCCACCGACGCTAAACGACAAGATAGCGTTTTCTTGGGAACTGAGCCGCCTCGAGATTCGTGCCAACATCCAACGGTTCAGATCTTGCCACCGACGCTAAACGACAAGATAGCATTTTCTTGGGAACTGAGCCACCTCGAGATTCGTGCCAACATCCGACGGCCCAGATCTTGTCAGAATCGCTAAACAACAAAGTAACGCCCCGTCGGGAGCTCGTTCGCCTCGAGATTCTCGCCGACGGCACCGTGTGCCCGGCCCCAGGACCTCGGTGTTAGTGTAGGTGCCCTAGAGGCAATACAATGATATCATGTAATCAGTATTATTGACATTATGTTCTATTTGATTATATTAATAATTTATTATGCTTCGTATTTATTGCGTTATAAATGTTAGCATGATAAATATCCTTAGATTATTAATACGAACTATATGAACATAAGATTATATATAGTATAATAATCTTAAATGTCCCTAGTCGAGTATTATTATTATTAGGACAGTAATAATACATTGAGACTAGTATGTTGATTGATTGATGACCACCTCTCATGGGTCATTAGTATAGAGATACTAAAATCAATACATAGGTAATTGTAAGAGTACATTGTACTGGACAGACCCACTGTGAGATTCAACATGGAATAAATAAATATGTGTCATAAGTAATCTCACTGTGATAATGGTGTAATGGTCCTCTGACCTGAAATCATTATATTTCTACACGAGAATTAATGTACTTTGATTCTATCAAAAGTTATCTTTAATCGGGTAATGATAAAGATAGTATTGGGTTCATTATGAATCGTGTGAGAAATGTGAATGATCTAGATGGAATTTAACCCTCCTAATTTTAGGAGAGATATTATCGGTCTCTTGTTTGAGTGAGACTATGAAATGCATGGCCATGCTCAAATATTGATTTGTTTGAATAGTCTACTCATCGATCAAGAAAATAAAGATTAAATTATTAAGAGGATGACACGAACCATGCCTCTAGTTTAATCTATAATATCAAGGTTAAAAGGATTATATTACATGGAGACATTAGTCACGAAAGGTTTAATTGAATCACCAATTATTATTATTACTTGGGTAGCAATGATGTATTACTAGATGCCGCTCATTGTTTATAATTTTATTATTAGATAATAAAATTATTGCCAACGTAATAATAACCTAAAGGGTCACACACTTAGAACGTTTAAAAGGAGTTTTAATTTAAATTCGGAATTTAAATTAAATGATTCGAAATTAGTTATTTAATTAATTGAGTTGGACTTAATTAATTAAAGTATAATTCGAATTTAAATGATAAAACCAAATCAGATTGGTCTTATCAGAAGCCAAACTGATTACGGTTAAGCCCACCTCATTCTCTCTTATAAATACATAGAGATGTATTGGTTTAGGGTTGATCTTTTGGCAACTTAGTTTTCCAAAGAAACCCTAGCCGCTCCAATTGTTGAGAGGCAAGAGGGAAAACCCTAGCCGCTCCAATTGTTGAGAGGCAAGAGAGAGAGAGAGATAGAGGCAAGCTTCATCGGCTAGTACCGGCTCCCTTGATCGTTGGACGATCGGACGTTCGTGTGGACTGCTTTAGAGACGCGGATCTTGCTACAAGGGTTGCGTGGTGACTGAGGACCTCCATCTTTCAGCCTTCGTAAAGTTCCTAAAAGGTAAAATTTTGTTTCTCCATTATCAGCCATGTCTTGTACACAGATCCTGGGGTTAGGGTTTTGGATTTTTTATCTATGTTTTTTCGCTGCATTAGTGCCCCGAATCCCTTCACTCGGTACGGCCAACACACTCACAAGCAAAATAAGAATGCAGAGCAACAAAGGGAATTTTATTAATGATCGGGACACAATACAAAGCTGTCTTTCCACAGTGACAAAGTATCAAAAAACAAAAAATACAGCGCTGACCCATTACACTTGGCCCTCAAACAGAAATGTCTTCACTGGTCTCCTCGGTCGCCAGTCCTTCCACTTCAGCTGTTAGCTCCTCCGCTTCCTTCCGAAGCTTCGCCTCCACGGTCTGTAAGTGATGGATCTCGGAGAGCAAATCATCCCGCTCGGCTAATATCTTCGACTGATTATGCCGAATACACTGAACCCGAAGAGCGTTACTAAAAGCTGTCTGCGAGCCGTCGTCCTCCCCTTCGGGGGTCGCCTCGATGATCCTGTTCTCCAAACGCTGGATCTCGGCGTCTCGTTGGCCGAGGACGAACTAAAGGTGGGCCCGCTCGCTCTCAGTCCGGTGCAACTTCAGCTCCACGCCACGAAGTCGCTCTTGGCACTTCAATGAGCTGAACTTCGTCGCCCCTGAAATCACCTCGGTCTCATCGTCCTCGTTAGAGCTGTTGGAATCCGAGTCATGGACTGCCACCACGAGCTGAAAAGAAGGGAAAACGGATAGCAAAATTTCAATATACTACCGAAGTCCAACACTTGGAAATTTTCTAAAGAAACTTTCAGATTCGCATTCAGATATAATAGTGTTACAGACGGCCGAACCGACCCTACAATTAGGTTTTACAACAACCAACAAAAATGAAAAACAACATGATTAGGGCCTCTTCGGAAGGGGAACGCTTCGGTTTAGGGAAACGTGAGGACGACGAGGCCTGCCCTCCGAGCTCGATCCTAAACCAACGAAGCGCGACCCCCCTTCGCTGCTGGCTCTAACTGCGGCGCCGACCGAGGCTCCGCTCGACGAGACGGCCACACTGCTCTGAGCGTCGGCGGGACTCCGCCTGATCATAGGCAAGCGTGTCGCAAGTTCGTAAAATGTAATCCCTCTCTCACTCTCTTCGCGGGTACACGACGTGCTCCGGACGTTGGCTCTCTCGGGCAGGGGCTTGAGCGACGCGACCTCCTCCTCCAGTTCGATGATTCTATCCCTCAAAGCATCGTCCTTTGCCAACTTCTTCAGTCGAGGGAGCCTCGACGAGCCCGAGGCGTTGGCACTATCGGTCGCAAGCCGTCGGTAATGGGTGGCCTCGATCCCCCTATCTATAGTAATCCTCCTAAGCTTGTCGACCTCGGCTAGTAGCTTCTTGTGCTCGGATGACACCTTCTCCAGCTCGGAAGCAAGCTTCTCTTCTTCCGCCGAACGGTCTCGCCCCGCTACCTCCAAGTGTCGGATTTTGGCCGAGAGCTCTTCGTTCTTCCGCTCGGCGACGGCGAGCTCCCCACCAAGCCGCTCGACCTCGCCCTCAAGAGCAGAGACCGGGGGTCGTTTTCGTAGTTGCGCCAACTCGCGACACTTCCCCCTGGCCAGCTCCTTTACCTCCCCCAGTTCCAAAAATAAGTAAAAGTGCTTATCACGGCTCAGTGACAGCTCTCGCTTCGTCTTGGCTAACTCTTTACGGAGGTACGAAACCTCCGTGATCGGACCGAACTTCACCTGAAAAGCAGAGATAAATCCGATGGGACAATACTTGGAAACATCTACAACTAATCACACACAAATCCGAGACTCAACACTTGGATAAATTTTGGCCAAACACGCTGTTTTCATTTAAAACCGAGAAGAAAGTCTTTACAAAGAGCGGTGGCCGGTCCGCAGTTAGGCTTACAAAAAGAAACAAAACGACAAAAGACTAAAAGAGACAACCGAGTCAGGGGTCGACCTTTTTGTTGTTCGGGTCCGTCGACCCCCCAGCCTTGTCCTCGCCGCCGCCCCCGCCTTCGCCTTCGCTCCCGCTCTCCTCCTCGGAGTCGTCTTCCTCTTCACCCTCGGCCTCGGTTTCTCCTGGGCCTTCGATGCCTTCCGTCTCTCCCACGGGGTCGAGCATCCCCTCGGGAACCTCCTCCTCCCCTTCCACGGGGTCGTAAAAACGACAGGAAGACGTGTCGAAGCCCGGGTTCCTGGCGGCCACGTGGAGCAAGGCTTGACCGTAGGCGTCCTCCATGTTCTGGAGCATGTGTTGCGCGGCCTCCTCCTACACAGCCTTCTTCACCTTCTTCACCTTCCTCTGGTGTTTGGCCATGAACTTCTCGGCCCTCTTCCGAGCCCTCTCCGCTTCCGACCGAGAGTTGGCCAGCTCCTCCTTCAGCTCGGCAACCTCCTTCTCCGATGCCTCAAGTTTGGTCGTCGCGTCCTTCGACAGCTGGATGGCATCGGCCAGCTGCTTCTCCAGCCCAGCCACTTCGGCACCCCTCTTCGTCGAGAGGAGCTGCTCGGCATCAAGCTGCTTTGCAATCTTGACGCGCTCCACCCTCTCCCGCTCATGTTCCCGTTCCTTGTCCGCGAACTCCTCGAGCAGGAAGTTGAAGTGGCAGAGGGTCTGAAAAGAGAACAAGACATTAGAAACCGAACCCAAGAACTTGGAAAAATCTCAGAATAAGTTTCAACGAGGAAGCTCGACCCACTTACCGACATGGTGTTCCGAGCGATCTGCATCGCGGCGTCCCCTGCTAGCCCGGCCTTTAGGGTCGCTCGATCCTTTGGGGTCGGCAGGTGCCTCACCGCTTCCATGCAGATGTTGCCGTCGCCCAAGAAGCCGTCGACATTCATTACCTGCCAGTCAGGGACGAAGATCTGCTTGTGATGCTCGGTCAAAATCGTCTCCGCCTCGGCAATGAGAGGCGGAACTTGGAGGGACATCACCTCCTTCACGCCGAACGCACCGCTCGACGAACCGGGAGCATCCCCCTTTGAGGCAGGTGTCGGCGCACCCGAGGCAGGAGGGTCGAGGACCATGACCTCCCCCTGCTCGAGCACCATGACCTTCGGCTGGTCGGCGACCTTCGCGACCGAAGGCTTCTTCGAGGCTCGGCCGTCTTGAGGCCCCGCCGAAGGCCTCTTCTTCTTCGCCTCCTGCTCCGACCTGCCCTTCGCCATCAGAGCTTTGTAGTCCAGCTTCATCGTCTCTGCACAAGCCGAATGAAAAAACTTAGAAAAATTTTCATGAACTTTAAGCAAAGGATATAAATACCAGAAGCATACTAGGATCGATCGGACTGAGACCCCCTCGGAACAGATCCTCCTCGGTAATGTCTTTCCAGCTTAGCGCTGGCAGGGCAAAGAGCTTCTTCTGGACCTCTGTCTCCTTGTCACTCAGCACCGTCTCCTTCTTGGTTCGCTTAGGCAGACCATCCTTCGCCCAAATTGTCGGTATCACCCACGGCGTGGGGGCTCGGATGATGAAATACTTCTCCTTCCAATGTTTGATCGAGTCCGGATTCTCGATCAACTTCACGCCCATTCGGGGCGAAAGATAGAACCTTTGTTCGTCTCGCCTTGGCTGACAAGGTCAGTAGAGGCTCCGAAAGAGAAACATACTCGGCTCGGCACCAACCTCTTGGCACCGGAGGACGAATGCCATGACGTGCCTCCAAGTGTTCGGCATCAGCTGGGCGGGGCTCAAACCGTACCATGTCAAGACATCCACAACGAACGGGTGGAGGGGAAAACGAAGTCCAGCAATGAGGGAGTCGACTGGAAAGACTCACACATCTGACGAAGACTTCGTATTGGCTCGGAAACCCGGCCCGGGGAGGAGCAGTCCGTAGTCGGCAGGGATCCGGAAGCCCTTTCGGATCAGGTGAAGATCGGCCTCCGTAAGAGACGAGATGGTATGGTCCACCTCGGACAGCTCTCTCGGTTCATTCTCCTCCACCACCTTAGCCGTGCCCTGGGTCACTTTCTCCAAGATGTCCTCGGCATAGTCCCGTACGCCCCCCACGCTCGACAGAGCAATGGGCTGCCGACCGAACGCTCCCGCAGTCTTCGGCGTTTCCACGATCGTAACCACCGCTTTACCCTTCTGGGACACCGCCGCGACTTCCTTAGGCAGCTCGGCCACCTCGCCCTCTCTATCCGGACGTACGACGTGCTAATCGGTCGGCTCCGGAACCACCATCTCCTCTCCTCCGCCCGCTCGGCCAACGGCTTGCTCCGAAGCGGGGGTCTCATCCGTAATCTTAACCATTTTTCTAAAAGAGAAGGGAGAGAGACTGACCTCGAAGTAACAGCTACGGTCGGAAAGTTCACCGGAAACAAGAAACGCCTCGCCGCGTCAACTAGCACCACCACCAAGGAGCTGAAAACTTCGAAGGCGAAAAGTAAAAACTGAAGAGAGAGAGTAAAAGTAAAAAATGAGACTTGGTCTAAGGGGGGGTGGAGATTTATAGTAAAAATGGAACGTCCCTTGGACTTCCAAACGAAAAAGCACGACTCTTGGGCCGCTCTCGAAACGTCGCGAAGGCCCAACACAACCGTCTTCTTCACCAAGTCAACTAGCTCGGCATAACGGGACCGGGAGCCAAACAACACGCAATCAGACCGCGCCGGCAAGAGACCGGTCGGCTACCGAGCAAGTACCAATCCGAGCTGGCAAACGAAGAAAACTCCCTATCTCCTCAAACTTCGCGTAAAATCTCAATCAGACGGCCCAGATCTCGCCGAGAACACTAGACGACAAGATAGTGTTTTCTCGGGAAATGTGCCCGTCTCGAGATGCGCGACGCCATCCAACGGTTCAGATTGCGTCAAGTCGCTCGGATGGCCTACACTTCCTCCATATCCCACCTCTGTCTGAAGAAACCAGAAAAAATTTTTAATTCAAAGTTTTAAGGCACCGCCCTCGGCGTGCCCCCCGGGCCCCAAGTCTCGGTCGGCATTCCGCCGACCCACGGGGCCCAGTCAAAGGCAGATCGGCACTCCCCCCATCTCTAACTCCTCCGGGTTGACATCCATCAGAAGCCATCAACTCGGAAGGAAGACAGAGATGGGAGGAGACCCATCATTCTGAAGTTGTTGCAGTCCCTCGGATCCGGACCCAGGTCATCATCTCTTCTACTGTGATCTTCCCCGACCCTGACACCCACATCGGGCCAGTCAGAATCGGGAGAAGACCACAGTGGAAGAACGACCACCCGTCCTCCCGAAGCAAAGTCGTCCCTCGGCACCGGACTAGGGTCATCACCTCTTCTACCATGACCTCCCCCGACCCTGACACCCGCGTTGGAGCACTCAGAATCGGGCGAAGATCATGGTGGAAGAACGACCACCCGTCCTACCGAGACTATCGCCCCTCGGACCCGGACTTCGGTGGTCTACCCTTCGGCCCAAACCTCCCCAGACCCTGACACCTCCACTCGGGCCATCAGAGTCAGGAGAAGATTTGGGCGGAAGAACGGCCACCAGTCCTTCCGAAGCGAACCCCTCCGTCGGATCCGGACTACAGTCGTCACCCCTTCTACCATGATCACCCCCGATCTTGACACCCCCATCGGGCCAGTCAAAATCGGGTGATGATCATGGTGGAAGGGCGACCACCTGTCCTTCCGAACGAACTCACCCCTCGGATTCGGACATGGATCATCACCTCTTCCACCATGATCTCCGCCGACCCTGACACCCACTATGGGGCAACCAGAGTCGGCAGAAGATCTTGGTAGAAGAACGACCACCCGTCCTTCCGAGGTAGCTCACCCCTCGGCTTCGGACATGGATCATCACCTCTTCCACCATGATCTCCCCCGACCCTAACACCCGCGTTGGAGCAGCCAGAGTCAGGAGAAGACCATGGTGGAAGAACGACCACCCGTCCTTCCGAAGTAACTCGCCCCTCGGGTTCGGACTACGGTCGTCACCACTACTGCCTTATTCTCTCCCGCTCCTGACATCCCCTTAGGAGCCGTGAGGAACGGAAGAAGAACAAGGCAACAGAGCGACCACCCGTCCTTCCGAAGTAACTCATCCCTCGGGTCCGGACTATGGTCGTCACCACTACTGCCTCGTTCCCCCCCCCCCCCCCCGCTCCTGACATCCACTTTGGGGCCGTCAGGAACGGGAGAAGAAGAAGGCAAAAGAGCAACCACCCCTTCGGACCTCGAAAGAGAAGTTATCCATGGCAAATACCTCCGAGGTTTGAAACTCTACATATGTTGCGACTGAAATGACAAAGGAAGTGGGATACTTATAAGCTCTCCTCCCAGATCTAGCCATTATGACCCTCGGAAGTTGAAACGCCACGCATTAATTGAAGGAATCGTCCTTAATAACCTAGGGAAGGTGGAACGCCGCACAAACCCTGGGGCACCATTAATGTCCTTGGGAACAGGATCATCTCGAAACTCGTTGCGCTGAGTCGCTCGGACCGCCGAAGCCCCACGCTTTCGGTCGGCTACCGAGCAAGTGCCTTTCCGACCCTGCAAACGAAGAAAACTCACTTTCTCCTCAACTTTCGCGCATGATCTCGATCAGACGGCCCAGATCTTGCCGAGGACACTAGACGACAAGATAGTATTTTCTTGAAGAATGTGCCCATCTTGGGATGCGCGCCATCATCCAATGGCTCAAATTGCGCCACGTCGCTCGATCTGCCGAGACCCCACGCCTTCGGTCGGCTACCGAGCAAGTGCCTTTCCGACCCTGCAAACGGAGAAAACTCACTTTCTCCTCAACTTTCGCGCATGATCTCGATCATACAGCCCAGATCTTGCCGAGGACACTAGACGACAAGATAGTGTTTTCTTGAGAAATGTGCCCGTCTTGGGATACGCGCCATCATCCAACGACTCAGATTGCTCCACGTCGCTCGACCCGCCGAGACCCCACGCCTTCGGTCGGCTGCCGAGCAAGTACCTTTCCGAGCTCGCAAGCGGAGGAAAAAGTGTCCGAGCGATAACTACCGTTAGATCCTTCAGAAATTCGTGCTTCTAATGATGAACGGCCTAGATTGCGCCACGTGCGCTAAAAGACAAGATAGTGTTTTCTTGGGAAATGTGTCCGTCTCGAGATGCGCGTCGTCATCCGACGGCTCAGATTGCGCCACGTCGCTCGGCCTGCCGAGACCCCATGCCTTCGATCGGCTACCGAGCAAGTGCCCTTCCGAGCTCGCAAACGGAGAAAAAAGCATCCGAGCGATAACAACCGGCGGATCTCTCAGAAATTCGCACTCGTCCATGATCAACGGTTCAGATCAAGCCACGTCATAAATCGGTATTAAAAGTCGTTTTTTATTTATTTAAATCGTTTTATTTATTTAAAAATTGCGAGAAAATTGCTAAAAATTCGGGAAAATTAACTAAAAATCCTACAAAATAATTAAAAATTCGGGGGCACATTTTTAAGCCCCTGAACGAACAATTGTTGCCTGGGATGTACTGTTAAGGCCCCGAACGATTAGTAGGCACGTCGCAAAATTGAATAAATAATCCGAAAAAATAAATGAAAGGCCGTCAAATACCCAATATGACTAAAGAACAGCACATGGCATCAAAAATTACCTCACTACCCCCTTCGAGATTCAAACTCCTCCACTTTGGACTCCGATACAACTCCACTAGCCACCAAAATAGTCAAACTACTCCTTAAAGGCTGATCACACTCAGTCTTTAGGAGTGGGGGGCTCGTGATATGGCTGAAAATGGGATTAAATCGGAACCGTCCAGATTGGGCGCGAATCTCGAAGCTCAGGGGTAGTAATTTCACATACCAATGGATCCAGAGTGGGTATTGGGTCTCCTTTTCACGAATCCAACAACCCACAAACGAATCCACTCTGACTGGGTACGGGTCCTGACCCGAAGCGAACCCAGATCTACAAAGAGACAAATCAGGGCCACTGATTTGACCAGGTCAACGGACCTGATTTGCTCTCACTGGGAATCAGGGATTAGTTTTCTAAACAGACTGTGAGGATTTTTCTCCTAACAGTTACACAGGGAATCAAGCCTCTAATCTCTCCCCTGGCGACTATAAATACCTCCCCTCTATCACTGTGACCAGGTAATCACTCTTTTTTCACCTTAAGCTCTCTCTTTAATCACCACTAGTTACTGACAAGAGCATCGGAGGGTGCGTCGCCGGAATCAACCCCGGTGTCTCGCACTTCCTTGCAGGTTGCGGCAGGAGCAAGAAGGCTTGAGTCAGCTGTTCAGGTTTTCTCGAACTCACAAATCTTATCTGTTTACCCCCACACCGAAATCAGCGGTAACACTAACTAAAGAGAACCTGGCTAAACGTCAACCGAACACGGACACTATCTGTGGGCTCTGCAATGCGGCACCTGATACTAGGGACCATCTATTCCTGGAGTGCCCTAGGAGCAAAGCGGTCCTTGTTGAGGTACTTAGTGCCCTGGGTACAGGAGACTACCCAAGTAAATACGAGGACCTCTGGGTCGACACTAAGTTCGCGAACGAGAGACGTTCTATGAGAGAGGTCTGGCTTATTGCTATCGCTACAACGACCTGGGTCTTTTGGCTTGATAGGAATAACTGTTACTTCCGTAGGACTAGTAATAGTATTTCAGGTAATTTGACTCACATTATGCATCTTATTTTATTTTGGGCTTCTGTCGCTGCAACAGGTCCTCGTGGGAGAATTGCCAATGTCTTCCAGATCGAGGAGTACGACGACGAGGAGATCGAGATTGGAGCGACGATCGACTGAGTGACATGGTTGTACGGTGGATAGACCCCCACCACCCCAGGGCTTTGTTAGGGGGAGTTTGTTGTGTTGTGTAGTACTTTTGTTGGGAAGAGTTTGATGCTTTGATGTTCTTCTATAAAAGCATATATGTACCTTCCTGTTGTCCCACCCCCCCATGCTAGGGGAGGATTTATGTTTTCTTTCATGTATTGTAGGCTTTGTATTTGGCTCAATACTCCGAGTTTGTTTTATTAACTCCTTATTAATGAAACAGGGTGGCCATACTACACCTTTTCCTTCAAAAATAAAATAAAATAAATATTATTAGTTTTATTTACTAATGTATTAAAGCCCAAAAAAATGCCAAGCAATTGAAACAATTAGAGGCCAAACAATTAAAGGTGTGGAGCTCGCGATGACGGCTTCTTCCCATCAGGCTCTCGCACCCCCGTCGATGTTCGTTGACTCTGTTGTTGGCGACCCCCCCACCCAACGATCATAACCATCACGACAACGCCTGCCCGTGTGTGAGAAATTACCTAAGAGAGCACAAACGTGAGAGGCCAAGGTATCTTCCTCATGACTCTCTCTTTAGCTGAAACTTTGATTGTGGTGAGTGAGAGTTGGTTGCGAGCATTGACAACTACAGCCATCACGACTGTGCCATCCCCCTCATCATCAACCCGAACAACTGCAATGCCACTGCCCATCGTGGCAAGAGGAGAAGGTGATTCTTCAACAGTTATGTTTTGGTTTGAGTTTTTGGTTGTGAGAGGGAGGGAGAGAGTGAGAGGATGTTGTTCTTCACCACTCTTATTTAGTACATGCTTGTGTGTGGAAATTACCTGAGAGAGCACGCACGTGAGAGGCGAAGGTATTGTCACACCCCGCTTCCCAAAATACCGGAATACGAGCACGTGACATGGCCCAACGAATGATTTCAACATCATCCATAAGCTGTACCAGTCTTAATTCAACAACATGAAAGAAATAATTACAACCACGCAGATAAAATATAATCACATAAACAGAATAAAATTCAATTACCAAATCTGGGATACAAGAAGTTACCAAATAGTTCGAGAATATGAAATGCAGTAACAGTTCGACGAGTTCCTTTCAGTTACCCATCACTGTACCTGTATGACATAACTCAAAAAAAAGGAGAAAGAGAACCCGTTAGAGCAAGCTTCGGGCGATAAGTAGTAGGAAGCAGTAAAATAGGAAATAAAGGACTATATAACAAGAGCATAAATCGGAACGATATCGGAGTCAATAAATGATAAACGGTAACAAAATCAAAGTTGGTAATCAACAATTCAGGAATCAGGAATCAATGCTTTATAACTAGTATTTAGTATTAGTATCAATGTTCAATGTTCATTTTTCTCTATAAGTCTATTATTCATTTTAATCCTAACTAATGTACGTACTACTGTATCCCATACTACAGGTTCCATGCATACAATCAATTTCGTTTAGGCTAAGGTGGTAGATTCTATAGATCATGTACTCGGTAACGATATTCAATAATGATCGATCACCGAATCAATCAAGATACTGTAGTCAGTAATCTACAATTAATCGATGACCGATATGACCAATAGACCAATAGACCGATAGACTGATAAATAGGGAAACACGGACCCTTCCTCCGAGTACAGTCACTATGTCATCAATTACCCTAGTCAACCCTTAACCCCGGCTTGATTAACATTTTATTAACAGTCATTTATGAACATGCATGTGATCAATGTGGGCGATGATATCCATACTCATGCAACAGGTACAATCGATGAGACCAATAGCACTAGTAAAATTTCAAAATAATATCAAGTAGCATTGGTATCGGGTTGGGTCGGGTCGGGTCCTTCACTACCCGGACCCGAACCCGGTTCCCTACGAGTCCAAAAGTTGGACCCGAACCCGGACCCGTGAGGACCGAGTCTGGGTCCTATTAAAGTATTCCTACCTATTCGGGTAGGAGAGGGAGTGTGAGCGGCGAGCGGAGGCGGTGAGTGGATGATTTTGAATAGATGAGAGAAGAAAACAACATGAGTTTTGAGTTTGGAAGAGGAAAATTTAGAATTGAGGAGGAAGGAGGGGAGGGATGAGGATAGAATATTTATTTTTATGTTGATTTTTCGGATTTTTTTAACGGGTCTGGGTCCGGGTCCGGGTCGGGTCTCTTTTGAGCGGACCCGGACCCGAACCCGAAAGTACAACGGGTCCCATTTTAGGACCTGGACCCGGACCCTGATAGGCTGGGTCGGTTCCGGTCCAATGCCGGGTCCGGGTCGGGTCCGGGTCGGGTCCGGATCGGATCCGGATTTCGGGTATTTATACCGATGCTAATATCAAGACTATACAACACATGGATATATATGATACAATTCATTAAATATGGAAAATACAGGTTTATATGCATAACATGATAATATATGGACTAAGTGTACTACGATTTCTATGTGCAAGATTTTAAGTTATTGTGTCAGGAACCGGGTCAAAATCTCAGTACGAACTCGGGCAATGACAAGGTAGTATTTTGAAAGTTCCATAATACAAATAGCTTACGGTTCAAGTTTTATTTCAATATATAGCAATGGCACGATAAGACAACTATGAATCAACAACATTATACAATAAAGAAACAACGGAGTTCAATTAAATGTGATATTCAAATTGATTACTACCTGCCGGATTTCAAAAAGTGTTTTCTTGAACTAGAAACAATAAATAAATATAAAAAAAGTTCAAGAGACGCTTGTCTGTTAGGAGACGATTCTGAATATAAAGAGAATAACGGGATTAGGATCCCGGGCGACGATCCAAAGCATGTGCGAACCACGTGCAAGAAACCAAAACAGCAAAGTAGGTCCACAAAATAGCAAATCCCTACACTTCCCAAAACATCAAACACCACTCAAACAATCCTCCACATACAACACAGCAACCGCCAAGTGCAGATCTCTTCACACAAAACACCAAACAACAAAAGTAACCAATCCCTACTCCACACAGAACAACACACACCAAATCCCACCAATCCCGTCTCTTCAAAAACACTCCTGTTCTTCTTCTCCACAGCGACAGAGGGAGAAGGAGCGGCTCGATGGCGGAGGAACTGCGATGACTGGCGATAGCGTCTACTAACACCGCGGTGGACGACGGCGACGCACACGATCGAGGAGTGACACAGCGATGAGGACGGTGGGGAAACTGTGTTCTGTTTCTTCACCGAAACTGAGGAAGAAGACGGAGACGATATGGCTGGAATTCGAGCTTGGACGTCGACGATGAGGGGGTCTCCGGTGGTTAGCGAAGAGGATCGAGGTGGGTGGCGATGGCAAAGAGGGTGTTCGGGAGTTCGATGAGGGTGTGGGTTTCGGTTGTGGTGGGGTTAGAGGCGATGAGGACGGGGATGGTGATGGCGAAGATTGGGTTCAAGTGCAGTGGAAATGAGAACAGGGAAGGAGGGTGAGAGAGCGACGGGAGATGGAGAAGGGGGGTGAACAGGGAGATGGGGAAGGGTAGCACGGTAGGTGGCGGGTTAGCACAGGAATAGGGGGGGGGGGGGGTAGGGTTATTAGGTTAGGGTTAGGTTATATGATTAGTATATATAGGGTGTTTATGAGTAGGTTTTGGGCTATTGGGTATACGGGTTAAATCCAGTAAGAGAATGTGGGCTATAGGGTATTTCAAATTCAATAAGAAATTAGGCCAAGAAATAGATCATAGGATTTTTAAAATATACATATAAACATGCATTAAAACAATTAATGAAATACAAATAGATAAGTATGTTCGGGCTTTACAATACTAATAATAATAATAATAATGATAACGATAAAAATAATAACAATAATAACAATTATAATAACAATAATCATAACAAAATAATAATACTAATAACAATAACAATAATAACAACAACAAAAATAACGATAATAATTACAAGGATAAAAATAACAATAACAATAATAATAATAACATTATATAATAAAATATAAATTCATTAAAATAACCCAAATATGAGTAATACTAAATATAATAGTCGATCAATAAGAATAGAAAGATAGAAATTAAAATATACCATTATTCGAGATAATTAAAATTTTCGATTAGAAAAATACTTTAATGAAAATCCGAAATGAATTTAACACAAGGTAAATTATAATTAATCAAAATACAGAAAATATTCAGAAATGTTTATTTATGAAAATGGGGGTTACAGGTATCCTCCTCACGGCTCTCTCTTTGGCTGTGGTTTTAGTTGAGGTGTGTCTGCAAGTTTGTGGGAGGAGGAGAAGGCAGAGTTCGGCGGATATCAAAATCCCGTCTGACTCGCTTCAGGTGGATGTGCGCTGCCATGAAAGCGAGACACGAAGCTAAATTGACGTACAAACAATTTGATGGGCTGAGCATTGTGATTGGACCTAAGATAGGGTCCATTACTGCTATAGAGGATATGCATTGGTTAGACCTCTTCGATAGTGTTAAAGACTATCAGTTTGTTGGCCCAACCTTCAGGGTTTGTTGAGAGATCTCTTGTTGTCTGTACAGGTCATGTTGCTTTATGTTTTATTTTCTGTTCGTAGAATGTACTATGGCCCAATACTCTGTGTTTGTTTTATTAATATCTAATTAATGAAATAGAGTGGTCGTATTCCACATTTTTTCTAAAAAAAATTAAATTAAAGGCCAAACATTTTATAAAAAAAAAACAAGCCCAATTTTTAAGGAAAAAAAACTAAGATGAGGGGTTTTTTATTTATATAAAAAAGGTATATCGTACGATATCACATAGATCCAGCAATAGTTAGGATAGATCCAATGGTTCCTTTTTCATTTCTATAGCATATCATATATATTAGTTGTTTAGAAGAATATATTTTCGGGAAAAAGAAATAGCCTCTGATCTCGCTTTTTTTCCTTTCGCGATCTCCTTTTTTTTTGCGATATGTGTTTTTTTTCGCGAGTTTTTTTTCTTCTTCGCGATCTTAGTTCGGGTTTTTTTTTTTTTTTTTTTTTTGATTTTATTTTATGGTTTTGGGAGGAGGAAAGAACGGAAGAGAATTTTAGCGAGCGATACAAACTTGTCAGATCTATCGAGTGAATATAAGAAATCTATTTTGGCCAGTGTTTTTACGAGTTCCGTTGGAGCATATTTTTATCTTCAAATTAGCTATTTCGGCTAAAATTAAGGAATAGCTAGCGTGGCTGGAGACAAACAAAATTAATTACTTTATTTAAAATAAATAATTTTACGTATTTCAATTTTATTTAACTAGTACACAACAATACGAAGTTGTACAAAAGAGTAGTTAAATTTTGTAGGAAGAACAACCCCATTTCAACTACATAATAATTTTATTTTATTTATTTATTATTATTTTTTGGAAAAATATTGTAGCCACGACACGTATACACTCACACAATAATTCTATAATAAATGGTTAATACAAGCGGGAATTGAACCTCCATAGTTAAGAGGCTTACCAGCACGGCCGGCCCTGAGTTCCTGGGGGCCCAAGGCGAACTCCCAAAATGGGGCCCCCGATACATTTTAAAAATAAAAAAATTTGCGTTGCATGCAATATACGTGCCTATATTTACAAGGAGAGTACAAATTTGGGGGCCCTAAAATTGCAAATTATCCGGGGGCCTAAGGCGGCCGCCTCACCGGCCTCAAGGGTGGGGCCGGCCTTGCTTACCAGTTACCACTAGACCACAATGACACTTACACCACATAATATTTGAACATTTCCTCATAAATAAATATCTTTAATCTCTAATCTCTAATATTATAATATAATAATCTCTAATCTCTAATATATAATAATATTATAATTGGGGAGTTGGAGTTGTCATTTGTAGACAACATGTAATTTGTAGACATTCAACCATCTAATCTCAGCCATTCATTTTTAAGTGTGAGTTAAATTAACCATTCATTTACTCAACTATTGTTAGTGATCAAAATACCCTCAAAGTTCAAAATTATTTACGACATAATTATTTACAAAAGTGTCACTCACATAAAATAAAAGTTTGTGTCACTAGGGGTAATTTGTAAAGAGTGTGTGATGAGTAAAGAGACGTCTCAGGTTTGAGGCCATATTATGTCTTATTATTTACTATATAAAAAAAATTAATTTGAATGTGCATCGCATGTGCAGATTACTAGTAATAATAATCTCTAATCTCTAATCTCCAATCTTTAATATTATAATGAGAGAGTTGGGGTTGTCATTTTTAGATAACCTGTAATTTTTAGACATTCAACAATATAATCTCAGCCATTTATTTTTATTAGTGGGAGTTATATTAACCATTCACTAGTTATCTGCATGAGTGTGATGCACACCCTAATAATTAAACTAAAGGTCCAAACTATCTCAACTAAAAATAACCATTTAATCTTAAAATTCAACTTATTCAGCAATCTTATCAAAAAAATAATTACTATTTCCTCCATAAAATCCAAACTTACCAACATAGATTTTCCGATTTCTCGCTCATCGACTTCTTCCCTACACACAATAGTTGTTGTTATACACTTGTAGAAGGTTCTTCAACCCGTCCTTAGCTCTCTTATGGTCAAACCCAACACCTTCATAGCATCTAGGGCAGCCTTTGCACTCGGAGGTGGCTCCATCCTGAAAACCACAATAATCTAAACCTACCCACATACACAAATCAACAATAAAATCGTTCTACGGCTACTTACAAAATGTGTGACGAAGAGGGTCTCGAATTGCTCGAAGGAGAATATTGAGGATGGGGCGAGGCGAGAGTACCATTCTCGAGCTGGGCCCTTGAGAGTTGCGGGGAAGGTTTTGCAGATGAGAACATCGAAACTTGATGGATGAGCATTAGGGTCTTGAAGCTTTCGATGTGATCGACGGGGTCAGTCTCCCCGGAGTAGGTCTCAAATTGAGGAGGCTTGAAGCCGATTGGTACAGGTGCATCCATTATGGTTCGGGAAAAAGGAGGTCTGCTAGGATGAAGGGTCCTTCCCCTAAGCTCTTCTTCTCGGTCTAACTGACCCAAGCACCTCTCCATCTCATGGAGACGGCGGTATACAGCGTCATCCCTTCGACGGTAATCAGCCGAGCCTCTAGACTCGTCTTCGTACAAGGGAGAGCGGGGGCTACGACGTCGGTAGCTCCTGGAGCGACGAGGACTTGGAGTACGTCGGGAGTTGCTAGGAGCGGGATGAGGAGTTGGGGATCGTCGGCGAAGACTTCGAACCGGAGGAGGAGAAGGAATCTTTGGAGCATTAGTGTTAGGACGGAGATTGAGAGCTTGCAGGACGGTCGCTTGGAACTGCTGGAACTCGGCACGAGTGATGGGTGCCTCATCGTTCCTCGGCTGTTGCCGACCTGCAGGGGAGTGTGGTATTCTTCTGTGATGCTCGGGGGACTCTCTTCGCCCCCTTCGGATAGGGGACCTTCTGTATTCTCAGCGGCGAGGAGATCGCTCATCCGGACGGTGTTGGCGGGAGGTTCCCTCTCGGGCCCGCTTTTCATCCAGATGGCGGCGAAGATCCTCGTTCTTCTGCCGGTTGAGGACGGTGTTGTGGAGACCGGAAGCTCGGGGATGATGGGAGGACATAGAGTCCGAAGAAGCGTTGTGGATGGAGACGTGGTCCGGATGGAGTGGTTGTTTCTGCGGATTGGGACCCCTAGGAGGTTGCTGGTTCTGCGGAGGAGGCAGGTCCTGTTGGAGTGGGTCTTCCGCTGGAGGAGGAAGTTGCCCTGGGCTGAGGAGGAACTTCCTGTTGCTGATCGGGGTTGGGTCCTCGATTGGACCCTCTGGATCTGACTTTCCTAGGAGGCATGGCTGGAGGAGATCTGTCCAACGGGAAGAGGGGAGGTTGCTATTCGTTAGCTTCTCACAGATGGCGCCAATCTGTTGCCGCTAAATTTGGTGTGGGGGCAAACAGATAGTATTTGTGGATTCTTAGGGAAACTGAATAGTAAACCTGTATACCTGTTTCGTCGGAGTTTGACGCCGACTCCTGCCGTACACATGCAAAAAGTGCGAGACACCGGGGTTGTTCTCGGCGACGCACCCTCCGACGCTCAAGTCAGTAATCAGGGAAGATTATGAAAGAGCGCAAAAACTGAAGAAAGATTGATTACCTCTCAATGGAGATGGATGGGGGGTATTTATAGGCGCCGCTGGGACCAGATTAGGAATGTAATCCCCTGTGGTTAGATAAGGAATGTAATCCCTAATCCCCAGTGAAGGGATAGATATGAATCAAGGCCGTTGATTAGGATCTAACCAGAAACCCTAATTCTATCCCTTCTGGACCGGGTTTGCTACGGGTTGAAACCCGCACCCAGTTGAGGTGGATCCGTTTGCGGGTAAGTGGGTCTTCGGAGAAGATAACCAGTACCCACTTCAGACCCGTTGGTAGGTGAAATTACCGTTTTATCCCCAGAGCTTCAAGATTCGTGCCCAATTTGGACGGTTCCGATTTAACCCCATTTTTGGCCATATCAGGTTCGAAGTCAACTTACGTCTTATTATTTACTCTATAATTTTTAAAAACTAGAACGTGCATCGCACGTGCAGATAGCTGGTGAGTATTAATGATAGATTTTAAATCAAAATGAAAAAGAAAAAAAGGAAAAAAACAAAATTTACAAAAACTTCGTAGAAGTTTTGGAAAAATTGCATTTTCCTCACGTGCTAAAATCGAGACAGAAGAGAGAGCGGAACCCAAACTGAAGTATCGTCAAAACTCCTCATTGTCTTCAACCTCTCGATCCCAATCTCGACGACGATGCCCTAATTCCACCGTAAACAAGAAGAAGAGGATCGGTTGGATCAGTCCATTCTTCTCGTCCGATCCGACCAATTTCCCGAATCGAAGATGCGCAGCGGGCGCCAAACTATGAGGGATTTAGTTGAAGAGGCGAAGAAGCGGGTGATTTTGCTCTTCATCGGCGTTTTCGGACTCTCGTATCTCATGTCTCGTAAGCGAATTTCTGTTTTTAATTTTGGTTAAATTGGTGATTAATTTGTGATTTGGGATTCGTAAACCCTCATTAGAGCCAGTCACTTTAGAAGCGAAGTTACACTAACATGCGATCGATCGATTGGTCATCAAATGTAATAAATCATCTTTTGAATTGTTACATTATTTTTTTTAATGTAAAATTTTGGAAATGGAATTGGAAAAAGAAGACAAATTGGAGGTAAAATCACGAAGAAATTGGGTAGAGAAAGAACTAGGGCTTTAGTGATTTTTTTGTTGATTATATTTCTCACATTTTAAAGTCCTTTAGTGCATTACATAGAGATACCTGAATATAGGAGGATAGATAACGGTATCCCGTTTGCTGAAATATAATTCCGGACTAAACTTCATATCGTCAAATAGCACAACAATTGGTTAAGGCGAGTAGCTTGTCATATAAACCAGTTTTTCAAAACCAACATGGGGGGCATTTTGAGAATACAAAGAAATTAAGTTTAAGGCCCCGTTTGGGAGCAAGGGTAAACTGAGGTACGCGGAGGTATCTAGATTACCTCTGGTTATCTTACGGTCTATGGTCTGTTTGGAAAGAAGTAAGATAGATACCTACAAGGCCGGCCCAGGGGTAAGCCCAACAAGCCAGTAGGCTTGGGCAACCCCCATTCACAGGGCAACAAAAATTTTTAAGGTCCTATGTATGTATAACATATAAAAACAACAAAATTGTGCTGTAATAGCCTACTAGGTCAGTCCAGTCCAACTTAAAAGGGGACAACAATTTTATTTGCTTTTTACTTTTTGTTGTTATTATTAAAAAAAATTACTAAGGGGCAACAAAATATGTGCTTGGCTAGGGCAACCCGGATCTCCGGGCAGGCCCTGAATACCTACAGTTCTACTTTTCGATTACGGTCAATGATCTGTTTGGAAAGAGGTAAGATAGATACCCACAGTTATACTTTTTGGATACTTGGAGGTATCTCGACTCCAAAAAGGCAAAGTTGTTGCCTATCTACATGTATCTTCTTAGCTTACGTAAAGGCATGCTACATATAGGTTGCATATCACCAGTTGAAAGATACCTATAGACAGGGCCTAACTAACTTCCAACACTCCGTTCCCTGTTAGCTTTTCTTATTTTTATAACAATTCTGTTAATTATATTTTGAAAGAAAGCATTAGTTGGTCAGTTCAAGGAGCATGCAATAAGCTACTTATCCATACTTAATCGCATAAAGTGAGTTATTTTCTTCTTTTTTCTCGTTGCTGCAGTGACGAGCTCATCAGTTTGGGTTAATTTGCCTGCTGCTGTTGTTTTAATAATTATTGGTCGTTATTTCTCGCTTGACCTTGATGTGCGAAGAAGGGCCGCAGCTGGTGTCAACTTACCAACAATTGATCAATCTAATCCGAAAAAGTCTACTGAGCTTCACAAATTTCCTCTTAAAAAGACAAATTGGAAAAGGAAGGTTAATTCTCCAGCAGTTGAGGCGGCGATTGAGCAATTTACTAGACACCTAATTTCTGAGTGGGTAACAGATCTCTGGTATTCCCGCATAACTCCTGACAGGGATGGACCTGAAGAACTAGTCCAGATCATGAACGATGTTCTAGGAGAGATTTCAGTTCGTGCTAGAGATATAAATCTTATCGATCTCCTTACCAGGTTTTGCCTTCTGGCACTTTATGTACTTATATTTCACAAATTGGAAAAAAAAAAACTTTCAGTCCTTTTTTGACAGTAGCAAGTGTTGTGTATTGTTTGGCAGGGATATTATTAATCTTGTTTGCAATCACTTGGAGCTTTTTCGCTTAGGCATCTCCAAGATTAAGAGGCGGGATCTTGGGAAGTTTCGCTTTGATGGTCAAGATACACAACTCAGGCTAGTTCTAGCAGCTGATAACAAATTACATCCGGCTTTGTTTTCTGCTGAAGCTGAGCACAAGGTCTCGTATGGATTTTGAAGTCTTTCATTAGTATCACAATGTACTAGCTCATAATGTTATTCACTGCAAATCAAATGATATTTAAGCACATGTTTTGATTAAATGGTTAGCATGGAGAGTGTGTGATAGATATTCCCCCTGTGATTTCAAAATGGGAGTGATGGTTGTATACGGCTAGTTGCCAGTGATGAGTAGCTCAAAAAAGGGAAGATAAGTGTTGTTAGTTAGAAGAGAATAGAGTGGTACCGGTGTTGGAAATGTTATTGAATTATCCTTTTGACTTATCGAGATTTATTAAAGAGAAAGAAGTTAGAAATATAATCCATGAATAAGGCGTACCTTAGTTTTGACTTGGCTTTCAGAATTAGAATTGCATTTCTTGGGTAACTGTGATTATATAACTTGATAATTAGTATGATATTTGATTTTCTTCAACAAATTTAACTATTTCAGTCGTACAAGTACATTTGATTAGTCACAGAACACCTCACTTCTGGCATCTGCAATGTGTCCATCTCATGAATTTCCGGGATATGTTCAATAGAGTACCCTTCAGATGCATTTTTTTACAAAAATAAAAAAAGGCCATAGTCACACACACCCACACCTACCCCTTGTATATATTAATTGGGATTTTATGGTGCACGCAGGATTCACACTTTCAGCCTATAGCTCACCAGCGAAGAGGCTTACCATACTGATTCCTGCATTTTAAAGATGCATTTGAAAGTATTAAAGATCAAGAACAACTAATACCATGTGATAATTGGTTCATGATTCCTTTTGACCACATTCAATATGATCAACAATGACTTTCCAAAATTAGTTAGTTGTTTAAACAGTAGCACTGGTATATTATCTTTCTATGCTGTCAAATTGAATCCTATAAAAAGGAAAAAAACCTTCATTTTATATGTGTGTGTGTGTGTGTGTGTGTATATATATATATATATATATATATATATATATATATATATATATATATATATATATATATATATATATATACGAGCAATGCTCCATTGCAAACGGGTCCCGTGCAAATGGGTATACAAACCACTTAAAACAACGACTTAGGTTATAAACCTAAGCCGTTGTTCAGAACAATGGCTTAGGTTCAAAATAAACGAAGCCGTTGTTCCGAACAACGGCCTGAGTGGTTTGCAATGGAGCATTGCTCTATATATATGTGTGTATGTGTGTGAGTAATTTCAACCTTAATTTTTATCAATATAGATATTTCAACCTAAAATTTTATCTATATTTTAACATTCCACATACATCCTTTAAGTTGTGCAGATGAAGCCACCCGTTTGTTTGTGATATTGATAGCATGATAACAACACTAAAGAGGTAGGCTTATAGAATTAAACAAATCAGACCAACTTTCCATCAAATATTCCATTATATAGAAAATTATAGATTGTACTCTAACCAAGTTTAACACATCAATTCTCTAAGAGACATCTCCAAGTGTTAGGATTTTAAAGATATATTTTAGGATCTTTATATTTGTTAATTATAGGAAGAACTAATACTTCAAGCCCATACTTGACAAAAATGTCTGAGACTAGTAACATTGCTGAGATTTTGAAACTCGATTAAAAATATTTAGTAGGAATGTCACTAAACCTTCTGCTTCTAAAATTTACCAAACAGCTTTGCATGTCAATGTTTGGTGATCCATAGGCTGATCCATTTTCATCTTAAATGGCCTCTAACATCCAACCGTTTTATTTCTAAAAAAGATTTAGCTACTTGTTATTTGTGATATTCTAATGATGCACACAATGGTCGAGTTCCATGTGTGATCACCTATGGTCGTCCTTACTCTTTTCTTTTATCATAATGCTTCCTTACCTATTACTCTTTATTTCTTCACGATATTATCTTCATTATTTATGTATACTTGTTCCACATTTTAAAAAAAATATAGCGCAGCTCCGTCATCACCTCCAGCATCATATTCATTGCCACTGAATAGCAGTGATTGTTGCTTGATCTTGCATGTGCTGTTTGTGTATTGTGGTGTTGTTACTTCTTAGATGCCTATGTATTTTTACACTTACAAGGAAACAGTCACTTGTTTTTTCTCTAACAGTTCCAGACTTGAGCTCAAAAGTTAACTGATAAGTGAGACATATTGAACCAACAGTTCTTTTTTCTGTCAAGTGTTGGATAACAAAATCTTTTGTACATGAGGAATTTAAGGATTATTGCGCTCATTCTTCACTGATTAACTATTGGTGATTCATTTCAGTGATCAGAACAAGTGACTCCGATTATATTTCCATGTGATTCGTGATTCACCTTAAAGGATATATATTTCTTTACATTCGTTATCAACTAATTGACAATTGATGATTATCTCTGGTGCTCGCAACATAATGGCATCAGGAATATTTCCATGTGATTGGTGATTCATCTTTAAGGATTTTTTATAATGCTCTTTCTCCACTGATTTACAATTGGTGAATCATTTCTAGTGCTCACAAAACGGTGACATCAGTTACATTTCCATGTGTTCATTATACTTATTACATTATTATTATATTTTTAAGCTAATACCGACATCTGCCAAGCACCTGTAGTGTGATAGCCAGGTTATTCACTCTTAAGTGGGAGGTCCTTCCAGATTGAAGCAGAAATGATTGGGATGTTGGAACACAGGCAGGTGGCTAAAAGTGATGAAAAAAAGGAAGTAAAAAAATAATATTGTATTTGCTGTGTTCCTCCGAATTATGAACTTCCTAGAATTTGCCGTATTTAAGAGTTACTACTAATTTTTAAACATACTTGTGCTTTTGTGCATATTCTATATACTCGCGGAGTCAATATATAGGTTGGTAAGTGAAAGCATCCTACTGTTTTTTGTAAGCATTTAGCGTTAATTTACTTTGGTGAATAAATATATTTGCTGTTCGTTTCCTGAGTAATGTTTGCTGACTTAAGGAATTAATGCATTTCCTCATCCCAGGTGCTGCAGCATTTAATGAATGGTCTGATCTTAATCACCTTTAAACCTGAAGATCTGCAATGCACTTTCTTTCGCTATACTGTCAGGGAGCTACTTTCATGTGTAGTATTTCGACCTATTCTGAATTTAGCTAACCCAAGGTAGTTATTTGTACTCAATCTGATCACATCCTATAGTTCCTTTTCCTTTTGTTCAGTTTTCATTGTGGCTTAAATTTTAATGTCAGGTTTATCAATGAAAAGATTGAATCATTGGTACTTTCTCTTCGCAATAAGGCTGATACAGGAGTTAAACCTTCAAAAGAGGAGACATCTATGAAGCCACCTCCAAAGCCAACAACAGATCAAAATTCTTCATTTCAAGATCACTCAACTACCGGTGTCGAACTTGTACAGGTTAGGCATTCCGACTCCAATATTATTTCTGATGAACGAATCAGAAAGGACACTGGTGGCATGGGTTTGCAAAAGGATCTCACTTATTCTATCCATGCAAAATTAAATGAGGGAAGTAACTCAGGAGGCGAATGGGCTCAAATGTTAGATCTGCTTTCGAGAAGAAAAACTCAAGTTCTAGCACCTGAACATCTTGAAAGTATGTGGACGAAAGGGCGAAACTACAAATCAACGGAGCGGGCAAAACAAGTTGCCGAGCAACCTACTCACGTACAATATAGAAGATCTATTTCTGATGTGTCAAGAAAAAAATCTGGTTCCTTCAATAATGGAAAGCATTACTCAGTAGACGACGCTTGCGCTCAAGCTGATAATAACGGATTAACTCACCATCAAGATATAATACAAGAACTCAGTAATGAGGAGATTGGGGCAGATAGTGAGAGTTCTTATCAAACTGAAGACGATGAAAGCAATACTGCGATGGGCCTTGATTCACCTGGAACCAGAGTATGGGATAGCAGAAACAAAAGTGCTGTTGTTTCACATATTCGGCATCCTCTTGAAACATCAGAAACCCATTTAACAAAAACTAGTAAAGGTCATGTAAATCATCGGAGGACAATGAGGACCTCATCAGGAAGAAAAAGACAAAGATCGAGCAATCTTAAGGTCCCTATGTGGCAGGAAGTTGAAAGAACATCTTTTTTACTGGGTGAAGGACATGACATACTTCATGAGGCAAAGCGTGATTCAAAGGCAGAAGAGGAAGTGGATGATGGACCTGAGGGAGAATTCTGGAGTAGAATTCATAGTGGAGCTGCTGCTTCATCTCTTTCATCCATTTCAACATCTGGATCATGCATGTCGTCGCGGTCTCTAGAAAATTCTGTGCTGGCAGATTCATTTCTAAAGTTGAGATGCGAGGTACTTAAGCTCTGATTGGTATTACTTTGAGAGACCTCAAGAGCCTTTAGACTCCAAAATTACTTTTAGTCTTGGCACAAATTAGGTGTTTAGTAAAAACTGAGCGAGAGGTGTGTCGGGACAAAACACTTCTCCAGAACTTAGTTTTTCCCTCTTTTTACGACCCCACCTAAAGAGTTCCTTTTGGCTTTTAAAAAGTGACTTGCCTCCTAAATTATTTTATATTAAAGCATTATATCTTCAGAACACTTCTGTTCCCACCACTTTTGGTCAAGTCGTATATTTTCAGCAGTACCATTCCAGTCAAAGCTGAAAGCATGTCCTTATATTGAAAAATCTCTAGATGCGGGCTTCATATTGTAATGGTTTTATTTGGTGGGAAAAAAACCCTCATCTATGTGTTTCTGACATAAACTCCCCTCAACAAAATTTTTCTGAAAAAAACATCCCTCAACTTTGTTTTTTTTTGAAAAAACACCCCTCAACCTTTTGTGTCGAATGAACCGAAGTGATTTTGGACATGAATGAACCCAATGACTAAAAACGTTGAGGGGTGTTTTCTTAGCTTATCGTAATGGCAATGTGCTGATAAGTGAAGGATCTAATGATGCAGGTATTAGGAGCTAATATTGTGAAAAGTGGTTCGGGAACATTTGCTGTCTATGCCATTTCTGTGACTGATGCTAACAATAACAGTTGGTCCATCAAAAGAAGGTAAGCAGGGAAGAATGCTCAAGAATTTAAATGTGAAAATTTCCTATTTGTCCTCAGTTTAGAAGTACATTTGTAGTAGGTGTTCAGAGCGTGAGATTTACCTATTTCTAACTGATGCAGCGCAAAATCTTATTGTTTTTATTAGATATCGTCATTTTGAGGAGCTACATCGGCGTCTTAAGGAATTTCCTGAATACAATTTAAGCTTGCCACCTAAACACTTTCTTTCGTCTGGCCTAGATGTGCCTGTTATTCATGAGAGATGCAAATTACTTGACAAATATTTGAAGGTAACTTTATGAGTTTGTAATCTTTTCCATCCTTTTTAAGGATAGTTAATCTGCAGTACCACTATAAGCCATGCAAAAATGATTTTCTAGTCCATCCATTGACGTCTCTGTATTTGACTATTTACTCAATTTTTTCTTTGAGGTTATTTGACATCTTGGGGTTAAGGTATTGATTGACCAAGAACGGTTACACTATTCTATAGTAAAGATCATATTTATATCCTGAAGATGGTACAGTTTAGAACTTATGTATTTAATATACCAATGCCCAACTTATATTTTGTGTTAGTGTCCATGTAGTCAACCCCTTCTTCATTAGAATTTCAAAATAGGAGTCATGAATTAAACCATAACATTTATGTGGTGCTCATGACTTGGTTCAGTATATCATATTAGTCTCTTCTTGATCAGTATTTTGAAACACTTTGGCATGTATGGTTCTCGAGGGCAGCACCTAATTCTTAGCTGCAGCCAGTTATTCTCCTCAAAAGAAAACAAAATAAAAATTCTCAGAAGGTCCCGTAGATTTATCATTACTTATAAGCTCTTATTGTGTTTCTTCTATTTTAATGTCCCTTACCAATATGATCGCTCCCATAAAACAGCTAGCCTGGTTTTTTGTTAAAAACACAATGCCTGACCTTGTCAAGCACTAACATCAGCGCTTGGAAAGAGATAAATTTACAACAACGGAAAATGTTAATGCTACGACAACTGACGATTTTCTAAATAGATAATATAAAACTAGAACAGGTATGGGTACAGGATACGGGTATGACACGACACGGGTATAGTGATACACACAATTTCTCGGAAAAGTAGGATACGGGTGCGTTAATATAAATATGTAATTTATTTTAATAAATATTATGTTAAAAGAAATAAATTCAATTTATCATAATGGCTTCAATAGAATATCAAATTACCACTAACTAACAATTTTACATTTTAAGTTTTTAACATAATAATAAGTGATTCAATACTGTTAACAACAACAAACACTTCATATAATTGATCATTCATATACAAACCTAATCTCAACATAAAATGAACAATCACAAAGTCATAGTGACTATAATCAATCACAATCTATTGTTTTATAATAATTTTTATTGGGTTATTAGATATGTAACCCAATAACGCTAAACTTAACTTTAAAATAAATATTTTCATTTGTATTAACTAAAAAATGAACCTAAATCTCACCCCATACCCACCGAAAACGCACCTGAATATCTTTTATTTATTTTAATGAATAAAATAAGTGGGTGTGAATCGGACACACACTCAAGCTGCACCCGGATGCACCCGCACCCGGTGCGGGTACGAAGCCCAAAAATAAGCTCAAAAAGGTTACTGAAACAGCTACAAATTTACTATGTATAGTTTCAAAGTTAAGTTACCACAATCAAGAAAGTACTTTTAAAATGAGTAAAGAAATGATGAGTTTAATCTATATAATAAAACACAAAGAAAGCTATCAAGTGGCTCCCCTTCAATCCCCTCAAAATCAAAGGCCCCAAATCTAACCTCACAAAACACATTCCCCCCCCCCCCCCCCCCCCCCCCAAATTTTCAAATTTTTTATGTTTTTTTTATTGTTCATGTTACATTGAAATTAGCAAATATCCCTTCAATAGTTAAATTTCATCATTTTCCACCCTCAAAGTTCTAAAAAGTTGGATTTTATACCCTCATTTATAATTATTTTTCAACATATACTAATGGAAACATTGACTTTTATTTCCAATAATTATTGTCATATTATTCAAACTTGAGCTACATAATTGTTGTTTTACTGTTTACAAGGCTTTTCATATGCTGTATCGTTCTGAAGACGTGCCGTAGGCACGTGCCCACGGGCAAATCTAGTTCACTAATAACCTCCAATGTACATGAGAATCCGTATATGAGAAGTTTAAAGGGTCTGAAGCAATTGATTTGTTAAATGATACAAAAATATATTGCAAGAGTGGTACATAATTTTGAAGACAGTCCTGTAATGAGGTGTAAACTAAAAAAATCATAGATGCAATGAACCCAACAGTATTGTGTGTGTATATATATATATATATATATATATATATATATATATATAGATATATAGATATATTATACTTCACTTCAATGCTTAATCTTTTAAATATAAAATTTATTTTATTTTATTTTATATTTATTTTCTTTTAAAAAGCTGCCTTAACAAGCTTTATTATAACTTACACTGTCTATCTACCCCACTTATCATAATAGTGAAAATAGGTGGCAAACAAATTACATCTCACTCATGAAAACAGGAGGTGGCAGAATTTTTTTAGTTATGTAATGCATTTTACTGCTGTATTTGCATGTTTCAGCAAAATATATTCCCAGGAGACGGTAAATGCATTGTCTATTAGAGTAATATTAGTAGTACATTCAGTTAGAGACTATGTATGCACTGAATGTGCATTTTTAAAATTTGCACCTCACTACAAAGTCATTTTTGAAACTGTAAAAATTTTCCAATCATATATACTATAATACTAAACTTTCAAGTCATACCTTGCAATCGTATTTCTGGGAATATTAAACAATTTTTTCACTAGTGCATTTAATTCACCGATATCATCGGGGCACATAGGAATAGACAGGGTACTGTTTGAATTTAACCATGAAAATTGCTTAAAGTATATATTTTGAAGAATCTTGATAAAGAAGGATTTAAAAATAATTTAAAAAGTTGTGGGAGTTTAAGGGTTTTTTTTTCCGTCAAGTCTTTTAGACACCTTACTTGAAAAAAGAAATTGCCCATAATGGTCACAAGATCCCTTTTTTTTGTTGAGAAAATCATAAAAAAATAATTGTAATATTAGATGCTAGTTTGTATATCTCCATCCGTGTGATAGATATAATCATTAATAAGTATAAGACTCATTACTAGTAGGGGTGGCAACGGGTAGGATTCGGGTCGGATTCTACAAGATCCACTCGTGGATCCACCAAGATTTTGTAGGATCCACTTTCAGATCCAAGCCTACTAAAATATGTAGGATCCACTTGGGGTCCAAACCCACTAGAGTGTCGGATTTGAATTTGGTTTTTGGATTATCCAATTTTATTATTTCTTTCAGAATAAGTATATTTTGACAAATTTGGTGTGCACTCCGTGTGCACTCGGCCTTCAGGCCATCATATGGATGATCCAAACCGTTCACATTGATCTACACGTCTAAATTAGTCTAAATATGTAAAATCAAGTCATTTGAAATTCATTTACCCATGCATTGAAGTGTTACAAAATTGTATGGCTGAATATCTTTTTTTTATATAATTACATGATGGATGGGCAATTGAATTTGAAATGACTTGATTTTGTATATTTAGACTAATTTAGACGTGTAGATCAATATGAACGGTTTGGATTATACATGTGATGTACCAAAGGCCTAGTGCACATGGAGTACACAACGGAAGGTTTGTCTATATATATATATATATAGGGGATCTATAATAGCCATATTTATATATATAAGTTATATGACCAAAAAAGTTTCATTTCAGTAGCGTAGTACAAAGTTGCACCTCTTTAACAATAGAATTGAGAATTCGTTGTATGTTGATCATGAACTATATTATATATTAATGTTCATATTGTCCAAATTATAGAATCCATTTCTACTGGGTTCTTGGAAATAATAAAATAGAATACCTAAATACGAGACTATGGATTTAAATCTTTCAAGAGTATATATCTCGCATTATTGGGTTCGGATCCTGAAGGATCCATATCTGGATCCACTAAGAAAATGGATCTGTTTGTAGGGTCCATACCTTACCTACTGAGCTAATGGATCCATTTTAGAACTATAACCTAAAATTTGGGTTGAATTCAAACTGGGTTATCTGATAAAATTGCCACCCTTAATTACAAGTCACAAGTAACGAGAAACATGAGATTAAAATTATAGAGCCAGCAAATGATGGACTAAATTGATAAGACACAGGCAGCTAGTTGAACAAGTTGATAGTTATTATAAGTGTTTAAGATATAAATATAAGTCCCTTGTTCCACACCACAATCTTGGAGTTACAGTGTGGTGGCAAGGGTACTGTATTTCACATGCTATTGAAGCTGCCAAGGTTCAATGCCCAGAGGGTGCTAAATGCGGATTTAAATATTAAATAAAAAGCAACGGAACTGCTGCACAAAGCTCAGATCCTGCCGTGTAGGCATTACTTTGTATGGGCCCACATTACTTTGTATGGGCCCACCCATAAAGGATGCCCAAGCCTTAAAGTTAAGAGGCCTGAAAGCCACACATGCGCTACCATGCTCCTTCTGTTTCTCAGAAGAACACCGTGGTATTGTTCAAAAAGAACACCGTGGTATGCACCATGGTATAGTTAAAAAAGAATCAACCTTTTGAACTTTTGATAGCAGATACATTTGCACTGAAACTTTGTATGCTTCTTTTCCTTCAGATTCTTCTTCAGTCTCCAACTATATCAGGTTCTATCGAAGTTTGGGATTTCCTTAGTGTTGATTCGCAGGTTGGTGATCTTCTCGTGTTCTGAACCCTCCTGCTACCTTCTGTTCTATTCTTTTAGGTCAGAAAATGTTGATGTATTATTTTGTAGTGCAGACATACATGTTCGCAGATTCCCTCTCTATTATCCAGACATTGTCAGGTGAATACCGCTTTTTGATTCACATCTGTGAACTATTTAACTGCAGTTTTTAAACACTCCATTCTTATAATATTTTTGCAGTTAATCTTGATGACAAGTCAAGTGTTAAAGGTCTCAAGGGTCAGAACTCCATTGAAAGTATGAACAGCCAGTTGTTATCCAGTGGTGAAAATTTAAGCTCACCGAGTAGGCAAAATTGTATTCAGATGAATAAAAATTTTGTTGAATCTGATAGCTTGGGGTTGAGAAAAAGAAATATGGAAAAAGATCTGGGAAAGGATTCCAGGATTAACATCTCATATCAATATAATTCAGGGAGTGACTCTGAGAATAAACTTCATAAAAATTCATCTTCTAGCACTTCTGCTACATCTAAAAAATTCGGAATTGGCAGAGAAAAAGATCCTTTACCGGAGACATCTCCAATTCTCGAAGAAACTGCTGATGATTCAACTATTCCTACTGAAGTAAGTGTTATTTTCATTGGGTACCTTTTTAGGAGTTCTTACAATTGTCTTATTAGACCAAAAATTTATTGTGAGACTAGAAATTTTGAATTGTTGCATAATTGACATGGGTTGTGTTTTGCTACTAATTGAGGCTGGATGTCTGATGATTTGCAAATATTCCTATATCTCATATCCTTAAACACACTGAACTCTATTGTTGCTTAACATTTATCACACTAGCAAGATCTACATTTTCATCATTATCAACCTTTCTATTAAAAGGGGGCTCTGTGAAAAATTTGACTTAGTATATGAGCTGAAGCCTCTTTTAGTCAGTGCAAAATTCCTAATAGAGGAACTTTGGACAAGACACGAGGGGTTTCCATTATCTTATCTAGATAATTATGCATGTGTTTCTCTGTTTGAGAGTGCCATTTATTGGCTCAATGCATTATAATTGTCACATTTGAGTATGACTAATAGAGATGTAAAGCACGTAAAATATACATGTGAGGCCACTCAAGTAATGTTCTTAGTTACAAGCGACAACCCCAACTCTCTGGTTATAGGACCTGCAGACGTCTTTCAGTTTCTCCTAGGCCAGAGGAAAGCTATATTGCTGGGCTTATTTATTCTTGTTCTGCAGAAGCTGTCCAGATAAACCTGTTTGCAACATTTGTTTTCTGTCCTTCAAGCAAGAAGTACATTTGGCTAATGAAGGTCAACTTCCTCATTTATTTTGTCGTTCAATATGTTATTCTCCCTTGATCCTGATTCAAGCTCCCACCGAAGCCAACCCCCACCATGGATCCCAGGGAAAAAATATTAAGATCATAATAATAAAAATATATATTATTATCATACAAGTTAATACAACTAAAAAGGTTATTAAGGAAAAAAAAGAAAGAAAGTATTTGTTTTATTGGGGATCGTGCACAATTCTATGGTGGAGCTGTACTCGTGTCAGGTTCTTACACTTCATGGACACTCATACATTTTTTCAACTGATAATTAACAACTACTGTATTTTTTCAACTGATAATTAACAACTACCAAACACTTTCACATTTCGTATACTAGTTAACTTTTATTACTTGTTTATGATCTATGGATCTTCTCCAATTTAGTAATGGATTACGATGTTCTATTACTTTTCTATGGATAATAGATATATCTTTTTATTAAGTAGCTCACAGTTTGTCAGTGGATATGAATTTATACATGGTTGTGATAATAAATGCTGTTGTATATGATATGGCTAAAAATAGAATTAAATCGGAACCATCCAAATTGGGTACGAATCTTAAAGCTTTCATGAGTAAAATAGTATTTTTGCCTACAAACGGGTCCGAAATAGGAACTGTGTCTTTCTTCAAAGCCCAATAACCCAAAAATGGATCTGCCCTATTGGGTACGGGTAACGACCTGCAACAAACCAATTCAGATATTTAAAGAGTAATTCAAATTCGTAATTATCTTTAAGAGGCAATTTAAACAGCCTCTCTTATCATGAAATGAGTTTAAACTCTATCTTATCCAAAAACACGGGGACATAGAGATAATTGATTATCTCTAAACTGTCTCTTAAGGTGACTATAAATACCCCTCCCCAACCGTAATAAGGTAATAAATCTTTTTCCACATAAAGCTCTTTCATAATCTTTCTGATTACTAACAGAGTGTCGGAGGGTTCGTCGCCGGGATCCATCCCGGTGTATCGAACTTTTTGCAGGTTCACGGCAACGGCGAGAAACCAGTCAAATGCTGGTGAAAGTCAACAGGTTTGTTTATTCGTTTCCTCGAAGAATCCACAAATTCATCTGTTTGCTCCTACACCAAAATTAGCAGCAACAGTGTCTGTGAGAAGCGAAAAGCAATCCAACCCTATTTCATCAGTGAAAGTAGTTTCAAGCTATGCCTCCAAAGAAAGGGAAGGCGACGGCCTCTAACCGCAGTGCCACTCCCGCTCCTCCACTTCAGGAGGTCCTTCCTCAATCCGTCCAGCAAGTCCAGCAACCGCAGCCTGGACAGCCTCTCCCTCAACCCGTCCAGCAACCGCAGCCTGGACAGTCCCTTCCTCAGCAACCTCAGCCCTAGCAGGCTCCTCAAGGGCCTCAAGGGACCCTCCCACCGAAGTCGCCAAAGGCAACCTTCTCATCATGACCATTTCTCGATACACAACCCCTCATCCGACTCCATGGCCTCTCACAGTCCTCCAACGCCGAAGGATCTTTGACACATTATCAACCGACAGTATGGGATAGATCTTCGGACCCGCTTGGATGAGAGGTGGACCCATGACCGGATTTCCCACCGTGAACATCAAAGGGGTCCAGCGATTCGGTCCTTGAGAGCCCGATCCCCCCGTAGACCAGACTGTAGAAGATCTAACTCTCCCAGGAGGCGGAGGGAGTCACCCCCACGTCGTTAGAGGAGCCGCACCCCGACCTGTCGGTCCGCTCCAAGGGACCACCGAGATTGGGAGACACTTGTCACAAGGGTGGAATTCCAGCAGTTTCAAGAAGCAGTTTTGCGGCCCTCAATGTTGCCCCTCACCATGATCAACAGGCGCCTAGTTTCCAACCTGCCCCAAGCCATCACCATCGCACTCCCAGTCCTATTCCCCATGAGGATGAGTCCCGTGGATCAGCAAGATATGATCGGAGGGAAGACGCAGTCTATCGCCGTCTCTACGAGATGGAGAGGTGCCTTGGCAGACTTAACAGAGAAGAGGAACAACCGACGAGAAATTTCCGTCCAAGCAGGCCTCCGTTCTCCCGAACCATCATGGAAGCACCGGTTCCAGAGAACTTCAAACTCTCTCATTTTGAGTCCTACAACGGGAAGTCAGACCCTGCTGACCACATCGAGAGTTTTAAAACTCTCATAATGATCCACCAGACATCGGACGCGCTTCTTTGCAAAATCTTTCCGGCCACGCTGAAGGGGCCAGCAAGAGAATGGTACTCACGACTCGTCCCGACCTCCATCTTCTCCTTCGATCAGTTCGAAGGGCTCTTCCTTATTCATTGTGAGTAGCCGTCGCGCTGAAAAGACGAGCACCTCTTTGCTGTTGCTCAATCGCACCTCTTTGCTGTTGCTCAATCAAAGGAAGGGCAAGCGGCTAAGGGACTATGTTAAGCGTTTCACCGCCGAGGTCCGCTCCATCGCCTCCATAGATCAGTCGGTAGCCCGGCTGCCTTCCAATCCAACGTCACTAACGCCGATCTCGGGGCGTCTCTCGCTAAGAAGCCCCCTCGAGACTTCTCGGAACTCCTGCTGTGGAGCGAGAAATACATTAGGACAGAAGACGCCTTCTTCCCACATAACCAGAAAGAGCCTATGTCTGGGAACAAATGGAAGGATGTCAAAGGTGAGGGAGCTAAGAAACTCCTGAAAGATAATGGAGTCCAGCATCGCCCTCCTCCCTGCTTTGAGAAGTTTACTTCTATTAACGCCAGTGTTTCAGCCATCCTGATGGAGGTCGGGAAAGAGGGGCTCCTCCCCCCACTGCCGAAGATGAATACACCGGGCAAAAAGAGAAACATGGGCAAATAGTGCCGTTTCCACAGGGACTACGACCACGACACGGATGACTGTCAGACCCTAAAGACGAGATCGATGCCCTTATTCAGAGAGGGCAACTTTCTAAGTTCGTAAGAAAGGACAGAGCAGATCCTCCTCCGCCCCCCAGGGGGGGCTAATAAGCGAACTGAGCGACATGCCGAGACCTTTGATTTTGAAGCTGAAGCTATTCTACATCTCATACACGGAGGCCCAATGGGGGGAGATTCGAACTCCTCTCGAAAAGCCTTCGTCCAAGAGGTGAACTCCGTGCAGAACCATCCTCCCCCTAAGGGCCTTGGGGTCCCTGTTACCTTTTCAGACAAGGATTTGGAAGGCGTCCGAACGTCCCGTTGTGATGCCCTTGTAATCAACCTTCATATGGCCAACTTCGATGTATGCCGAGTCCTGGTCGACAATGGTAGTTCGATCACCATCCTTTTTCTAGAAGCTTTCCAGAGTCTTAAGCTGTCCAGAGATCGACTCAAGCCTGTCGGCTATACTTTCCACGGGTTTTTTGGGGTGCCAGTGACGGTCAAGGGTGTGATAACTCTCGACGTAATCGCTGGCAAAACCCCGACCACCCGAATCGAGCCGTTGGATTTCATGGTGGTGGATGTGAAGGCGGCTTATAATGTCATTCTGGGCTACCCGGCCTAGCTGCTCTCCAGGTTGTACCCTCAGTCCACCACCTGAAAATGAAGTTCCCCACCACAGTAGGAGTGGGAGAAGTGAGGGGGAGCCAGGAGACGGCTCGCAAATGCTACATGACTTCGGTAGGAGGGCCAGTCCTCTCCCTTGAAGCCCTTGAACTCCCCCAAGGGACTAGCCAACCTATATCAGAGCCGGTCGAGGAGCTGGAAGAAGTGGCCTTCTCAGAAGGAGATCCGACCAGGACATTCCAGATTAGTAAAGTCCTTCCCTCTCCTGTCAAAACCGACATTATTCAGTGTATAAGGGAAAATCGCGATATATTCGCCGGGACTGCGACCGATATGTCTGGAATATTCGAAGAGCTTCTCATGCATCACCTTAGTGTTGCTTCGGGGGCCAAACCTATTCAGCAAAAGCGACGCAAATTCGCTCCCGAACGCCAGCAGGCAATTAAAGAAAAGGTGGAGAAACTCTTGAATGCTCTGTTCATACAGGAGGTCAACTATTCTGAATGGTTGTCCAATGTTGTGATGGTCAAAAAAGCCAACGGGAGCTGGAGGATCTGCATTGACTTCACGGATCTTAACAAAGGCTGCCCCAAAAATCCGTTTTCGCTCCCGAGCATTGATGCCCTGATTGATGCAACCTTAGGCCACGAACTCTTAAGTTTCATGGATGCATTTTCCGGGTACAACCAGATCAGGATGTTCCCTCCAGATATTTTGAAGACCTCTTTCGTAACCGACCAGGGTCTATAATGCTATCGGGTCATGCCCTTCGGGCTCAAGAACGTCGGTGCTACCTATCAGCGCCGTGTAAACAAGGTCTTCAAAGAACAGATTGTTCGGAACATGAAAGTCTACGTAGACGACATGTTGGTAAAGAGCGTCAGCAAATCGAATCATGTTTCCGATCTTCAAGTGGCCTTTGATGTGTTGAGGAGACAAACATGAGACTGAACCCGAACAAGTGTGCCTTCGGCATCTCATCCTACAAATTCCTTGGGTTCATAGTCAGGCCAAAGCGGCATAAAGGCCAACCCGAAAAGGATTCAAGCCATTCTGAATATGGCTCACCCTTCAAGTGTCAAAGACGTACAGAGACTCACAAGATGCCTCGCTGCCATAGGGCATTTTCTCCCAAGTCCGAAGAAAAATGTCTTCCATTCTTCAAGGCCCTCGGGCTAAAGGCTTTGAGTGGGGGCAATAGCAGCAAGAGTCCTTTGATCAACTCATGGCCTATCTAGTCAACCCCCCACTCTTGAGCAAGTCAAAGCCTGAAGAAGTCCTCTACATATACCTCCTTGCCACTTCGGAGCAGACTCTCAGCGTTGTTCTGGTAAGAGAAGATAAGATGCAGAAGCCAATCTACTATGTGAATAAGGTCCTCAGGAATGCTGAACTCCGTTATCCAAAGCTTGAAAAGATGGCCTATGTGTTAGTCATGGCAGCCCGAAAGCTCCGCCCCTACTTCCAGTCTCACTCGGTGGTCGTTCTTACCGACCAGCCACTCAAACAAGTTCTCTACAAGCCCGAAACCTCAGAGCGCCTTATGAAGTGGTCCATAGAGCTGAGCCAACATGATATCAACTATCATCCCCGAACCGCTATCAAGGCCCAAGCTCTAGCAGAGTTCATAGTAGAGAGCACAATCCTGACGCCAACAAAGTGATAGAGGAACCTCCATTCTGGACTGTGTATGTTGATGGGTCCTCGTGTACCGACGGGAGCGGAGCTGGGGTCATCTTGACTGGCCCCGATGATTTCGTTCTTCAATACTCACTCCGTATCAACTTTCGGGCATCAAACAACGAGGCTGAATATGAGGCTCTCATAGTCGGACTATGTATGGCACGCAAGGTCGGGGCCCGGCACGTCACGATATTCACTGACTTGCAGCTGGTAGTGAACCAGGTATCAGGGGAATACGAAGCACGAGATGGTCGCATGGCCAAATACTTGGCCAAGGTCAAAGAGCTGCTGACCTCTTTCGAAGATACACAACTCCAGCGAATTCCCCGAGAAGAGAATGCGCATGCAGATGCCCTCTTAAAGCTGGCCTCCTCTTTCCTCTAGGGCTTAGAACAAACTGTCTTGATAGAAGTTCTCATGAGACCGAGCATCGAGGAAGATGGTCCCGAACTGATGGAGGTGCTGCCCCTAGTACTCGGGGAGAACTGGATGAGGCCCTTGCTCGAGTTCCTCAGATGGGATTCTCCCTTCGGACCCTAATGAGGTCCGAAGAATCAGAACCAGAGTCGAGCGCTGAGCGGTATACACTCATCGAAGGGGTCATGTACAAACGCTCTTACACTCAGGTGGACGACAAACCTTACTTGAGATGTCTCTCCCCGGAGGATGCCCAGTATGCTCTAAAGGAGGTCTATGAAGGGATGTGCAGCGCTCATTTGGGAGCAAGATTCCTCGCCTTCAAAATCTTGAATTATGGATACTTCTGGCCCACTCCTTAGCGACGCCGAACAACACGTTCACCAATGCGTCCCCTGCCAAAAGTTCTCAACAATTCGCCGCTTACCACAAGCCCAGCTCTCCTCCTTATCCAGTCCAACTCCTTTTGCAATGTGGGGAATGGACTTGCTCGGGCCTTTCCCTTCAGCGCCGGGCCAGCTAAAGTTCCTTGCGTTGCAATCGACTACTTCTCTAAATGGATCGAAGCCGAGCCTCTAGCGACGATCACAGAGAACAGAGTCCAGCGCTTCTTTTGGAAGAACGTTGTCTGCCGATTCAGTGTACCTCGAATCTTGGTAACGGACAATGGGACCCAATTTACGGGAGCAGCCTTTCGTAATTTTTCTACAGACCTTGGTATCCAGCAATGATTTTCCTCGATATCCCACCCACAATCCAACGGTCAAGCAGAGAATGCCAATCGGCAAATTCTCTCCGGCCTGAAAAAGAGACCTGACAAGTCTGCTAAGGGATTATGGGTCGAGCAGCTCCCCAATGTGCTCTGGAGCTATCGCACTACTAAGAGGACCCCCACAGGAGAATCTCCCTTCAACCTCACTTACGGCTCCAAAGCCGTCATTTCGCTGGAGGTAGGCCTGCCTTCGCCCCGCTTGGCTGCCTTCAATGAAGAACAAAACTCGAACCAGCTTCGGGGCAACTTGGACCTCATCGACGAGATACAGGAAAGATCCTCCATCCGTCAGGAGATCTATCGACGTAGGAATGAGCAGTCCTACAACAAGAGAGTCTGCCCGACTAATCTCAAAGGAGATTTGGTGCTCAGAAAGCTATCAATTTCTTTTCTAAGCCAGAAAGGTAAGTTGGCGCCCAATTGGGAAGGACCATATAGGGTCTCCAAAGTTGTTCGGCCTGACACTTACCAACTTGAAGACCCAGGGGGCAAGAGAGTGCCGAGGACATGGAATGCGGAACACTTGTTGAAGTACCAAGAGGGTGTTTGAACACCGCTCCAAGCAACTTCAACTCCAAGAGCGTTCTTGAAGCACTTCTAAAGTTTTTGCCTATTCAGTTAATTTTTTGAATTGTAATAATGGCTTGCAACTCAGAAGCAACCACTTAGTCATCCTTAATAAAAAGCAATTTACTTCCTGAAAATTTTCTTGTTTAAATGTTCTGGTTGTCTTACCTTGAAGCGTACAAAAATCTCTCTTAAACAACAAGTTCGGAGTCCAACACTTGGTTCGATGCCGTTTTAGCTACTTGCGAACGAGCGAAGACACAGTAGCTCACCATTCGAAATTGCTCCCACAACTGTTGAAACTTTCTTAACGAAAGTTCGGAGTCCAACACTTAGTTCGATGTTGCTTTAGTTATTTGCGAACGAGCGAGTACACAGTAACTCACCATTCGAAATTGCTCCCACAACTGTTGAAACTTTCTTAACGATAAGTTTGGAGTTCAACACTTGGTTCGATGCCGCTTTAGCTACTTACAAACGAGCGAGTACAAAGTAGCTCACCATTCAAAATTGCTCCTACAACTGTTGAAACTCTCTTGCGAACATTAGCAAAACACATTCTCAAAAGAAGCTCGTTACCAGATCGAATGATGCGATATATTATTTCATCAAAATTTGAGATACAAGTCTAATTCTAGACAAAAAACTCATACAAGACAGGCTACAAGATTACAAAATTTCACTCTAACTCCTAAGGAGTGGGACGCTCCAATTAAGCGATACTCGGGGACGGCGAGCGTCGTGTTGCTCTTGCCTCGCTTCCACAGAAGTCTCAAAGCCAGTGAGCCGAGTCGCGTCACCAGAACCCAAGAGTCTCACTGTCGCCCCAATAGACGCCCTACTCTAAGAGCCGGCCACTCCTCTTTGCGCATCCCCAAGATTCCGCAAAAGGGGAGGTGAACGAAGTGCTAACTCGTGGAACGTTCGTCCTTGAGTATACTCACCCCGAGGGCACGAAGTGCTTCTAACGCTGCTCCCCTCAGAGAGCCGTCGCAGACGAAGATTCTCTGCCTCTAGCTCGACGACTCGCTCCTTGAGTGAGTCATCCGTTACTCTGATATTTAAGCGAGGCAATCGGCCCAAACTGCCCCCGTGCGAAACATCGGAGATAGTCCTTCGAAGATGCGCCGCCTTTAGACTCTTCTTGTGCCACCACATTCTTCAATTCGTCCCTTTCAGATCTCGCATCGAATAGAGAGTGACGAAGGAACTTGAGTCTTAAGCCTTGGCTGACAGCCATCGAGGGACAGGTCTCCTCGCCTTCAGGTGGCACTTCGCGAATCATCTCCTTGAGGCGTCTCATCTCGATTTCTCGACGAGCCAAGGTCAGCTTCAGATGACCTAACTCCCGCTCGGCTCTATAAAGCATCTCTCGAGACCGAGCTACCCCCAACTTGGCGACGCCTAGATTAGACCGGAGACGGGACACCTCGCCGATCTGGGAAAGTCGACCACAAAGAAAGCGTAAATTACTAAGATTGAGAAGCCACACGATGGTGCTACGGCTAAACGAAGCTACTTCGGGGCGATCCGAAAGCAAAACAAGCCCACAACTGTTTGGAAACTTCACAACACTGGTCAAAAAAAAAATTCATTCAACTTCAGCAAAAAAGTACAAGAAGCGGTGGCCAGTCCGCTATAGGGTATCTAAACAAATGCTTACGAGGAGAAAAAAGAGCAACTAAAAAGCATGACGAAGATGGGAAGGAATCAGGGGACCACCTTGGTAGGCGTCTCCAAATGTACTGTGACCCCGCGACCGTCCTCCTCGGTTGTCTCCGCGGGGGTTGCGTGAGGGTCCTCGGCGACGTCCTCCCCCTCATCCTTTTCTTCTTCTTCCTCTTCTTCAACGATCCCTTCGGTCGTCGGAGCAGTCTCGCCTTCGAGGAGATCATAGAGGCAGTACCCCGAGCCGTCGAAACCGGGGACGCGCGCCTCCACGTGCTTTAGCGCCCGAGCATAGGACTGCTCCATGTTCGTGCACATATGCAGCTTCGCTTCGGCCCTAATCGCCTCTGCAACTGCTTCAACTGCGGCCTCCCTCTCCCTTGATGTGTCCTCAATGGCCTTCATAGCCGTCTCCTCTTTGTCGGCTCTCTCCGCCTCTCTGTCCGCCCTCTCTTTCTTAAGAGAGATCTATTCGTTCGCCTTAGCCAAGGTGGCCTCGAGGAGCTGGATCTGAGCCGCTTAAGACTCGGACAACTGTTTCTCCGCCTCAAACATTTTCACTGCTTTGGCACGCTCCGACCTATCTCTATCGCTTGCCGCCTTAAGCTCCTTCTCTTGTTCGGAGAACTGCTCCATCATATGACTGAAGTGGCAGGTAATCTACATGAACAAAGATGAGAGTTTTTAAGCAAGAAAATCACCTAAGAAAGGACAAGGGGGGAGCAAGACTAAGCTCACCGACATGGTCGCCTTGGCGATCTCGAGGGCATCGTTGCCGACCGTCAAGCTTTTAGCGCAGCGCGATCCTTCGGGGTCAGCAAATGCCGAACTGCCTGCATACAGCTGACGACATCTCCGAGGAAACCGTCGTGCCTCATCACACGCCAGTTGAGGACAAAAAGCTTCTTGTGCTCCTCGGTTAGGATTGTCTTCGCTGTGGCTGTTACAGGGGGGCTTCGAATGCCAATACTTGCTCAATGGAAATCCCTTCGGCGGTCAAAGCAGGGGGGTAGGCAGGGCAGGTGTCTGAATTCCGAGTTAACCACCGGTGCCGCCAATACTGGGGCCGTCATAACCTTGGCAGACGGCGGCCCTGAGGTCGTCCTTTTCCTCTTCCTCCCATCGGGGGCCTTGTTGGCTACCCCCGTTCGACCAGACAACATTGCCCTGAAATTCATACCCGGGGTCTCTGCAAAAAGAAAAGACGAGGAGATGGGCATGTGAAGGAGTTAAACTAAAACTAAAAAACGAAGAAAAAATGCGAAGCATACTAGTGTCGATCGGACTGAGACCCCCACCGAAGAGGACCTCCTCGGTTAATTCCTTCCAACCCAAGGGTTCACGAGTGAGGAGTTTGCCTACTATCTCATCCTCCTCCGGAGTCGGCACCGGCTCGACCTTTGCCCACTTCGGCACCCCCCTCCACCTTGTGGGAATATTCCACGGCTCGGCACATCGGATTAGGAAATACTTCTTCTAAAACTTGATAGTGTCAGGATTGTCTATCAACTTCACACCCCGACGCGACGATAAGTAGTACTGGTACTCCGTCCTACTCTTCCGATGGATGCGGTAGAGCTTTCGGAGGATGGTGAGTTGAGGCGCGGCCCCAATCGCTTGACACTGAAGGACGAACCCGTTGACATGCCACCACATATTCGGCATATACCGGACCGGGCTCAAGCCGAACCATTGCAGCACCTCGGCCACGAACGGAGGAATAGGCATGCAGGAGACCGGCGAAGAATGCATCAAACGGGAAGACGCACGTGTTGGGGGAAGTCGGCGTACAAACTCGGACACCCACACCCGGAAGAAGGAGAGTGAATTCCTTCGGAATCTCGAAACTCTCTCGGATCCGAACCAGGTCCTTCTCCGTCAACATAAAGGGGATGTCGTCGACTTCGGAGGGCTCCCTCGGCCTGCTTTTCTCGTACGAGGCCGACCTCCCATACACCACCTTGGCTAGAAGGTCAGCGGAGTATTCTCGAACTCCGCTAAGGTTCGACAAAGGATCCGAGAGCCTGCCCAACGCCCCGGCTTGCCTCTCCTTCTCCATAATCGTTATCGATGTTACCGACCCTACTACCTCCCTTCCCCTTGTTCAAGGTCGGAGCCACTGCTAGCGGCTGATCCTCTTCGTGGTCCGAGGTGGAGGTCTCACTCCCCGAAGAAACCCTAGACATCTTGCAAAATATATAAGAGAATATATATTTACCTTGATGTGATAGCTATGGTCGGAATACTTCACCGGAAAAATAATCGCTTGGCTGCGACCGCTAGTTGAGCCACCAAAGAGTGGAAAACAAATTCTCAAAGAGTGAAAGTGAAGAATGAGAAAATGGGGTGGGGGTGATGACTTATAGTAATTGAGGGGCGTCGTTTGGGCTTCTGAGGCATTTGGGCCCCCAAGAACGGTGAAAAGCCCAAGAAGCACAGAATACAAAGCGACAGAAGGCGTAAAGGCGGAATTTCAAATGACGCCACAAACTTGCTGACCAGACAATCATCTCAATATTCACGTCTGATCGAGATCCAACGGCACTGATCTTGCCACGTCCTTTGGAGCCAAATCCGAGCAAACGGGTCACCGAACGTGAATTTGGGGAAAACGTCGTCTCAATATACACGTCTGATCGAGATCCAACAGTCCAGATCGAGCCACGTCCCTCAGAGTCAAATCCGAGCAAACGTGGCTCCGAGGGTAAAAATGGTGAAAACGTTCCCCAAAAAGTGCGCTCGATCAAGATCCAACGACTCAGATTGAGTCACGTCCCTCGGAGTCAAATCTGAGCAAACGTGGCTCCGAACGTGAAAATGGCACAAACGTCACCTCAAAAAATGCGCTCGATCCAGATCCAACGGCTAAGATTGAGCCACGTCCCTCGAAGTCCAATCCGAGTAAACGTGGCTCCGAGTGTGAAATTGGGGAAAACGTTGCCTAAAAAAAGGCGCTCGATCCAGATCCAACGGCTCAGATTGAGCCACGTTCCTCGGAGTCCAATCCGAGCAAACGTGGCTCCGAGCGTGAAATTGGGGAAAACGTCGCCTCAAAAACGCGCTCGATCCATATCCAACGGCTCAGATTGAGCCACGTCCCTCGGAGTCCAATCCGAGCAAACGTGGCTCCGAGCGTGAAATTGGGGAAAACGTCGCCTTAAAAAACGCGCTTGATCCAGATCCAATGGCTCAGATTGAACCACGTCCCTCGGAGTCAAATCCGAGCAAACGTGGCTCCAACCGTGAAGAAGGGGGAAATGCCCCTCTCCCGATGCGCGCCCACGATCGTAGCGTCCAGATGCGGTCACGTCGATGAAGCTCTAATCAGCCATCAGATTGTTCAGAAAATTGCGACAGAGACTTAATCAACGCTCCAGATCGCTCCACCTCGATATTTATCTGATTAATTTTTTTATTTATTTGTTAATTCGAATTAATTATTTAAAATTTTCAAAAAATAATAAAAAGTTCAAGAAAATTAATTGATAATTCTAAAAAATAATTATGAATCCGGGAAAAATATTTCGGAACTCCTGAATAAATAATTATTAATTAGAATGATTGATTAATACTCTTTGAAAATAGATTATTACTTTGCAAAAATTGAATAAAAAATTCGAAAAATAAGTAAAAAATTAGAAAAAATCCAGAAAATTCGGAGAATAATTTTGGGCACTCAACAAGCTCAGATTGGCACCGTTACACATCGAGGAAGATCCGAACTCGCAAAAGAACTTCGATAAAATCCCGTACGCCATTTAGAACAATAAAACTACTCCTCAAAGGCTGTTAAACTCAGTCTTCTGGAGTGGGGGGCTCATGATATGACTAAAAATAGGATTAAATCGGAACCATCCAAATCGGGCACGAATCTTAAAGCTCTCAAGGGTAAAATCGTAATTTTGCCTACAAACGGGTCCGAAATGGGAACTGGGTCTTTCTTCAAAGCCCAATAACCCAAAAATAGATCTGCCTTATTGGATACGGGTAACAACCCGCTTAAACCAATTCAGATATTTAAAGAGTAATTCAAATTCGTGATTATCTTTAAGATGCAGTTTAAACAGTCTCTCTTATCATGAAACGAGTTTAAACTCTATATCTTATCCAAAAACACCGGGACATAGAGATAATTGATTATCTCTAAATTGTCTCTTAAGGTGACTATAAATACCCCTCTCCCCCCACCGTAACAAGGTAATGAATCTTTTTCCACATAAAACTCTTTCATAATCTTCCTGATTACTGACAAAAGCATTGGAGGGTTCGTCGTCGGGATCCATCCCGGTGTATTGAACTTTTTGCAGGTTTACGGCAGCGGCAAGAAACCAGTCAAACGCCGGTGAAAGTCAACATGTTTGCTTATTCGTTTCCTTGAAGAATCCACAAATTCATCTGTTTGCTCCCACGCCAAAATCAGTGGCAATAGTATATAATATTATGGTTGTGTACATGTGTCCTACTTTTCACAAATCTGTTGTATCTCATACCCTGTTCCCGTACAAGTATCCACACATCCTAGCACCATGATTAAAGGCAACCTCTTCTCACTAATCACCATAAAATTCCCTTCGAAATAGAAGTTCCACCTCTGGTAGATCAATGTGATACTTTCTTTGTGGAAATTGGAATCGACTTGTCAAGTTCATTTTTTGTTTTTGTGCTATTGATTTTAAAGAATGCAGTTGGTATGCAAATTGAGTATTGTCTGTTTTTCTAATGTAGTGGGTACCCCCAAATTTGAGTGTTCCTATATTGGATTTGCTAAACGTAGTTTTCCAGCTTCAGGGTGGCGGGTGGATCAGGTGTGTAGCATTGATGATCAGTCTGAACACTTGTTTTCCCTTCATTATTTGTATCTTGTGTTATTGTTACCAGTAGCTCCATCCGGATAACCTTTTTTATGTACATAAGTTAGGCGCCAAGCATTTTGGGTGGCTAAACAACTATTGCAATTGGGAATGGGAGATGCTTTTGATGATTGGCTTATTGAGAAAATCCAGCTTATAAGGAAGGGAACAGTAATTGCTTCTGCAATCAATCGGGTTGAACAAGTAAGTGCTGATGCCATTTTCTATTGTAGACAAAGGAATACTGGGTAATCTAATGATGTCAGCTGATCTAATCTGCCACTCGGTATTGATATGTGATGTGCATCAATCATTGTTGCATGAATTTATGATTTGATTTTTCTGCTATGGAAACAGATATTATGGCCAGATGGAATATTCTTAACTAAACATCCTAATCGAAAACCTCCTACAGTCCATTCACCAAGTCACAACAAAGTGGAGATTCAGTTGACTGCTGAACAACAGCTAGAAGCTGCACGGCGTGCGAAATTTGTCTATGAGTTGATTATAGGTGAGGTTATCTTTAATATTTCTCCTGGCTGTTGCATTTCATTTATTAATTTATTGATCCCTTCATCTGGGTTGTTAGATTCATAGGGTCCAGTTGGTTTATCAATTTATTAAGGCCAGACATTGGTACTTCTATCTTGGTTGATAGTTTCATAAGGTCCCATTGCACCTAATGAAGCTAGGATTTTCATCTCAAGTTATACCATTATTCAGAACTTAATAGCATATTGATTTGCTTGGAACTAGATATGAGTTGTCAACTTTTCACTTCTACTTCTCTCAACTGCACCAACATCATTTATGGTCCTTTTCTCTTTCTTTTCCCCCATTATCTTCCTCTTCTTTGGTTGAGGTACACTTTTGCTGCTATGTCAATTACATTCCTCTATTGTATTGCACGCGCTGTAGTTCTTTGGTGAAATTATTATTTTGGATAAACTAGTCATAATGCACTTTTGTATTTAAGTTGCATTGCTTCAGTATATAATGGAGTATAGAATAGTCTATTGTACTTTCCCTTCTTCTGGATGATTTACTGCAGTTAAGGAGAATTTGGTGGACAACAAGTGGTCACTCAAAATTATCTTAAGCCTCTCACATCCATAGTTCCACAGCTAGGAATTCAACACACTATAAGGGAGGGTAGATCAGTTGATGTCAAGTTGATAGTTGACATAAATTTCTCTCTTTCATGTATCTTTTATGCTTCATGACCGACCCCATTTTGATTGGAGAACATGATGATTATATGATGATTTATGCTTATCTATCTGAAATAATGACTTGCAATTGAAGATTTACAAATTTTTAATATACTATAGTACAAAGTACGACTATAAAGCATGAACATGTCTGAAGTGCTAAATAGATTTGAATTGATAGAAGGATATTGAGACCATATGTATGAGATAGTATTTAAGCATTTTGAACCATTGGATTCACGATCACGCCATTCAAATTATTCAACAGGTCATATAACCCGTTTAGAAAATTTCAATTTATTTGGATACCTGTAGCCTATGCATCAACCGGTTCAAAGAAAGTAAGGTTTTTCATGATACATATATTGGCGAATTTACTTGAACGACTTGATGCATTGGATGATAGCTAGTGGTCTCCAAATCACTTGAATTTTGGAAACATATGCTTTGCGATATGAAGAATAATATGAACAACCAGTCGTGAATTTTACGAAATTGGTTCTAGCTCAGCATCTCGTATTACCATTACTATATGTGTATGCAATCATCTGCTCATACAGTCATACCCTGACTCCTTTCATTTCTTCCTCATCAGACAACCCCATTACCGCTGTCACTACCACCACTGCAGCCGCCTCTGCTGCCTCTTCTGCTTTTCCTTTCTTCTTCAATCTGAACCTAACTTCTATTTGCTCAGCCGCTTGAATCCAATTCCTTGTTCTTGCTTTGGTCTTTTGCTAGTATCAATTAGATAGTTTGTGGTTTTTTTTATAAATGTTTTCTCTGACCACTCAATGTTGGCCTCTCTTAATCAGTCAGATTTGCAAACACTACAAAGTTCATATCATTCCGAATGTTGCGTTGATTCACACAAGTATATAGCTTTTTTGTTTCATTAACGTACCTCATTCAACAATCAACAAGTATGTTGTTTTGTTTTGTTTAACTTTGTTAAAGTTTAACATTGACGTTCTTGGTAGGACTTAAAAAAATAGTTGCAACGATAAAAGGGTGTTGAATTGCTTTCATTTCTTTTGAGTTTGATCGGCACTTGCAATGATAAAGAAGCACAGTTCTTAAATTGCTTTTCTTTTCTTTTTAGTTTGATCGGCAGTTTCTCATAATAGTACTGATTTGGAAGAGTGCGAGAGAGTGAGAGAGAGAGAGAGAGCATTACATCACCCTAAATTCTCAAAAATCAAGAATAAAAATTTGTAGTGTTTAATTAGACAGTATTACGTCACCCTCACTGTACATTAATCTACCTTTTCATGTGACTGTTAGTGTTCTTTCATTGCTCTTAATAGTTCTGTTATTTGTTCCAGATAAGGCACCAGCAGCTCTTGTAAGTCTCGTTGGTCGAAAAGAGTACGAGCGGTGTGCTCAAGATATTTATTTCTTTCTTCAGGTTCATTTACTTTCTCTGAAGAAGATTAACATCAGTTTATCACACTGGTATATAACAACGGAACTTTGGCATAAAATGCTTGAGTTGCCGTGCTGGAAATTTGTTATCTTTTGTTTTTAGTTTGTTACTTTGTTATATTATTGCCACAACCGAGGCCTTTAGGAGCAGGCTTTGGTTCTCCCCCATCGGGATCTAAATAATACTTTAAAAGGGGGGTATTTGGACACATCTGGTACCCAGACTTATCATACCAGTATTAGTATAACAGGTACACTGTTGAATTTTTGTACTAACATACCGAAGTGTTCTCAGTAGGAGGAAGTACAAGAAAAAGATTGCAGAGGTCATTCTATAGAACACACACATACACTTAAACTGGTGAATTTTTGTACTAACATACCGAAGTGTTCTCAGTAGGAGGAAATACAAGAAAAAGATTGGAGAGGTCATTCTATAGAACACACACATACACTAATTATTGGATTTTTATAGTAACTTTTGTCACCGAAGTGGGAGTTCAAGGAAGGTACATGTAAAAGATTAGAGAGCTCACACAAATGGACATACTGCGTTCCCCCCCCAACCTACCCACCCACCCACACACACACATCTATTGGATTTTTATCTGTAAGGTTCGCCACCAAAGTGGTGTCCTAAGTAGAGGAAGATATAGGAAAACGATTCGAGAGGCACGCATATACACACCAGCTCTTGCACAGAATTGGATGTTAAAAATCTTAAGGAGCATCAGTGATTCTACTGAATGTGGTTCTTGATATCTTTTTTCTGCCTATTCAAGTCCAAACCAGTGGGACCCTTACAGGTTCTAACCCGGGAGAATGGGGATCCCAAAACACATAGTTCCTCCAAAAATAACTTCCCCAGTTGATGAAAGCATACAATATTTACCTAGAACTGTAGGTACTTGGGTAGATTCCAGGATAAGTAGAAAAGTAAATGCTTGAGCTTGTGAAGATTGTGGTCCGGTGAGTCCTTTAACTCACTAGGATGAGCGATATTATTGAACCAACAAAACAAGAAGAGAATGGCCAAAAGAAAAAACAAGGGATAAAACCAAAGACGGATAAAGCAGCTAAGCTAACTGTAAGACAAGGTTCTCCCAACCATTTAAAAAGACTTGAGAGGTCATTTGATTACACACAAATTCACGGAGATGCACAGAAAAAATTATTAGAGAGGTCATTCCCTACCCCCCCCCCCCCCCCCCCCAAAAAAAAAAAGACAGAGAAACAAAACAAAAAAAATATTGCGTATAACTAAGGTATTCACTCATTTGATATGCACTAAATAGATTAAAATTGATTACTTTCCTCTTTTGTTGTACAGTCACCCCTTTGTTTGAAGCATCTAGGCTTTGAGCTTTTAGAGCTACTTCTTCTATCAATGTTCCCTGAGCTTGATGATGTTGTGAGACAATGTCATGAGGAAAAACAGGAAATTCGGAGTTGTTGAAGACAGCAGATGAATGCTTTGCTTCCCAGCCTACTTAATCCATATATATGGTGGATTTGATTTTGTTCATATAGCTTGGTTTTGAGTGGAGAGATTTGAAATGCAGCATCAGGAAGGTCTCGGGCGTGTGCAGGAGACTTCAAATTTTGGATTATACACTGGATACGGCTTGAATACCATTTGTAGTTTGTGTTCGTCGATCTATTGATGAGATACAAAGCTGCGCCAAGTTGGCCAAGTTGTTTCAGATTCTTCTTTTTCTCCTTCCCCTTTTGTCTTTGATTGGGTAAATCAGATATTGTATCTTGTCCATTATGTCCAGTACATATTTCTCAATTTTTCATAGAACAGCACAAGGGGTTTGTACAGTTTGGTGTTAGCCCCCATCCTTTTGGTTGATGCAATACTTGAATTTTGTAGCCAAGGAACCATTTTTGTCGATGGAGTGAAAATTCCTTTGTAATCTGTCCATTTGTAAATATAAAGAGGATCTACGGTCAGAATATAGTTGATGTTTTTTTAATCCCTAGTACGTATATGCTACGTACTACTTTGTTCAAATTCTTTGAGGATTACTTTTTTTTAAAAAAAATTTAGGCGAGTGTAATTTTTTTCTTTTTTGAACTATTCAGAAAAAAACACGAACTATATGATGACTGGATTTTCACAAAATAATTTTGAATTGTGCTTGGCATGCACTGCTCAGATTTATACGTTCACAAAGAATTTGGTAAAATAGAAAATGGCAGGAGTGTTTCGTTTCATTGCTTGTAATTTGAGAAAATAATAAAAAAAATGATGATGAGACCGATCAGATCAAGTTCCGTTTGAATTTTTAATATATAATGTTTATAAGATGATTAAATTAGATATTAGTTATTAAATTAGCTAAATTAATTATATTAAATATTAAATTAGATTCTAAATGCAAAGTTTAAGACCCATTTTGGGCTAGGACGTTGTCCTGTCCAAGGCAAAAAGATCTTGAGGTGGGACATGTTGCGTCTGTGCTCATCTTTTTCTTTTTTTTTAATTATTTTTTATTATTTTTATTGTTGTTGGGGGGCTCATCATGTACCGGCCGATTATTTTTAATTTAAAAAAAATGTAAGACAAAACAACATGATGCGTAATGAAAAAATTATAAAAAATTAAGACGAAACATTTTGTTCCGTCTGCTATATTTGACAATTGCCAAATTTATTTCTCAAATTGAATCTACTGTTACTCGTTTGATTGATAAAATTTGACAAAATAGTCAACAATTGCAGCACTATTTTGTCAATTTTTTTTTGCCAGAATGGCAAAATAGCAAACAATTGAAGATGCTCTAAGTAGTATGTGCAATCTGAGTATAATAAAAATTCGTCATTCTTTTTGGAAAAGTTTGATACTAAAAGTGCTTCCTTTTTGTTCCCTAAAAAAATATCAGGTCTGTTTAAACTGAAATACTCTTTCCTTATAGTTATAAATACAGGACTGATTTAAAGGGGGAGGGGGGGATCTTTTTAGTAGTTTTTTTGATGTAAGCGGATAGAGTCGAAAGACTCTAGCCAGATCAAAAAATATATTAAAATCAAAAAACTGTACAGACATAAAACGGAGAGTTTTACAAGATGTAAAATCGGGTAATGAAAAGCGAAAACAGTAAATGATGCAAAGAAATATTAACATAGCCACAGCTGATCCCACACAATCACACAAGAGACAAGAAAAAAGTAGCGCCGGTGAAGGAAGGGATGAAATGCGGCAATTCCTGGATGCAGACCGCCTGAAACTGAGCATACATCAACAGCCTCCACACCGAACATGACTGGAATAGGGCGGCGCACCCAAGGGAGAAGCTCGGCAGAAAGGAACAAGCCCTGACACACTTCTAACTTGCCTCGAAACATCCCTTACCAGCAGTGGGCCAAAAAAACAACAGCACAAATGCAACTGAGGACGAACGATGACATCAGTGGGCGGACCTCCTGACTCAGGAAGGGAGCAGGCTACTGCCCTGCTAACTGCTCAACGCGAGAAAGATGCTAGTTGCATGCTCAACACCAACGATCAACACCAACGGTGCACACACCCATCAACACACCGGTCATAAACAGGAGACAAACCTCCTAACCAGGAGTACACTGATGGCCCATCGTTCGACATACGCAAGCGATGCTCAAACACTATAATACACGATAGGATCAAACGATCCCGAGGCGTCACTAAAGGACCAAACGCAAGATAGAAAAGCAACCAACCATTCAACCACGCAAGCCCACAAAAAACACTGCGAACAATGCCCACTCCAAATAGACGAGGCAACGAAGGAAGGAGTCACAATACATACATAACAGAAACAGAACATAAATAGGCTAAGGCCTGACAGTAATGAAGCTAAAACAAAACATGCCCTAAGGCAGGGAAGCACAAAAATAAGTCTAATCAGCTCAGTACAAGCCATAGCCAAGTGAACTGGCAAGCAAAAGCCAAACAGCACCTAAGGATCAAAACAAGAAGCGCCCAACATCATGTGCAAACAAGCTCCGAAGAGCAAAAGAAACATAAAGGAGTCAGGATCAAAAGAGTCCCGAGAATAGTACAGAGGGGGAGAGACAGCCCCAATATTAACCCTGCGAAAGAACAATATCAGCATTAATCAACATAATCAAGAATCAAAAAGCGTCAAGTCTGTTAAGAAAAAGCAAGCTTCAATCAACAGAATAAAGAATCATAAAGCATCAAGTCTGTTAAGCCAAAGCAAGACTTCATCTAAACGGTGACAATAAACAGAAACTCTGTCTGCAGGTTGGACTTTCGAAGACCAAAATTTAAATAGAAATAAAAACTCATCTATCAGGGAAGAAATAGAGGCCGCCTTTTGCGAAAATAGCCTACGGTTTCTCTCCAACCAGACAATCCATATTATGATATGAACCGAAATGTTCCAACCTTTGCGGAACCTTGGGAGCGAGGATGGGGACATCCAACAAGAGTCTAGATTGGAGGGCAAAGTGGGGTTTCCCCAGGCCAGGGCAGCAATCTTCCACAGAGGAATAATGAAAGAGCAGCACACGAAGAGGTGATTACCATCTTCTGAGACTTTCGAACACAAGGGACAGAGTTGTCTCCAAGCTAGATTTCTTTTGTTAAGAACCTCTACCGTGAGTAACTTGTTGTTTATAGCCAGCCAAGAGTTGATCTTAACCTTGAGCGGGACGCAGGACTTCCAGATAAAACTAGCTGAGGGGGACTTGATCCCGCAAAAGTTAAGGAATCTATAAAACGATTTAACAGAGAAAGACCCAGAGACGCTCCATCGCCAAGTGATATCTTCCAAGGGTTGCCACTCGAAACGATAAATGGAGGCAAGAAGATCTCGAAGATCAGTGACTAAGGGGGAAGGCAACTCAACTGAGAAAGGAATGATCCATAGCCTAGTGGAGTTAAACCAATAGAAAGATTCAGCTACAGAGGCCTCCGGGAAGGACGCCAATCTGAAAAGATGTGGGTAGGCCGATGAAAGTTTGGCGTTACCTATCCAGAGATCGGTCCAGAATTTGGTTCTGGAACCGTCAGCACATAACCGATAAATACCGCTTTGAAAGGTGGCAGCTACTTTCCAGACTCCTTTCCAGAAAGGGGAAGCTAGTCAGTGAATTGGTGAATGGAAATCCCACCAGGGAGAGGAGGAGAAATAATAACTTTTGATACACTGAACCCACGGCAGGTGATCAGCTTTATGGAATTTCCATAGCCATTTGTCTAAGAGGGCAATGTTATGGTCCCTGAGATTTAAGACACCCAATTCACCATTAGTCTTGGAGGAGCAGACGATGTTCCAATTGCAAAGGGAAGAACCTTGCTTAAAAAGGCCAGCTTTAGTTCAGAAGAAAGACGAACATATAGTCTTTCTAGACCATATGTCATGAACTTTTGCATTGACCTACTTTTCAAGGATAAGTGATGAAGTGAAAGTAGACAATGATTAGTCTTTCTTTTGTATTTTAACCAGCATGAAAAAATACTTCGAAAGAGTATGTTAAATTGGGTTGACATTAATATACACAATGGTCTTTCTTCAATATATACGGTTAGAGCATCTGTACTCATTTGCCATTTATCCAAATTTTTCAAAATTTGGAAAAAAAAGTGTTGTAGTCGTTGGTCATTTACCCAAAATTTGAGTTTGGTCGCTACAGTAGTCGACTATATTTGGCAATTGAAATGGCAATTACCAAAATATAGCTGACGAAAGATAATTTACCGTCCCTTCGATCGGATGATATATTATCTTCCGTCGCTTAATTTTTTTATATTATCGGACGATACATTATTTACCGTCTGTAGATAATCGCAGATTCAAAAGTGTTTGGACGAAAGATAAAGTGCCGTCCCAAAAAAATTTTAAAAAAATTTGACAAAAAGAGTCGGACGGTAAATAATCTACCGACCCTAACAATTTTGCATAAGACAAAAGTGTTGGGACGGTAGATTATCTACCCCCCCCCCCCCCCCCCCCCCCCCCCCCCCCCCCCCTTTTTTTTGGTTTTTGTTTTGTTTGTCCTTTTGTGGTTCATTTCAGCCATTTTTTTTTTGTTTTAAAATTTTTGAGACGAAAGATAATCCTTCGTCTGACCAAATTTTAACTTTCGACGACTACAGCGCCGACTCAAATTTTCTATTTCCATTTGCCAAATACCCAAAAAATGGCTCACAACGGCTACAGATGCTCTTATCATTATATGAGAACTTTTTCAGTACATATCGTTATTTTTTACAATGACATAATAGATGAACAAATAAATTTTCAAATAACTTGATTTTATATATTTAGACTAATTTAGCCATTTTAAACGATGTGCACGGTTCGAATTATCTATGTGATGGTTATGTAAAAAGTTCACTCGAAACTTATGGTAAGAACCAGTTCTTACATGATCACTCCCCATCTATATAATAAAACACAAAGAAAGCTATCAAGTGGCTCTTCTTCAATCCCCAAAAATCAAAGGTCCAGATCTAATCTCACAAAACATATTTTCCCTCCAAAACTCAAATTCAAATTCCCCACCTAAAACAACTCCTATTTATTTATTTATTTATTTATTTTTCTCCCTCTCTCTCTCCCTCCCTCTTCTATTCAAAAAATTAAGAAAATAAAAAATTTAAAAAATTTTTAAAAATTCAAAATTAAAAAACTAAAAAACTAAAAAAATTAAAAAATTAAAAAATTAAAAACTTTAAAAATAATTCAAAAAAATCATATAATATATTTTTTGCTCTATGTTTGCTACTTCAATTAATTTGCTGGGCTTCCAAAACTATTTTATATGATCAAACAAGATGTACCGTTTTGAAGACGTGCCGTAGGCACGTGTTAACAGGCAACCCTAGTATATATATATAGGAAAATGCTAAAATAAGATGGTGAGATGGGTGAGATGAAGATGTATTTTGTGAGATGAGCAATTTAAATGATCCAAATCTCGATCACACCGTTCACATCATTCTACATATCATCTAGTTGGTGTGTACAAAATTTCGAGCGATTTGGAGACCTCTAGCCTATGCATCAAAGCGTTCAAATAAATGCATATATATGTATTTCACATCATCTTCATAATGTGTTGAACGCTTTGATGGGGTTAAATCGGAACCGTTCAAAACGGGCACGAATCTCAAAGTCCCAGGGGCAAGATGGTAATCTCGCCTACAAATGGGTCCGAATTGAGAACCGGGTCCCTCCTCCTGGACCTTGACCCATGAACGGACCTGACCAGTTGAGAACGGGTCTCAACCCGTTAGGGGCCAGTTCAACAGGATTGGAGGAAATCCTAGCTCGCCCTGATCTGGAGGAGGTAGTTATAACCACCCTAATCCTGCCTCACCGGGAAGTAGGGATCCTCTCTGATCCTGAAGGAGATCCCATTGGCGACTATATAACCCCCCTGACCTCCCACTGTAAAAGGTGATCACACTTTGCACACTTGAGCTTTTTCCCTCATCTTTCTCTGTGTATTGACTTGATCGTCGGAGGGTTCGTCGCCGGGATCCATCCCGGTGTCTCGAACATTTGTGCAGGTTGCAAGGGAGCACCAAGGATCCAACCAGTTTGCAAGGAAGAAGAAGGGGTGGATCTTTGTGAGTTCCTCAAGAACCTACAAATCTCATCTGCTGCCCCCACACCCAAATTCAGCGGCACAGATTGGCGCCGACTGTGGGAAACTTCACTCAACAAGCAATCTCCTCTTCCTCCTTCAACCCACCTAACTCCTAGCCATGCCTCCCAAGAAGAGACCCACGAACTCCAACTGAAGAACAACTTCCTCTCACCCTCCTCCTCCTCCCGCGCAGGGGGATCTCCCTCCTCCCAACCAACCAGCCCAGCACCTTGATCCACGGGCTCCGCAGTTCGCCCACCAGCCTTCGGGACCCCAGGTTGTAGTGGGGGAACCCTCCCGACGGAGTCATCACAAGCAACCCGTCCATCAGGTTCGGGTCTCCATCCACAATGCCGACACCAATTCTATGGCCTCCTATACTCCTCTCACTCCAAAGGACCTGCGGAACGTAATCAACAATCGGCAGACTGAGCACGGACCCGATCTCTGTACTCATCTAGAGGAGAGGCGGGCCCAAGGGTCGAACCCTCGCCGCGAGCAGGCCAGGGACCGTTCACCCCAATCCTACCGAGGGGGACCCAACTCTCCTCGTAGGCAAAGAGAGTCACCCCAATATCGCCCAAGACGGAGCCGTTCCCCGGCAGGTCGCCAGGCACCGCGGGACCATCGCGAGCAGGAGGTCCCCACCACAAGGGTGGAATTCCAGCAATTTCATGAGGCGGTCCTACGGGCTCTCAACCCTAACAATGCGCGTAGGGCCCCCAGTCCTCGACCAGCTCCTCACCATCCTCGCCGCTCCCACAGTCCTCGATCGGCTCGTCGCCATCCTCACCGATCTCGTAGTCCTCGACCGGCTCCTCATAATCCTCGCCGCTCCAGAAGTCCTAGGCAGGCTGCAAGCCATCGCCGCCCCTCTCCCGATCATCATCGCCGCTCCCGCAGTCCACGACCAACCCCAAGTCACCCTCGTCTCTCGGTCAGTCCACCTCCTACTCTGAGCCATCACCGGTGCAGCCCCAGTCCTCCTCGACATGAGAACGAGCCCCGGGGTTTGGCCAGACAGGACCATAGGGAGGACTCAGTCTACCACCGTCTCCATGAGATGGAGAGGTGCCTCGGCCAGCTAGACTGAGATGAGGAGCGACTTGCAAGGGACCTTCGTCCGAGCAGGCCCCCATTCTCCTGTACCATTATGGAGGCTCCAGTTCCCGACAACTTCAAGCCTCCCTACTTCGAGACCTATAATGGGGAGTCGGACCCCGCAGATCACATCGAGAGTTTCAAGACTCTCATAATGATTCACTATGCATCCGACTCCCTCCTCTGCAAGATCTTTCCGGCCACACTCAAGGGGCCGACTCGAAAATGGTACTCGTGGCTGGCGCCAGCGTCCATCTTCTCCTTCGATCAGTTCGAAGGCCTTTTCCTCACGCATTTTGTGAGCAGTCGGCGCGCCGAGAAGGCGAGCGACACCTTATTGTTCCTCAACCAAAAAGGGGTGAACCACTGCGGGATTATGTCAAACGATTCACCGCTGAAGCTAGGTCCATTGCTTCTTTGGAACCCTTGGTCGCCACCCTCGCCTTCCAGTCCAACGTCCTCAATGCTGACCTCAGTGCGTCCCTCGCCAAGAAGCCCTCTCGGAACTTCTCAGAGCTCCTGCTTCGGAGCAAGAAAGTACATCCGAGCGGAAGAAGCTGTCCACTGCCCTACCTTCGAGGCCTCCTCTTCCGGGAACAAGCGGAAGGGTGCAGAGGAAGAAGGAGCTAAGAAGCTCCAAAAGGACAATGGGGGTCAGCGGCATCCCCCTCCTCGGTTCGAGAAATTCACTCCGCTTAATGTGAGTGTATCCGCCATCCTAATGGAGATAGGGAACGATGACCTCCTACCGCCTCCCCCAAGGATGAACACCCCTGCAAAGAAGAGGGACCGGAGTAAGTGGTGTCGTTTCCATCGAGACCACGAGCACGATACAGATGAATGTCGGGCCTTGATGGATGAAATTGAGGCCCTCATCCAGCGAGGGCAACTCAACCGGTTCGTGAATAGGGATCGAGCCGATCCGCCCCTACCGCCTCGGGGGGCTAACAGGCGAAACGAACGGTGCACGGAGGCTCCGGAGGCCGAAGTGGAGGGCATCTTGCACCTGATACACGGGGGCCCAATAGGGGGAGATTCCAACTCCTCCCGAAAAGCCTTCGTAAGGGAGGTTAACTCCGTGCAGAGCCATCCTCCCCCAAAGGGCCTCGGAGTCTCGGTGACGTTCTTCGACAGGGACCTGGAGGGCGTCCGCACGCCCCACTGCGACGTCCTCGTTATCAATCTCCCCATGGCAAACTTCGAAGTTCGTCGCGTCTTAGTAGATAACAGTAGCGCCGTCAACATCCTTTTCTTGGAAGCCTTCAAAGGCCTCCCGCTGTCCAGGGACCGGCTCAAGCCCGCAGGCTACACTCTCCACAGGTTTATAGGGGTCCCGGTTATGGTCGAGAGAATTATAACCCTCGAGTAACGACTGGAAAGGCCCCAGCGACTCGAACGGAGCAAATGGACTTCATGGTGGTCGACGTCAAAGTCGCCTACAATGTTATCCTGGGTAGACCAGGCTTGGCCGCGCTTTAGGTCATTCCTTCAGCCTACCATATGAAGATGAAGTTCCCCACTCCTTCAGGAGTGGGAGAAGTGAGGGGAAGCCAAGAGGCAGTGCGGAAGTGCTACATGACCTCGGTGGGGGGCCCGGTTCTTTCTTTGGAAGCGCTCGAACTTCCTCAGGAGGGAGGCCAAACCATCTCTGAGCCCGTCGACGAGTTGGAGGAAGTGGCATTCTTCGAGGAGGACACCACTAAGACATTCCGCGTCAGCAAAACTTTCTCCCCCTCCATAAAGCAAGACATCTCCCGGTGTATACGGGAGAATCGTGACCTCTTCGTATGGACTGCAGCGGACATGCCCGGGAACTCGGAAAAACTCTCAATGCACCATCTGAGCGTCACCCCTAGAGTCAAGCCTGTCTAGCAGAAGAGGCAGAAGTTTGCCCCCGAGAGGCAATAGGCAATCAAGGAGGAGGTTGAGAAACTCCTCAACACCCACTTTATTCAGGAGGTTAACTACCCGGAGTGGCTTTCCAACGTGGTAATGGTCAAGAAGGCCAATGGAAGTTGGCAGATATGCATTGACTTCACAGATCTCAACAAGGCATGCCCAAAGGACCCCTTCCCTCTTCCCAGCATCGACACCCTCATCGATGCGACTTCCGGGCACGAGTTACTTAGTTTTATGGATGCCTTCTCGGGATACAACCAAATCAGGATGTTCCTACCGGACATACCGAAGACATCGTTCGTGACGGACCAAGGCCTCTACTGCTACCGTGCTATACCCTTCGGGTTGAAAAACACGGGGGCTACCTATCAGTGCCTGGTGAACAAGGTATTCCGAGACCAGATTGGCCAAAACATGGAGGTCTACGTTGACGACATGTTGGTCAAGAGCATGCGAGGGCAGGAGCATACCATCGACCTTCAAGAAGCCTTTGAGGTGCTCAGGAGGCATAATATGAGACTAAATCCGAACAAGTGTGCATTCGGTGTCTCATCGGGCAAATTTCTCGGGTTTATGGTCAGCCAGAGGGGCATAGAGATCAACCCCGAGAAAATCCAAGCCATTCTTAAAATGGCTCCCCCCTCCAACGTCCAAGAGGTGCAGAGGCTCACGGGGCGCCTCGCGGCAATAGGGAAATTCATCTCCAAGTCCGGGAAGAAGTGCCTCCACTTCTTCAAAGACCTCAGGGGGGCTAAAGGCTTCGAGTAGGGGCCGCAGTAGCAAGATTCCTTTGACAAGCTCAAAGAATATTTATCTAACCCCCTCTCCTGAGTAAGCCAGCACCCAGAGAGGTCCTTTACCTCTACCTCGCAGCCTCGGACCAAACGCTCAGTGCAGTCCTCGTGAGGGAAGAGGATAGGACACAGAAGCCTATCTATTACGTGAGTAAGGTGCTCCGCGATACCGAACTCCGCTATCCGAAACTGGAAAAGATGGCACTTGCCTTGGTCATGGCAGCCCGTAAGCTTCGCCCCTATTTTCAGTCCCACTCGGTGGTCGTCCTTACCGACCAGCCGCTGAAACAGGTTCTCCATAAGCCAGAAATGTCTGGATGACTCATGAAATGGTCCATCGAGCTGAGTCAGCACGACATCAGCTACCAGCCCAGGACGGCGATAAAAGCCCAAGCTCTGGCTGAGTTCATCATGGAGAACACCATCCCTGACTCATGCGAGTTGTCAACCGACCTCTCCGTCTGGACCGTCTATGTGGACGGGTCCTCCTGCACCGATGGAAGCGGGGTCGGCGTCATCCTAACTGGTCCCGACGCCTTCATCCTCCAGTACTCCCTTCGTCTCAACTTTCCAGCGTCGAACAATGAAGCAGAATATGAAGCCCTAATTGCGGGTCTCTACTTGGCTCGTAAGGCGGGTGCCGAACAAGTAAGGGTCATCAGCAACTCTCAGTTAGTGGTCAATCAAGTGTCCGGGGAGTACGAGGCGAGAGATGACCAAATGGCTAGATACTTTAGCAAAAGTGAGGGAGCTTCTCATTCTCTTCAGAGATGTTCAACTCCAGTGGGTTCCCCGAGAGGAAAATGCACAAGTGGATGCCCTTTCTAAGCTCGCCTCCTCGTCCCTCCAAGGTTTAGAACGAACTGTCCTAATAGAAGTTCTACTCAAACCCAGTATCGACGAAGATGACTCGGAGCCAATGGAAGCCTACCCCCTAACACTTGGAGAAAACTGGATGAAGCCCCTGCTCGATTATCTCCGAGACGGTGTCCTCCCCGAAGATCCGAAGGAAGCAAGGAGGATCAGGACACGAGCAGAGCGGTACACACTCCTGGATGGGGTCATGTACAAATGCTCCTACACCTAGGTCGACGGACAGCCCTATCTGAGATGCCTCTCTCCGGAAGAGGCATTTTATGCCTTAAGGGAAGCTCATGATGGTCTATGTGGCACACATTTGGGAGCAAGATCACTTGCCCGGAAGCTTTTGAACTACGAGTACTTTTGGCCTACAATATTAAGCGACTCCGAGGAGTATGTCCGCCAGTGAGACTCTTGCCAAAAGTTCACCCCAATCCGTCACTTGCCTCAAGCGCAACTTGCCTTCCTGAAAAGTCTAATCCCTTTCGCAATGTGGGGGATGGATTTGCTTGGACCTTTCCCTCCGGCACCAGGCCAGCTGAAGTTCTTGGTGGTAGCAATAGACCACTTCTCCAAATGGATAGAAGCCGAGCCTCTCTTAACGATCACCGAGAAAAGGGTCCAGAAGTTCTTTTGGAAGAACATTGTCTGTCAATTTGGGGTACCTCGCATCCTCGTAACCGACAACGAGACCCAATTTACAAGAGCTGCTTTTCATGACTACTGCACTGATCTCAGAATTCAACAACGTTTCTCTTCAGTAGCACACCCCCAGTCTAATGGCCAAGCGGAGAACGCGAACTGTCAACTCCTCTCAGGTTTGAAGAAGAGGCTCGACAAGTCTACCAAAGGGCTATGGGTCGAACAACTCCCCAATGTGCTTTGGTGCTATCACACCACAAAAAGAACTCCGACAGGTGAATCCCCTTTCAACCTCACATACGGATCAGAAGCTCTTGTCCCTTTGGAGGTGGGTCTACCTTCGCCTCGTCTCATAGCTTACAATGAGGCGCAGAATGCGAACAAGCTTTGCAACTGCCTAGACCTCATCGACGAGATCCGCGAGAGAGCCGCAATCTGCCAAGAGACCTACCGTCATAGGATCACTCAAGCTTACAACAAGAGGGTACGGCCGACCAACATAAAGAAAGGGGACTTAGTGCTGAGAAAGTTATCAATTTCGGATCCAAGCAAGAGTGGCAAGCTGGCACCCAACTGGGAAGGACCATATAAGGTCTCCAGAGTTATACGCCTGGGCGCGTATCAATTTGAAGACCCAAGGGTAGAAAGATGCCAAGGACTTGGAACGTCGAGCATTTGATGAAGTACCGAGAGGGTGTCTAAATGCCGCTCCAAGCTACTTCCCCAGAATTGCAAAAATCTTACTTGTATCTTCCTTTTTATCAAGATGTAAAAGGCGGTCTGCAACTTAGAAGCGGCCGCCCGGTTGTTTTCAATAAAAGCAAAAATTTCCCCCTTTTTTTTCAACTTATCTATCTTTCGAGTAAATTCTCTATTTTTGGGGTAGTCCAACTCTACTTACAAAAATTTTTATCGACGAGTTCGGAGTCCAACACATGGCTCGACTCCGCTTCTACTACTCGTTCATAAGCGAGTAAGAAGTGGTTCGCCATTCGGAATTGCTCCCACAACCGTTGACTCTTTCTTAAAAAATGACAAACTTCGGAGTCCAACACTTGGCTCGATTCCGCTTCTACTACTTGCTCATAAGCGAGTAAGAAGTGGTTCTCAATTTGAAATTGCTCCCACAACCGTTGACTCTTTCTTAAACGACGAAGTTCGGAGTCCAACACTTGGCTCGACTCCGCTTCTACTGCTCGGTCATAAGCGAGTAAGAAGTGGTTCGCCATTCGGAATTGCTCCCACAATCGTTGACTCTTTCTTGAAAAATGATGAAGTTCGGAGTCCAACACTTGGCTCGACTCCGCTTCTACTACTCGGTCATAAGCGAGTAAGAAGTGGTTCGCCATTCGGAATTGCTCCCACAATCGTTGACTCTTTCTTGAAAAATGACGAAGTTCGGAGTCCAACACTTGGCTCGACTCCGCTTCTACTACTCGCTCATAAGCGAGTAAGAAGTGGTTCGCCATTCGGAATTGCTCCCACAACCGTTGACTCTTTCTTAAACGATGAAGTTCGGAGTCCAACACTTGGCTCGACTCTGCTTCTACTACTCGCTCATAAGCGAGTAAGAAGTGGTTCGTCATTCGGAATTGCTCCCATAACCGTTGACTCTTTCTTAAACGACGAAGTTCGGAGTCCAACACTTGGCTCGACTCCGCTTCTACTACTCGCTCATAAGCGAGTAAGAAGTGGTTTGCCATTTGAAATTGCTCCCACAACCGTTGACTCTTTCTTAAACGATGAAGTTCGGGATCCAACACTTGGCTCGACTCTGCTTCTACTACTCGTTCATAAGCGAGTAAGAAGTGGGTCACCATTCAGAAGCACTCCTACAACTATCGACAACCAAAGATGTTAACAAAACACACATGTGCAAAAGAGAAAACAAGTTTCATTTCTATAAAGTTTGAGGAACAATTTAGATTACAAGACCAACCACTCAACAGTTACAAAACTTGAGAATCCAAAATTAAGACTACTTGAACGCCTTCTAGGAAGTGGGATACTCCTATTGAGCGACAAGCGGGGACGGCAAACATTTTGTCGCTGCGACCCCGTACTCGTTGAGGTCCCCAAGCCGGCGAGCCTGGTTGTGTCCCTAAGCGTTGCACCGGCTAAGGCTTCGCTCGACGAGCCAGCAGCACCACTTTGAGCATCCCCAGGACGCCCTGGGATAGGAGGCAAACGTGACGCTAACTCGTGAAACGGTCGTCCCTGTGAGTACTCGACTCGAGGGCAAGATGTGGTCCTGACGTTGCTCCCCTCCGTAAAACGTCGCAGCCGGTGAACCTCCGTCTCTAGCTCAACAATGCCCTCTTTTAGCGAATCATTGGTTACCTTGATTTGTAGGCGAGGAATTCTGCTCGTACTACCCGCTCGGGAAGCTTCAATGATAGTTCGTCAAATCTGTGCTGTCTCTAAGCTCGTTTCGAGTACCACATTCTTCAGACCGTCTCTCTCCATACCAACGTCAAATAGGGTCTGCCGAAGTGACTCCACTTCCCCTTTAGAGGGGGCTTCTCGAGCTCGCTTCTTTAGTTGCTTCAGCTTGGAGATGCGCTTCGCCAGCGTTAGCTTGAGATGATCTAGTTCTAACTTGCTCTTGAGAAAACACTTTCGACTACGAGAAAGGGCCAACTTCGTCGCTCCCAAGTCAGCTCGAAGACGAGAGGCTGCAGCCGCTACCATGTTCGGTGATGTCTCGACCCATTGGCACAACTCGGCGATCTGAAAAGCAAGAACACAACGACGCTGAGCTCAAGAAATACTTAGCAAAATTTCAAAGCAAGGCGTTCTCAACACTGGGTGTTCTCAACACTTAGCCAATTCAGAGCAAAGGTGTTTTCAACACTTAGCAAAATTTCAAAGCAAAGGTGTTTTCAACACTTAGCAAAATTTCAAAGCAAGGTGTTTCCAAAGCAAGATCGTTTTCAACACTTAGCCAAATCTCAAAAGTTCTTCGTTTCATTGAAGTTCAAAAGAGTACATAAGAGAGCGGTGGCCAGTCTACAGTTCGGCAATACAAATAAAAAAAGGGGGGGGGAGACGACTGAGTCAGGGAGCCACCTCGCAGTGCTGCTCCGAAGCGCCCTCGCTCGGCAGAGTGATGAGCGCCCCTTCGAGGTTCACTTCGTCCTCGGCCTCGGCCTCGGTCTCGTCACCCTCCAGCTCGGGCTCGACCTCCGCCAGAGGGATGAGTTCCTCGCCCTCCACTGGATCGTAGAAGTAATACGATGAACCGTCAAAGCCGGGGAAGCGAGCCGCCACATGCTTCAGAGCTCGGGCGTAGGCCTCCTCCATATTCGTTATCATATGGGCCTCCGCCTCGTCCCAAATGGCCTTCTCTGCCTACGCCACTTTCAGCGCCTCCTCGGACGCCTTCAAGGCCTTTGCTAGCTCCCTCTCGAGGCGAGCCCTCTCCTTCTCTAGAACCTCGACCTAGGCTGTCTCTGCCGCTGAGTGCTCGAGCGCTTCGGTGAGCTTCGTCTCGAGGGTGCCCACCTCGGCTGCACGTGATGCCGAGAGTCGCTGCTCAGCCTCGAACAGCCTCACTGCCTTGGAGCGCTCCGACCGCTCGCGATCATTTGCCACCTTCATCTCCTTCTCTTGCTCGGTGAACTGCTCGAGCATGTGGCTGAAGTGGCAAAGGGTCTGTGCACAAAACAAAGGAAAGTGAGAAGTCAAAGACCGCTAACCCCGAAGCTGAAGGGAACAAAGCAAAAGGTACTTATCGACATCATCGACCGGGCGATCTCCAAGGCATCGTCACCAACAGTACCGGCCCTCAGCGCTGCACGGTCCTTCCGGGTCGGCAGATGGCGTACCGCCTGCATACACATCCCCGCATCACCGAGGAAGCCGTCCAACTTCATCACCCGCCAGTCGGGGACAAAGAGCCTTTTGTGCTCCTCGGTGAGAATGGCCTCTGCCTCGGACGTGAGCGGTGACACCTCCCAGGCCAGAGTGGCACTGGCAGAGAACCCTCCGCACGAAGATCTCGGGGCTTCAGTCGAATGGACCGTAGCTTGCGGCTCCGAAGGGGCATCGCCGGCTAATTCTACAATGGCCACTGGCACTGAGGGGGTTTGCACCGCTCGACCGGAAGGAGGCCCCACTGTGGTCCTCCTCCTCTTCTTCGTATCCGCACCCTTCACCGCGGCCGCGCACCTCTTTGCCATTAGCACTCGGTAGTCCATGCCGGGGGCTTCTGCGCACAAAGAAAAACCGAGCAAAAGAGTTAGTGAAAAAACAAAAATGCTAAAAAAAATACTCTGGTAAATAAAAAAGAAAAAGAGCGTACTAGGGTTGATCGGACTAAGACCTCCACCGAACAAGACCTCCTCGGTAATATCCTTCCAACCGAGGTTCGGAAGGCCGAGGATTTTCGTCACTACCTCTTCTTCTTCTTTGGTGAGCACCGGTTAGGCCTTCGCCCACTTCGGAACATCTTCTTTCCATGCCGTTGGAAACCTCCATGGCTCTGGACCTCGGATCAGGAAGTACTTCTCCTTCCAATGATTGATGGAGTCCAGGTTCTCGATTAATTTAACCCCCTTCCTCGGCGACAAGTAGTACCGGTACTCCATCTTGCTCATTCGGCAGATGCGGTAGAGGCTTCGGAGCAGAACAAGTTGGGGCTGCACGCCGACTGCCTGACATTGGAGGATGAAGGCGATGACGTGCCGCCACATGTTCGGCATGAACTGCACGGGGCTCAAGTCGTACTGCTGCAGTACCTCGACCATGAAAGGCGGAAGCGGTAGCCGAAAGCCGGCATTAAGCGCATCGTATGGGAAGACGCACATGTCTGGCGACGTCCCCGTACATGCTCGGAAGCCGGGGCCAGGGAGTAGCAGAACGTACTCCTTCGGGATGCGAAATCCCTTCCTGATTCGATGCAGATCCGCCTCGGTCATGATCGAAGGGATCTCATCCACCTCGGAAGGATCCCTCGGGCTGTTCTCCTCGTATACCGAGGCCATCCCGTGCACCGCCTTCTCCAAGAGGTCCTCGGGGTAACTCCTGACCCTACCGATGCTCGACAGTGTGGACGGCAGCCGACCTAACTCTCCTGCCCCCATCGGAGTCTCCACTATTGTCGACTCCCCGGCCGACTTGACCACTCCCTTCCCTTTCCTCGGCACGACCACTACCGCTCGGCCAGTATCTTGGTCCGAGGTGGAGGTCTCATCCCCAGATGATACTCTAGACATTTTCAAGATTGAGTTGGGAGTGACTAACCTCGAAGTGACGTTTACAGTCAAAATAGATCGTCGGAGATTGAACACGCCTGGCCGCAAAAGCTAGTAGCGCCCCTCGAGAACAAGAACAGCTTTAGCAAATGTGAAGTAAAAGTGAAACTGTAAAAACGAGGGGAAAGGGGAGTAGTGAGAACTTATAAGAGTTAGAAAAAATTCGGGTGGGCCGTGGAACACTTTGGGCCCCCCGTAACGGCTCATCAGAAGTGGAAACGACTAACCTTGAAGCCTAAATGTCTTTTGTCTCAAGATTCGTGCCTGATGTCCAATCCGACGGCAGAGATCGTGCCACGTCCCTCAGAATCCAAATTCGAGCGACTTGCATTCTGAGTTGCGTATTGGAGAAAAACAACTTCATCATCATGATTCGCGCCTGATCACGATCAAACGGCTCAGATTTCGCCATAACCACAAGACGACAAGATCACGTTTTCTCGTGATCCACGCCATCTTTTACCTCAAGATTCGTGCCTGATGTCCAATCAGATAGCGGAGATCGTGCCACGTCCCTCGGAATCCAAATCCGAGCGACTTGCATTCCGAGCTGCGTATTAGAGAAAAACAACTTCATGATCATGATTCGCGCCTGATCACAATCAAACAACTCAGATTTTGCCATGACCACAAGACGACAAGATCACGTTTTCTCGTGATCCACACCGTCTTTTACCTCAAGATTCGTGCCTGATGTCCAATCAGACGGCGGAGATCGTGCCACGTCCCTCGGAATCCAAATCCGAGCAACTTGCATTCCGAGCTGCGTATTGGAGAAAAACGACTTCATCATCATGATTCGCGCTTGATCACAATCAAACGGCTCAGATTTTGCCACGACCACAAGACGACAAGATCACGTTTTCTCGTGATCCATGCCATCTTTTACCTCAAGATTCATGCCTGATGTCTAATCAGACAGCGGAGATCGTGCCACGTCCCTCCGAATCCAAATCCGAGAAACTTACATTCTGAGCTGCGTATTGGAGAAAAATGACTTCATCATCATGATTCGTGCTCGACCACAATCAAATGGCTCAGATTTCGCCACGACCACAAGATGACAAGATCACGTTTTCTCGTGATCCACGCTGTCTTTTACCTCAAGATTCGTGCCTGATGTCCAATCAGACGGCGGAGATCGTGCCACATCCCTCGAAATCCAAATTCGAGCGACTAGCATTCCGAGCTGCTCATACAGAGAAAATAATGCCGAGTAGCATGAGCCATCCGATCGCCTCGTGATTCGTGCCTCGACCTGATGAGCGGCTCTGATTCAACCACGTGACCAAGATTACGTTTTCTCGTGATCCACGCCGTCGTGCCTTAAGATTCGTGCAAGATCTCCAGATGGATGTCTTAGATTGCGCCACGTCGCTCAGAAACCAAATCCGAGTGACTGGCATTCCGAGCTGCTCATACGGAGAAAATAACGCTGAGTAGCATGAGCTATCTGATCGCCTCGTGATTCGTGCCTCGACCTGATGAGCGGCCCTGATTCAGCCACGTGACCAAGATCACGTTTTCTCGTGATCCATGCCGTCGTGCCTCAAGATTCGTGCAAGATCTCTAGATGGACGTCTCAGATTGCGCCACATCGCTCGGAAACCAAATCCGAGCGACTGGCATTCCGAGCTGCCCACACGGAGAAAGTTCTACTGAGCGACATAGACCGTCAGATCACTTCAAAATTCGCATCATAATTTGATCGAGGTCCCAGATTCGTCCACGTCGCTCAGCACCGTCCCCGTCGTCCGATCACTCAGAATCACGCACCGACACGAGATGGGCAGTCTAGATTGCGCCACGTCATAATTGAGTAATTAAAATTATATTTTATTTATTAATTCTGATTATTTATTCAAAAATTGCTAAAAAATGATTAAAAATACGGAAAAATAATTAAAAATTCTAAAAAATATTTATAAATTTAAAGGAACATTTTTACACCCTTGGATAAATAATTATTGATCAGAATATTCACTTAGCACTTCCGAAGATCAAATCATCGCTTGGGCAAAATTGAATAAATGGTTCGGAAAAATAATATAAAATCGGAGAAAATTACTGAAAATCCAGAATAGCCTAGGAGCCACTCTGAGCATGCTATCAGCTTGGAAAAGCACCATCACTCCTCAGGCGAGGTTCGAACACCCGTTGGGAACGCCGATAAAACCTTATGCGCCATTGAAACAACAAAACTATTCCCCAAAGGCCGTAACACACAGTCTTTGGGAGTGGGGGCTCGTGATATGGATATAAATGGGGTTAAATCGAACCGTTCAAAATGGGCACGAATCTCAAAGTTCCAGGGGCAAGATGGTAATCTCACCTACAAACGGGTCCGAATTGGGAACCGGGTCCCTCCTCTGGACCCGCTAACCCATGAATGGACCTGACCAGTTGAGAACAGGGTCTCAACCCGTTAGGGGCCAGTTCAACAGGATTGGAGGAAATCCTGGCTCTCCCTGATCTGGAGGAGGCGGTTATAACCACCCTAATCCTGCCTCACCAGGAAGTAAGATCCTCTCTGATCCTGAAGGAGATCCCATTGGCAACTATATAACCCCCCTGACCTCCCACTGTAAAAGGTGATCACACTTTGCACACTTGAGCTTTTCCCCTCATCTTTCTCTGTGTATTGACTTGATCGTCGGAGGGTTCGTCACCGGGATCCATCTCGGTGTCTCGAATGTTTGTGCAGGTCGCAAGGGAGCACCAAGGAGCCAACCAGTTCGCAAGGAACAAGAAGGGGTGGATCTTTGTGAGTTCCTCAAGAACCTATAAATCTCATCTGCTGCCCCCACACCCGAATTCAGTGGCAACACACAGTTTCCAGGGAGTTTATTTCATAAACTTATCCTAATTCACCTTATGATCCACCTATTCATTTTCCGCAAAAGACGTAAAAAGAATAATCTTGAAAATCAATTTTCTAAATTTTTTAATATATTTAAGAAATTGCATATTAATATTATTCTTATTGAAACTTTAGAACATATGCCTAATTACACTAAAATTTTAAAGGATATTTTATCAAACAAGCGAAAATTGAAGAATCATGCGATAGTTATGTTAACCGAAGAGAGTAACGCAATTTCACAAAAGAAGTTGCCTCATAAACTAAAAGATCAAGAGAGTTTTACAATTCCTTGCGCTATTAAAAATTCTTATTTTGATAAAGCTTTGTGATTTAGGGACAAGGATTAATCTTATGCCTTTTTCAGTTTTCAGGAAACTTGGTTTGGAGAAGTAAAGCCTACTACAATTCTTTACAATTGGTACCCAAGATGAATAATTGAAGATGTTTTAGTGAAGGTTGACAAGTTCATATTCCCAGCTGATTTCATAGTGCTTGATATGGAGGAAGATGAACAAATTCCGTTGATTTTAGGGTGACCTTTTCTAGCTACGGGGAGAGTTTTAATTGATGTCCAATAAGAAAAACTTATTTTGAGAGTTGAGAATGAGCAAGTAATGTTTGATGTCTTTAAATCCATGGAGTTTCCTGCCGAAGTTCGCTCGTGTTTTCAGGTTAGTGAAATTGATTTAGTTGTGGGCGAGACACATAGGGCTGAAGTTGAAAAGTTACCAATAAAAGTGTGTTCAACAATTCTTGAATCTGAGAAATAAAATATTTTGGAATATGTTCGGTATTTGGAAGCTACACCATCTATTCATCTTTCTTCTTAGTTAAAATTCAAAAAGGCGGGGATATCAAAGATGCCTTCTTCAAAAAGAAACGACTCAAACATGAGCTTAAACCGTTGTCATCTCGTTTGCGGGATGCACATAAAAAACCTGAGCCACACATGAAGGAAGTTGTTAGAAAAGATATTCTTATGCTGTTGGATGTTAGCATCACATAACTATCTTAGCTATCACGTCCGGTTGAATACATATACCTTAGCGATTCTTGGAAGACAACCCATGTTTTTTTTAAACTTTCTTTAGAATTGTTTTTTTTTCTTTTAGTTTACTTTAAAATTTATTTTATAGGACTGCATAAGTTTGCTGGTTTCCTGGCAGATTTGTTTTCTAAATCTAGTTTGATGGCTATTTTTTGGCAGGATGGAATCCAAATCTGGAAAAGTGTTTCAAAGAGCGATCGAAAAAAATTGTCTTAGCTTTCTAGTACAAAAAGAATCAGGTTATTTGGACATCTACAACTCCAGATATCCCCAAAACAATGAACGTCATTCAACCAGAATTTTAACATGATCAGGGGAGCAATTCTGAAGTGTTCCCATTTTTTTTTTTCTTTTCTTTACCCATTGAGGATAATGTGATATTCAAGTTTGGGGGAAGAGGTACAATTTTTTTCTATATATATATATATGAAAATAGAAAAAAAGACTTCAATTAGGATTACCATTACACTTTTGGGTTCTTTATTGTGCTAAAGTATTACAATTTTTTTGATTTATGATAGACAATATCTTACAAAGCAAGATTAAGCAAACTTATTTTCTTTAGGATTATTGAAGTTCAAAATTCCTTTAAAAATGTGGGAGTCATGTGATTAAACATAAAAGATGAGTGTGATATTTTTTCTTATGAGTATCCCCTTTGATATAGTCCTAAACCGAGTTTTAGTAAATAGAGTGATAGTGATTAAATAATTGAATGAATATTTTTTTATCTACCCCAATGTTTTGAGTTGCTTATTAACTATGGGTATTCATTACCAATGTTTACTTTTACATCAAACGACAACTTGAAATCTCATTATGCAAAAGAACTTTAAATGTGTGACTTGTTGAGTAACAGGGTGAATCCATCACAAATGTTTGCATCCGCTTCAAAATGCAAGGTGACAACTTAGAAGAAGGGGGTAAAGCCTCTAGTTTGCTAATTGTTAGGATGGTGCCTTGAACACTCGTTGTTCATATTAGAAGAAGGTAAGATGAAGCACGGAGGTCGAAGCGTCGAAGAGAGTAGAAGAAAACAGCAGCAGCAAGGTGGAGGCTATGTTGCAGTCGACTGTCCTATGTTGCGGTCGACCGCACCCCCCGATCGTAGTTGCACTGCATTTGGCTGAGAGGTGGACGGTCGACCGGTCTTGTTGAACGGTCGAATGCCCGCAGCGCTGTGTTCGTTTTGGTACTCGATTTGTTAGGTTGTTTCAGCCTAATCTTCAACTCTAAGTTAGATCATATGGCTCCTATTCAGTTACTTCTTTTTGAGGTTATATCAGACGAATGAGAATCAAGATTAGACATAGGTTTCTCTTTATTCTTCTATATATATTGTAAACTCCTCCAATATGAGAGGTAGTACTTCATAGATTATTTTCTCCATTACAAAGAGAGGCTCGAGAGAGAGAGTTCTTGGTGAGTGAGTTTAATTTCCTTGTATTGAGTGAATCAGTAACTCCTTGTAATCTCTTCTAGTTGAATATCAGATCGTCCTATATTTTCTTCTGGATTAAGCACAAGCTAACCAGGAATAAGTCATCGGTGTGTTTGTGTTAGTTTGGTGGATCTACTTGCTTGCTCAATTTATTCGTCTCGTCTACTTCGACTTCCCCATTGCTCTATTTTGTTCCGCTGCGACAACGGGCATTGGTTGACGCCCCAATCCTAACAACTGGTATCAGAGCTTCAGGTTGCCGAGTCCCTTGGTTAAGATGACATGCCACAGTATTTTTAAGATCAAGCAGTTCGATGGAAAAATCAATTTCAATCTTTGGAAGACTGACATGTATGATGTCCTTGTTCAAGAACGTTTGCAGCTAGCCGTTAAGTAGAAAGAAAAGTCAACTATATGAAGGATGACAGTGGGAAGATATTCGTGAAAGAGCCATAAGTCTGATCCAACTATCCTTGGTGGAGAGGTCAAGTCAGATTTCTTGAAGAAACTGATGCGGCGAGTTTGTGGGAAAAACTCATAGCTGACTACTCTGGTTCGTCGTTATTAGATCGGATACATTGGAAGAGGAAGTTGTTTCGTTTTTCTATGAAGGAAGGTACCTGATCTCCAAGACCACATTACAGAGTTCAATAAGGTATTATCTGAACATAAGGCGATCAACGCAGATGTGTGTGAGGAAGACAAAGCTTTCAACCTGATATATTCACTGCTGGATTCGTACGAGCCTTTGATCACTACCATGCTACACGGTAGATCGGCCAAGGAGAGTATTTCGGTAGATGGTGTAATCAAAGCAGTGAAGAAAAATCAACTTAGGAAGGAGACTCAGAAATTACCATCTATTCCCACAAGTTGTATAGCAGTGGATGGTCCTTCAGGGAGAAGACAAAATTTTTTGCAAAAGGATTCGATTCGTTGCTGATATTACAAGAGGCCAGGGAATATCAAGAAAGATTATTGGAAATTGCAGAATCAGGAGAGCGCAAAGAACGGGAGTTCAGCCGCTAATGTGGTTAGTGCCTTTGATTCAGGTAATTCGTGTCTTCTTGTTTCAAATTCTTTAGAAGTGGATTCTAGTTGGTTTCTTGACTCAGGGAGTTCTTCTCATATTTGCTCCGAGAGGGAGTTGTTTTCTACTTATAAGTCTACTACGGGGCGTTGTGTGACAACGGGAACTAGGGAGATTTGTGAAGCAGTAGGTGAGGAGACAATTGAGTTGAAGATGCCAAGTCTAAATATGTTTACTTTAAGGGATGTTTTGCATATTCCTCTGCTGAAATGAAATCTGATTTCCTTGGAAACTCTTGATGCACGGGGCTGTAGGTATACAGCTCGAGGTGGAGTTCTATCTGTTTTTCAAGATCGTCGTAAGGTGATTAGTGGTATGAGAGTGGTTGGGCCAAGCCAAAACAATTTCTACAAGTTGTGGGGAATCCGAAATACTTGCGCAAGTGTTGCTCCTTTTCCTGTTATTCTCACAAGCTTAGCTAGTTTGCAGTAACTAGATTCATCGAGATGAGACCACGACGTTCGAATATCGTCGAGGGGTGGAGAAAACCTAAGGGTAGGTAGAGTTCGTGCGGAGTTTGGCAACTTCGTGAGTACATCTACAGAGGTGTACCCTTGAAGGGGTATTGTAACCTCTGTTTTCGCAAATACATATTTTTTGTGGATTTTCTGTATTTAAAATTTTTTTTTCCGCTTTCAAATTCTTTTGTTAAAATGTATTGTTGGATTTTCTATTAAAATCTATTTTTGATCATTAATTTTATTTGTAACTATTTTCTATAATTTTTATATTGTAATACAAATCTTATTATTGTTATTATTATTATTATTAATTTTGACTGGTTATTAAAAATCCATTTCTATGTACTAATTGTATTTGTAGTTATTTCAAATAAATTCTATATTGTAATGCAAATTACATTTTATTATAAATTATATTTTTTTTATTGGTTACTCTATTTTCCCTAATGTATTTTAACCCCAAAACCCTGTTGGATCCTTTACTTATACCCGTTAACCATATCCTATAATCCAATACCCCAAACTCTACCCGTTAACACCCAACCCATCAGCCGTCACCCTTAAAAACCCTAACATTAACTTCATCTTACCCATATATATATATATTCACCTGCAAAACCCAACCCTAGCCTCCACCTTCAGAACTCCCAATCCTCCTTCTCTCCTGCTTTCTCTCTCTCTCCCGACCATCTCACCCCCGTGCCCTCATCCCCTACCTCCTCCCCTTCTTCTCTCCTGCCTGCAACAGCCGGCAGTAGCAGCATCATGAGCTCTCCCTCGGTGCCGCCCAGCTCCCCCATGCGCCCTGTGCTCCACCGAACTCTCGACGCAACCAGTCGGCCGCTGCACCGCCCTACACCTGCAGCGCCTTCCCTGAGCTCCTTGCACTGTCGCCTTCAGCGATGCCAGCAACGACAGAGCACCACCCGGTGTTGTGTCCCTCCGTCGTCGTGCCGCTGCTCACCCTGTCGCCTGCAGCCAGCACACCGCCGGTCCCCCTAGCCATCGTCGTCTTCTCATCCAGCCCTGCTGCCTTCTCTTGGTGTGCGTGTGTGATCTTGTTGGGTTCATGTGTTCGTTTTGTTCGTGGGTCGTGTTTCGAATTTCATTCATTGAGTTCGTGACCCGGGAATCCATTCCCGTTATTCTTGCTTTTGTGCCGTTTCCGTCGTCGTCTCTCAGGCAAGTAACTTATATTAATTTCTATTGCAAATACAAGTACTAAATACCGCATGTAGTGTAGTTGTGTTCTAAAAAAAATTCTTGTGCAAAATCCATGTTATATCTTGTTTTTATTGTGTTGACCCGCTCGTAGTTGCCTCATTACACACAGGACATAAAATAACCTAGGGATAACCACTTCTTGTTGTATACATGCATGTTGTTTGTAATTCATGGCTTGTTGTGATCTTGTATGCATGATGTGTTCGTTGTAGTATAACTCGTAGTAGACTTGGAAAATACCCTATACCATGTTAATTGGACATCTAGTCACTATATTTCACACTTTGTTATGATTTGGATGTGCTATATATGACCTAGTTGATTTTATGCATGAAGAATATTTCTGTCTTTTCTGTTACCTCATTTTTGCTCAAAATTTTAGACCTTATTAAGGTCAGTATATGAAAATTATTTGTGAATATGAATTATAGAAAATTCTGTCTACTTTCTAGATTTGCTGACAAATCTCAGTTTTAATTTGTGAGTTGCGAGTTATGACTATTTTACTACATATGTGTTTAAATTCTAGATCCAGTCTTATATGAATTCTGTATGGATAACTTTTTTTGATGTTAATGATAATATTTTGATCCAATATTTTGCTAAGTACAACTAGACTTGATTGGGAATAACCCCTAATTTTTATGGATTTAATTGATAACTTTTATAAACCATTTTGTGCTTGTGAACAACTACTATACATTGAGAATTTTTCATACTGCTCAGTAAAGATACATAATTTCAACCTGATTCTATTTACTTTCTATAAAAACTTTGTGAATATGAATTGTAGCATACTGTATCTATTTTATCATCCTTTTAACGGATCTGGATTTCGATTTATATTTTGTGAGATATTTTCGTTTTAATACTTCTGTGTTTATGATTCCAGATTTACAAAACTACTGTATCTTGCTGCTTTCTGATTTTACTTGACTATTCTATCTATATTAGAAAATTATGAAACTTTATTTTCTGTTATTAAACATACTAGGGAATACCCTAGATTTTTTGTGGATTTAATCAATAAGTTTTTATGCTGTTTCTCTGTTTATGAATACAAACTTCTGATTTCTGGCTGAACACGTTTTCTGGATACAAAGCTATTTTTAGTCCTATTGTTGTGAAACAATATGACTTATATATATTTGCTGGATTCGGCCGAGAGTCTATTTACCAGATTTTCTGACGGATCCAGGTTTGCAAGTTTGTAGCAACGAGAATTATAGATTTAGTGTAGTACTGTCTTGTTCTCTTGAACTAGAATTTTTGTTGTCCTATCCTGTTATGTGTTGTATTTCACCTGAACATGTTTATCCTTCATCTTGTACCTGTTACTTGTTGATGCCATGTTATTCTTACACTGTTTTGTGACACGTATATGCCTGTTTGATAATAATAACAAATAATCAAGCCGGGGTTAAGGGAAAGACATTAGTAGTGGACAATATAGGTATGTGTACTCAGAAAGGGGCCCGTGTTTTCCATTACCTGTTACTATGTTTCATGATTACATGATTTATGCCTGTTATTACTATATGTTGCTATGTTTCATGATTACATGATTCATGTCTGTTATTACTATATGTTGTCATATCTCATGATTACATGATTCATGCATGTTATTACTATCTGTTGCCATGTCTCATGACTACATGATTCATGCATGCTCCTGTTACCGCGATTTCATGACTACGTGATTCGTGCCTGTTACCTGTTACATGACGCCTGAGTACACGGCCCTATAGAAACCCACCACTAGATCTAAAGGAAATCTGCATATAAGTAGCAACCATGTGGTAAAAATCTGGATCGCATGAAGTGCTACCTAGATAGTAATAAACACAAGACTTGATATGACATAATACCTATTACAGGCTTACATGTACATGCTACTTGACACCTGTTACATGTTTACCTGCTTGCATGATACGTGTTACTTGTTACATGTTAAATAAACATGTTATCTCACCACATTACTTGATTCTGTTCATGTTTCATGCTAGTTGTTCTATTTTGTTGCCATGCCTAATCTCATGCTATTTGTTTATTCTTTTCCTGTACTAGTGCTTGCACTACAAGCGGCCCGTAACTTACATTGACGGGCATTTTGTTTTCTTTTCCTCTTCCTGCAATTTATTAAATTACAGATTTTGGAGATCAGCTGCTAAATGGAGTAGGTGATCTGAGATTTTAGATTCTGGAGTTTTGCTATTATTATTTCCTGTTGCTTATTTGAATAATTATATCTGTTACTTGGATTATTTGTATTTAGGAAATGTGACCCAGAATTATTAACTTGTTCAGATCTGGTTTATTTGAGATCATAAAATTTTGTTTCAAGTAAATTCCTGTTGGTATATTGATTTATTTATGCATGTGTAGTTGACTTCTCTTGCTTCCTACTCTGATTATTCCTGTAAAATGTTGTAAAGATCCTGACGGCTTATGGATGATAAAATTATTTGCTGGACTTAGTCACATATCCGTATTCCGTATTCTGTTTTTGGGTAGCGGGGCGTGACAGGTATACTGGATTCGGTGAGATTGTGTAGAGATCATTTCAATTAGAAGAAGAAGTTGTTCTAAGTTTTCTTTGCAAGTGGAATTTATTTGAGTTTGGAGATGAATAACACATCATGTAAAATCACTCGTATGCAATCGAAGGTGAAGTTTGTTAGGATTGTGTCTTGAATACTCGTTGTTCAGATTAGAAGAAGGTAAGATGAAGCACGAAGGTCGAAGCATTGAAGAGGGTAGAAGAAAACAGCAGCAGCAAAGTGCAGGCTATGTTGCGGTCGACCACACCCCCCGACCGCAGTTACACTGGGTTTGGCCGAGAGGTGGACGGTCGACCGGTTTTGTTGGATGGACGACCGCCCGTGGCGCTGTGTTCGTTTTGGGCCTCGATTTGTTAGGTCATTTCAGCCCAATCTTCAACTCCAAGTTAAATCGTACGACTCCTATTCAGTTACTTCTTTTCAGGTTATATCAGACGACTGAGAATCAAAATTAGACCTAGGTTTCTCTCTATTCTTCTATATATATTGTAAACTCCTTCAATATGAGAGGTTGTACTTCATATTTCTTCATTGCAAAGAGAGGCTCGAAAGAGAGATAGTTCTTGGTGAGTGAGTTTAATTCTCTGTATTGAGTGAATTAGTAACTCCTTGTAATCTCTTCTAGTTGAATATCAGATCTCCCTATATTTCCCCCTGGATTAAGCAAAAGCTAACCGGGATACGTCATCGGTGTGTTTGTGTTAGTTTGGTGGATCTACTTGCTTGCTCAATTTATTCATCTCATCTACTTCGACTTCTTCATTGCTCTATTTAGTTCCACTGTGACAACGGGCGTTGGTTGACGCTCCAATTCCAACACTAATAAATTTGCAGTAGTGAGAAGTGGTGATCACAGATTGAGTTGTTGCATTGTTCAGTTGTGTTAATTGCATGACAAATATGAATGTGATGAGAATTATGTATAAATAATTACACTGGAGAAAGTGAGTATGCTTAGTTTTCGTATTTGCTATTGTTTGTGTTTTAAGTTGAAATTTTGATGCTTGCATGATAAGACCTTTTGGTGTGACGAGTTGAGCCTAATTATGATTACTATCCCTTTAATTATGGTTTTACTTTTTGCTCGAGGATAAGTAAAATCCTAAGTTAGGTGGTATTGAGTAAAATTTATACATGAATTCATTACTCTTTTTACGCATTAAAGTTGCGAGTTCTCATTTATTTCTTTGAAATATATCATATTTCTACTTAATTTTATTTATTTGTTTGTTTTTGTATGAATGAGAACGATAAGTAGAAAATGAGAGCATTTTTGGTGAAATCGTGGAAGAGTGCAAGGATAAAGATTTCAAATTTTCAAATTGATTCTATGTAAAAATTTCTGGAAGATTCAAGCACTCAAGTGCACGTATTTACAAATTGGCCTTTGAAGAACCAATAGAAAATATTATAGTCAAGTAGGGGTGTAATGAAATTTTGTAATAAAAAATTAAAAAGAATAACGAAACGGCAAGGAATCTGAATGTGAGTGAATTAGGAATAAGATTAGTTAGTTAATTAGTTTAAAATATTAAAGATTATTCTTAATCTTTTAAAATGAGTTAATTCACTAATCTAATATATATTTAAAACTCTACCCTTAATCTCTACTATTATAATGGGAGAAGGGCTTAGTGGTCACCGGCTGTCATTTTGAAGCCAACACGTGCGCTGCACATGTTGACAAAATGACTCATTTTGGTAAATATTTTCGGGAGTGGACCAGGGTGGTAAATATTTTCGAAAGCGGATCAGTTTGGAGATTATTCTCTTTTGGGTTATGGACTAACTTTGGTAAATATTTTCGAAAGCAGACCGGTTTGGTCAATATTTTCGGAAGTCGATCAGTTTGAAAATTATTTTCTTTTTGCCCTTTCTCATCATCCCTTCAATTTTTTCCACGTGCACATGTGCACGTGTATAGTACTAGTCATATATAAAGGGAAGTGCGGCTCTGAGTTGAGGGTATAGAAATCGAAGGAGAGAAGGGACCTGGGGATTGCGGCTGGAAGAAAAGAAAAGGAGGTGAGAAATTGTGGAAGAGAGAGAGAAAAAGAGGGCATGGGTCCCGAGGGCGAAAGAAAGCAAGAGGAAGAAAGCTACAACTTCGGTTTAGGCCCAAACAACAAACATAGTTTTTCTTTCTTCTTTTTTATAATTTTTATTATGCAATCTAAAAATATGTGTATTAGTTGTAATCTTATTATGAACTAATTTTTATTTTATAGGGTTTCGATTAGTCTAGTTTTGAGAACACAATTCTAATTTCATATTATTTGATTCGTCTATTTTTTCGGGATTGTGTGTTTAATTTTTATTCTTAATGCTTACAATTATTTGGCCAACTATTGTTTGATTTATTGAATTTTAGGGAGATCCAGTGTAAAGAATTCCATAGAACTTAATGAATCTTCAATTAATAAAATGTGCATAGAAATATGACAAACTGTTAGTTGGAGATATATTTGGTGTTATTCGAGAGAAAACATTGAATAAATAGAAAATTTTGGTCTACAACTTGAAAAAGTAGATATTCTAATTACATGAAATTATGAATTGTGTGGGATTAACTAGGTGAAATCAAAAGGCTTAGAACTAGCTTTGCTATTAACGAACAACAAAATTTCAGATTTTCATTATTCTTAATTAGATTAGCCTTTCCTTTAGTTTAATTTAGTTTAGTTGCTATTTTTATTAAAATTTCGATTTTTCAAATAGTAGTTAATCTAATGAATTTTGGAACTCAATAAAATAATTAGTCATTATGGGTTCAACACTCTTTTCTTTTAAAACTATACTACTTGTTGCGATTTTGTACACTTGCAAATTATTTCATTAAGTTTTTGTAAATCCGCTTGTGTCAGCTAGGGGTAGGCCGGTGAGATCCAATATCTTGGGAGTTCGACTTACACGTGATTACACGTTGGAAGTCATTGGGTTTAGGTATGCATTGTGAGGGATTGAACCCTATATTTAGAAGAAAATGCTTAGTGGTTTATAATTGAGAACTATGTTGTATGAGTGGCATAGCGTTCCAAACAAGCATGCATTAGAAATAGTACATCCAACATGTGCATATAGAGCTTATGAAGTAGTATCTTGTTAGACAACCATTAATGATATAAAAATATTGGCATTTTCATATTATGACTGTTTCATTTAGATTTATCATTTTTTATTAACTCATTTTTAGTATAATTGAATAAGATATTCGATAAAGTTGTTTGGGTTTTACCGTCAACCTCACAACCTGATGATCCCATCCGTAGATTGTGGTTTTGCATGTAAGTTTGCCTAAGGAGATAATGTACAAGTGTAGCATTCTGAGGTTCTGTCATAATATTACTCCATGTATTTCCTTGTATTATATTATGTTTATGTAGTCAATTGAAGTAAAAAATTTTGAATATACCCCGAATTTCTAGTGTATGAAATTCGTGGTGTTACAATCACTATGCACAATATTCAAGAAAAATATGGAATTAGTTGTTAAGTATTTAAAAATATCATGTGCGGAGCTAGAATTCTCATTCCTAGTTTCATACATCTAACAATAAGTCTCTATTGTTTCCAACAAAAAAAAAACCACAATAAGAATGTGGACAATTAGTAGAAGGGAAAATTCTCACCTATGTTGTTAGTAAGTGCATCCACTATCATTTTCTAAAAACTCAAAATTTAGCATTTGAGATAAAAAAAATTCTCATTATTGTTCGCTAAAAACCTAAAATTTAGAACATGGGTGAACAGTCGATCGCTAAAGATAGTAGCGACTTTAGACGACTTCTAAATATAGAAGACGGATGATCAAGATCCGTCTGTTTAATTTTTTTTATAATATCTTCCGTCCGCAAACTTTTTCAGAAATTTTTTCCCTAAAAATTACGAAAATGTCACTCAAATAATTACAAAAATGCCATTACTTATTTACGAAAATGTCATTAAAAAAAAAAAATTGGACGGACCGATCACTTCTCCACTTTTATTTTCTTTCACATATTACGAAAATGCCATTTAAAATTTAAAAAAAAAATATCGGGCAGAAGATCTTCTTCCGTCCGATCACGTATTCCCTTTTTTGTCTTTTACATATTACTAAAATGTCATTACCTATTTACGAAAATGACATTTTAAAATTTAAAAAAAGAGATAGACTGATGAAGATCATTCGCCTGAATTTTTTATTCTTTTATTTTTCTTTCAAATTTAGCAGAAACGATAGCAGCGGTGATCGACGAACGGTAATGCTAAATGCTATATACGAAATTTTCAGCACGAACGATAGTAGATGCTCTAAGAGGATACAAATACATGGAAAAGAGAAGTAATAAATGAACACAAAAATCGTGAGTGGGAGGAGGTTCTTCATTCAGTGATGTTTTGATTTGTTTTTTGTTTTTTGGTTTTTTTTTTTTTTTTTGATAAAAAAGATGACAGCGTCATCACTTCATTTAGTTATTTCCCGAACAGGTTATTGATGTTTTTTTAAAAATATCACCAACTCAAGGCAAAAGCAGTACAGTTGAAAATACAATGGCTCAAAAGTAGTTTAGTAGAAGAGGTTGTTAATTTTTAGACTCCAAATGATATTACAAGGTGAAGATACTTTACATTAGCAACTACAAAAAGCAGCATTCCTAAAACATAGTCTCACATGGCCCAGAATCGGAACTCTGCTTTAAATATAATAATTCGACTCCTTCCGAACATTGCGAGCCTGTAACTCGAGTGGGGGCTCTGAAGTGGTTTGGAAGTTCTAGTGCGTTGTTTTTGTTCTACATTTTCCATTAATTTTTCTAGTAAGCTGCACGTGCATAATATTTTTTTAAAAAAAATAAATAATTAAAGTTATCACTTTACTCATGACACTCTTTACAAATTACTCCCAGTTACATCAACTTTTATTTTATATAAGTGGTACTTATAAATAATTATGTCTTAAATAAATTTGAACTTTGAAGGGATTATGATAACTAAGAACAGTTAAGTAAATAAATGGTAAAGTATCTCCCACTTCAAAATAAATTGTTGAGATTAGATGGATGGTTGAAAAGTTGTTTATAAATGACAACTCGAACTCTTTCATTATAATATTAGAGTTTTACAGCACCAACTCAGATTTAAGACGGCTCTTAATCAAAGAGGCAGTTGATGTCAATCTAGCGAAGACAGCCACAAGATCTGACTGTAAGTTAAAAAAAAATCCATTTTCTACTTGTTCTGTCTAGACTACCATTATTTGTTTCTCTGAATATATATGTTTCTCTAATTATGTTATTTGAAAACTACTCGCTCTCAACAGTGACATATAATTATGTTCTTCAATTATTTATGTTATTCGTTTCTCTAATTATTTTTCCATTAATTATATTTATCTGATTGTAAGTTAAAAAATACATTTTCTACTTGTTCTGTCTAGACTGTTATAGAAATTACCCTCGAATCTTGATTTTCTGCAACCCAAGATAACAAATTAAAAATAAATAAGAACAGAGTTACCGGCCTATGGGGAAGTCGCGCGGAGCGCACTGCCCTAAGAGTTGATCCGCGGTCTTATGTGCAGACTTTTCGCAGATGCTCCTAGTGGTAAAACCCCCGGTATCACCGGCGTCTCGCTGTCGCACACAACGTCGAGAGATTGACCCGAACTTAGCCTTGCCCAGAACATAAGAGAAAAGTAGAAACCAGATTTAGCAGGGAACAAGTGAAGGAGAGGAAGAGTTATGTGGGAAAACAATTTTCAGTTCTATTAAGGGAAGAGAAGATTAGAGTATATATGGGCTGATCCCACTCACAACGCACATCTCCCAACCGATGTGGGACTAAAAGCAAGGAAAGGAGGAGCTTGGTTTTGACCAAAAAGCCAACAATCCCCCCCCAAAACCAAGATCCGAAAACTGAGATAACAAAAGAATAATGATGGAGAAGTTCTGGGCAAGAGTATACTATGCATAAATGAGATGGACTACAGCCTTGAATCTACGTAGTGACTATTGTCTTTGTCTGAAGAAGTGCTTGATGGACTATGCCTTGAATCAGACTTCTTGACTCAGATTCAGAAAATAACACACATAGTACGCTAGAGGTTCTTGGGTCTATCGGGTGGCGCTTTTGAATGGCCATGCGCTCTTTTTCCATATTCATGAGAGTTGTCTGGGATCGCCCTGTCCCATAGTCGCGGCCTTCACGACCTCTCATATAGGTAAGTCCTCAAAGGGTTGGTGATCGGAGTCAACCCTACATAATAATGTTTGGACCTATTAAGAGTTTAGAACTCATCCTGACCAGATCACACAGGAACACTGTCACCATAGGGATGGGATATCATTGTACAACCTCGTACAGCCACCTGGGCATTAATTTATGAGAATTTAATCTCTGAGTCAGTGTTCCATAATAGTCACCGAAGTCCAGCTTGTTTCTACCCATTGAACCGGCTTCTTGGGATCTCCAGTCAGACTCGGTTGGGTTGCCACTACTGGTGACTTACTTATGGGCTTAACCCCATCCCCCTCGATGATTCTAGGATCAACGTCCTAGACAAACCATTTGTCAAGTGGTCTGCAAGGTTCTTTTCTGACTTTATATAGTCAAGAACCACATATTTGCCTAATAGGCTCTTGATTGACTTGAAGTGCAGCTGCAGGTACCTGTTCATCTTAGCATTCACAGAATTATGCTTTAGTAGTTCTATAACAGATTTATTATCACAGTTTATGGAAATAGCAGGAACAGGAATATTAGTAACAGGTATATGCATAATCAAATTTCTTAGCTATTCAGCTTCTGTACAAGTAGTGTCCAAAACTATCATTTCAGAGTCCATAGTACTTCTATCTGTGATTGTATGTTTGCATGAACCCCAGGAGATTGCAGCTCCTCCTAGAGAAAAACATATCCAGTTGTGGATTTCACATCATGTGAGTCATTTACCCAGTTTGCATCTGAGTAACCTTCTATGATATCAGAGTATCTAGAATAATGAAGTTTATAACCTATAGTACCCTTAAGATATCTAAATACTCTTTCTAATGCTGACCAATATGATCAGTTTGGGTTACTAGTATATCTACTAAGTCTCCCAACAGCAAGTGCAATATCAGGTCTAGTTCTATTTGTTATATACATAAGAGAATCTATCATTTGAGAGTATTTATGTTGTTCTACAGGTAAACCTTCATTCTTCTTGAGAATGATACTACTGTCAAAATGAGTACGAGCAGGTGTCTTATCAAAGTACTCAAATTTTCTTAGCATTTTCTCAATAGAATGTACTAAGGAGAGAGTATAACCCTCCTTGGATTTGGATACTTGAATTCCTAGAATCAGGTTGGCTTCACCTAGGTCTTCCATATCAAACATTCTGGATAACGTTATATAGATTAATTGACTGTCTTTGTCTAAATCAATGTTATCCATGCTAGATTTAAAAACTGACATCATTATCATTTGCCAAACAAGTATGTATATATATATATATATATATATATATATATATATATATATGTTTAATCAGATATTGACTAATCAGAGACTGTGTAATTAACATTTTGAATAAGCAAGTGTCACAATCTCTGATACCAGGATGGATAAAGAAAAGGACTTTGATTTGCGTGCCCCGTGATTACTATGACAATCTCATCTGAAAGTGAATCTCTCTACATTACTGATTATGAACAATCAAGTATGTATAACTTGAAGGTATAAGATAAAATTCTAACTGAAAGTTACAATATAGACTACGAAAATAACACGATCAAAGAAACTCAAAGTCATGAAAATATTCCACGAAAGCCCTATAATATGGTTTCACGGGGCATATGTGTAGTCGTACTAAACAATAGGCATTTTCCAATTTCAAATAAACAAAAAAAAAATGATGGTTAATGGTGTTCGGGGTAAAGTGAGTAAAAATAAATGGTAGGAGGTAACTTAATTTCAGAGGCAAATGCTGGGGTTTTCATGATTTTGCACCTCTAATACATTTCCCCAACTTTATAAGCAATAGACAACTAGAATCTTTGGCATCTCTTGTTCGCACTGAATTATGGAGTCTAAAGAGCACTTTTAGACTCAAATTTAAATATGTGTTTGCCCTTAATGCACTTTTCCAAAATAAGAGTTGAGAATAGAATATCAACACTTAGTAAGAAAACTGTGCAGGAAAAAGTGAGTGTAATAAATCTAGCGAGTACAAACATAGTAGCGACACTAGGTGTTGAGCAAATGTGAGCAACGTGACACATGAACTGATTTTATATGTGCCTGTTCAACAAATAGTTAAGGAGGCATGTAAATGATATGACTATGAGATACTGTAAAGAAAAGTACAATATCTCATGATAAACATTTAATACTGGTAGTCATTCGTTAAGAGTCTTATATTCATATAAAAGCTCTAAAAGAAAAATTACATTTGACATCACAAGAATGCATTCGGAAGAAAAAAACATCAAAATATCAATATGTCCTGTAAAGCTCGTTCTCAGAATCTCATTTAACACTCTTGTTCTCCCACCTAGGAAAAAACTTTAACAAGCAAAATATCTATAGCCAGCAACTCTCATTTACTTCAGATGCCACATCAAACCATTTCCCCTTACTTGCTCTCTATTAGCTGCTACGGGTGGTACATCATGTTACTTCCTCAAACTAAAGTGCTATGTGTCCATAGGATTATGACACTTTCCAACTAGCAACAAAATAAAGATGATGAATAATCAAGTTGGAAACAACCACTATCGTCATTCATTCGAGCCAACTCCCTATACTATCTGTTTGTTGCAGATAAGACTTGTAATGTACAGATTTGGGATAATTGTCAAGTTTGTTATTTGATAGGGAGCTCTTTTTCAACAAATTTTACTACCCTTCAAACACTACATAGGTTCCACTATAAGATTTTATTAAGTCCGACAAGTTGCACACAGAACTAAATCAAAGAAATGGACAGGAGGAAAACTGGCAGATACCCTTCAAAGTATTATATGGTTATTCAAAATTGAGTACAAACTCTATAATATTAATTCTAACACAAGATGATGTACTTAGCAGATCCTCCTCATATATACTCTTGAAAGGATGCACCAGCACACATTATGGAAATCTATTCCACTATATCATGCTTATTTGAGTGATGCTAGCAGATTATGAAAGTGCCAATCAACAACTTAAATTTGTTTTCCAAATGAATTACTAATATCTAAGCTTATTCGATAAGCTGTGGGGGAAAAAAGAAGAAACTATCTGCAGAATATTTTGACATATAAATGATACTTAAGTTTTTGATATCCATAATCCTCAGACAATCAACACTGCCATATGAAAGCCAACACATGATGATCAAATGACATAGTAAATACATACCAAAAATGTAATATTTTGCATAATTAAGAGGAAATTCTTGGGGAAGGTCTAGCATGATGTTGGACTGCTATGACTATGAGATAAAATCATAATGTCCAACTAGACTGGCTCAAATACCATCTTATATTCCTAGACCTTCCTCTGTATATAGGCGGCAACTGTATATATATACTCAATTTATAACATATTGTTAAGAAGGATTTACATGCCAATGAGTCAACGATGACTACCGGAATCCGGAATGGAATGAAATTCTTAAAATGGAGCATCATCTTGACTAAGGCCAGGTAAGAAGCATCAAGCATCGAGACATAAACAATGTGTTTCCCTAGTTCAGTAATGCGTCCATGACTATAAGATACGTTATAATAATGAGTGATAAATAACGAACATATTCGATTAGTGTACATGAAGCGCCAGCATCTAATCCGATACATGTACTACTCCGTGATAATAGTGTGCAGTGTGCATCTACATCACATAGTTTCTTTCATAATTTTTGGAGACCCTGTGGGTATCAATTCATTCGAGACCACTATGTTTAAGGCATTATTAGTTATGTAACTTGCATCAAGTTAAATTCCACAAGATGTATTGCAACTGACTCGCTATTTACAACTCATGCTTACATTTTAAACATCAAAATTAAAAATAGAATCAAATCCTCGAAAATTATAACTAATTAGAACTATCTAAAATGAACCAATTAGTGAAATTTAAAGACAGTAAATTACGGAAAAATGAAAGGAAAAAATAAATAAATCAACAGTAAAGACGAAGAACCTGTTCTGTTACCTCACGAGAATCTGATCTCAGCGGCGAAGAGACGGCGAGAATTTTGGTAGAGAAGAAGAGATCGAGACAGATGGATCTAAGAGGGATTTGTGTGGATCTGTTTTAGGCTGCTTGAATTGGTATTGTTGATGAAATGTTAGGGTTTGTGATGTAGTGTTAGATTGTTGTTGTTTTGATCATTCTAATCAACTCTTAGATTGTTATAGAAATTACCCTCGAATCTTGATTTTCTGCAACCCAAGATAACAAATTAAAAATAAATAAGAACAGAGTTACCGGCCTATGGGGAAGTCGCGCGGAGCGCACTGCCCTAAGAGTTGATCCGCGGTCTTATGTGCAGACTTTTCGCAGATGCTCCTAGTGGTAAAACCCCCGGTATCACCGGCGTCTCGCTGTCGCACACAACGTCGAGAGATTGACCCGAACTTAGCCTTACCCAGAACAGAAGAGAAAAGTAGAAACCAGATTTAGCAGGGAAGAAGTGAAGGAGAGGAAGAGTTATGTGGGAAAACAATTTTCAGTTCTATTAAGGGAAGAGAAGATTAGAGTATATATGGACTGATCCCACTCACAATGCACATCTCCCAACCGATGTGGGACTAAAAGCAAGGAAAGGAGGAGCTTGGTTTTGACCAAAAAGCCAACATAGACTACCGTTATTTGTTTCTCTGATTATATATGTTTCTATAATTATGTTTTTTAATTATGTTATTTGTTTTGCTGATTATAATAGTCATATTTATCTGAACGGTATCTGTAAGTTAAAAAAACATTTTCTGCTTGTTTTTTTTCTTCTTCTAAATTACGGTTATTTGTTTCTCTAAGTATAGTTTCATTAATTATGTTTATCTCTATTAATTACCTGTAAGTTAAAAAAATACATTTCTACTTGTTTTGTCTAAATTACTAGTTGATACGACACAAACTATGTTCTCTGATTATATTTCCATTAATTATGATTATATTTAAATTAAATATGTTCCCCTGATTATATTTTGAATAAATATGTTTATGTGACTGTTAGTTATAAGTTAAAAAATAGAGTTTCTACTTGGTTCTTATATTTCCATTAATTATGTTTATTTCATTATTATTTCTAAGTTAAAAAACTTTTTAACTTAAATAATGACACCACAAGTGAAGAATTCAGCAAACTTCTACTATTGGTTACTTATAATGATGTTTATGCTTAACGAATCAACATGTTTGTTTATAGAATCTTATGAAATTCATGTCGAAATTGCTTTCCGAAGTACATTTTCAATGAAAAATAGAGGTTTTCCATTGCACTTCTTAAGTTGGAAGATTATGCTGCAATTATTATTTACCAGTAATTTATAGGTGCAATGCATTTTTTAATCAATATATAGTTTTTAAAATAATATAATATTGCAATTGTTAATAAATACATATTTTTTAAAGTAATATAAAGAGTAATAAAATGAGAGAGTTTTAATTTACACGTGCAATGCACTTTTTTATAAATATATATAGAGTAATGCTCGGTTGAAAACGGGTTTGTTTGCAACTGGGTGTGAAAATAGTGATCTGAGCCGTTCGATCGTTGTTGATCGTGATCAACGGCTCAGATCGCTTCTGCTGTGATGGAGCGGAAGTGCCTAAGTGGCGGAAGGGCATTTTGGGGTTTTCATGCCAAATAACGCTTCAGACTTAGCGTTATTTGGCGTGAAGTATTTTTTTGCGAAAAAATACATGTAGGCCGTTGTTGGGAACAACAGCAAATTCAACCTAGGCCATTATTCCCAACAACGGACTAGGTATGTACAAGTGTTTTTCCAAACACTTGTACATACTCAGATCTCTCTCTCCCTCATTTCGCAGCCATCTCTCTCTCTGGAGCTCGCGAAACCCACTCCAAAACCCTAGCTTTACTCCGATCCACGCACCCGACCTCCCTTTCTCGATCTCCCCATCTTCTCGAAGCATCTCTATCTCCCTCTCCCTTTCCCGAATCCCCCAAACCCTAACCCTACCCGAAATCCCAAATCACCCAAACCCTAGCCGAATTCTTTGAAACCCCAAACCCTAACAGCCACTACGTGAAGATCAGCGGCTACTATCGGTCCCTATCTCCTTCCCGAATACCCACATTGTGAAAGGTATTCACTTTTTCACAATTTTGTAGAATCAACTTTGGCAATTTATTGAATTTTTGTTTCAATATTCTTTAGTTTACATTTTTAAATTTGTATTATGCATAGTTTGTCTACAATTTGGAGAGTATACAATTTTTGAATCATGTGTGTTGTATACATTTGTTGACATTTTTTGTAGATGTAGTATTAGTTATAGTTGTAGAACTTAGGAAAAGTAAACAAACGAGATTCCAAAAATTTCGAAATTTGACGAGTAGGTCAGACTCACCACGCACAAGGCAATGCAACTTGTAGAGGCAATTTCCGATTCACAGTTTGCAAGATACGTCCGTGTATCGCTTTTATTCAATAAAATAGAAATAAAGCGATACACTGTTGTATATTACAAACTGAGAGTCAGAACTCACACCTGCAAGTGTGCGTTGGCTTGTGTTTGGTGTGCCAGACTTAACGGCCAAATTTTGGAATTTTTTCATCTCGTTTGCATTGTTTTGTAGCGTATATAAAAAAAACTACTATGTATGTCGGAACTTTTTGAGTGCGGTTTCACTAGAAAACCGCTCAACGATCTCGCAAAAAATACGAAACTATGCAAGTAGGTCAGGGTAACCACTCATAACCCAACGCAACTTGTAGTTGCGATTTCCGACCCACGGTTTGCGAGATACAGCAATGTGTCGCTTTCCGCTCTTTTTTCAAGAGTGAAAGCGATACACGGCCATATCTTGCAAACCGTTAGTCGAAACTCGCTTCTGTAAGTTGCGTTGGCTTGTGTGCGGGGAGCCTGACCCAATAGTAAAATTTCGTATTTTTTGGATGTCGTTAGTATGGTTTTCTACACGTATTTTATTATGTTTTGAGCGAGTTTTCAATAGAGAACTCACTCTAAAAATACAAAATTTTGCGAGTAGGTCGGTCTCGCCACTCACAAGCCAAAGCAACTTGTAGTTATGAGTTCTCACCCGCTGTTTGCTGTATGCGTCCGTGTATCACATTCCACTTTTTTTTCAAGATTGAAAGTGACACACGGCTGTATCTTGCAAACAGTGTGTCCGAACTCGCTTCTACAAGTTGCGTTGGCTTGTGTGCGGCAAGCCCAACCCAATCGTAAAGTTTCGTGTTTTTTGAAAGTCGTTTGTACAGTTTTCTCACGTATTTTGTTTCGTATATATATATATGCCAATTTTTTGTTAACAAATTGTTTTATATATGCGAACTTTCTTACAGAGAAATGGTTAGAACGAGGGGAATCAGAAGGCCATCTGGTAGTGGTCAGGGCGAACATTCTACAGAAGTAAGAGAACTATTAATTTTCATTGTGAATTTTGTATAAAGTGGTATTGTTACTACACTAATAATAATTTTTTGTGTTGGTGTAGGTTGGTGCATCCTCTTCGACAAAAAATCGAGGTCTAGGACCATTACATCCATATGTGCTCACTTTGCAAGACCGACACAGGTCTGAGACAGTGTGGGGTAGGACGACACGGAGGTGTAATTTCCGGACTCACGAGACTTTGACGATGCACCCACGTACCGTCGAATACCCAGTCCATGCCGGTTTCTACTGAATCAGTATGATGGGCAGGTGAAACTCGACCGAGCACTTCTTGCAGCCCTCGTCGAGCAATGGATGCCAGAGACACACACCTTCCATCTACCGGTCGGAGAAATGACGGTGATACTACAGGATATAACGATGGTCTTCGGTCTTCCAATAGATGGGACGGTCGTGAAGGGTCATATAAATTTTGATAAGAGAGAGTTGTGCAATGAACTCCTTATTACAGAGATTGTTGAGGAGGCCGAGGATGATAGGGCTATTTTTGTCGGACAATCAACCCGACTCTCTTGGTTGAAGGAGAATTTTGAAGGGAGGTTGACTGATGAGGCGACCGACCACCAAGTGCAGTGCTACACCAGAGCGTACATTATAACGGTGCTTGGAGGTGTTATCTTGCCTAACTCATCTGGAGATACCATACCGCTTATGTATCTACGATTGCTCACCGACCTAGGCGTAGCTGGCCGGTACAGTTGGGGAAGTTGCGCATTAACAACGTTGTACAGGACATTGTGTTCAATAGCACTAGAAGGAACCGAGATGACTGGTTCGATGGTCTTGTTGCAGATTTGGTCATGGGAGCGTCTACACTTGGGTCATCCCTGAATTACGAGACCAGCGGACGGTTGGATGGCCGATGCACCAAATGTGGATATGTTTGCACCTTTATGGGTATATTGAGCAGGTAGAAGGAATTATAAAGACTACCCAAAAGGTGTACTAACTTACTACAGAGACGAGCTCGACCAACTACGAGAAGAGTTCGTGATTTAGGAGCCGTATACACCCGAGCGGGTGAGAAGACTACCACCAGTGTGCACGATCGGGTCGCAGTTGTGGTTGACGATGGCTCCACTCATCAACTTTGGTACAGCGGAGTATCAATGGTCGTATAGAGTCCTTCGGCAATTCGGTCTTCAACAAGATGAATACAATAACAACATCAGCCTATACAACTCTGAGTTATAGGCTGTTAGGGGTACCGGTCATATGCCTACCCATGATTGGGCATGTAACACCCCGTAAAATAAAAAAATTTATTTTGCATTACTAAATAATATTAAATTTGTAAAGTTGACTATTTTGATTATTTTCATGAAATTGCAATTTTGCACGTGCAACACACGTGCAAAGTTAGGAATTTTGAATTCTTAAAATTTTATGGTTAATGATTGATTTTCCTCATTTATTTATGATATTTTAATTTTTCAGATTTATTTGAATTTATTTGACTATTTTATGATTTTCTCAAGTTTACACGTGCAAATGTTTTTTTGGGGGTGCAAATCTCCACTTTTATATTTCTGGATACATTCTCCTATAGATAATTAAGCATATCCTAAATTTTGGAATTTTTCTGAATAAAGAAACTATTTTTATAAATAATTCGAAAGAGAGGGGCTTTTATAGCCGTTTTGTATCTCAAATAAATAATGAAAATCCGTTTCTACTGATTTTTGTGCTTTCCATGGTCATCATTGAAAATGAAATCTATTTAAATTTTATTTAGAGTTGATTTGGTAAAGATTTAAACAAATATGGTGTTTTTACAAATATGAAATTTGGAAAAATCGGAAATGGGAGAGAGAGAGGAGAGATAGCGGAGAGAAGCTGTGCGTGCATGGCTTCCTTGGTACAAGAGCAAATCTTTTGCTCAAGTCCTCATGTCATCCCGCCCTGCTCCTCATCATTTCCCCCCTCATACAACCCCTCGAATCCCACGCCATCATCGAGATCCCCAGTTCGCCTTTACTCCCCCACTCTCCAAACTTCCCCCTATCCTCAAAAATCCCCCTTACCCACCAAAACCCATCTTCCCTCCCAACCCCTACTCTCGTCGCCGCCTCCCTATCCCTCAAAAATCTCGACATCAGAAGATGGAAAGAAGATGCATGAAGTGTGGTGATTCTGACTACCTGGTTGCTAAGTGCCGAAAGAGTGGATTTCACTGCTTTAACTACAGGAAGTTCGACCATCGAGCCCGAGAATGCCCTCTTCACAACCGCAGAGACTCCTTGACTATAGAAGTGCCCCAAAACTCCGATATCGCATCGGCTCTTCCAGGTCTCCATGCGAGTGCCTTCCTTCATCTCATCAACCCTAGAAGCCGGCCAGATGCTGCGACCATAGAGAGTGCCCTCAACTTCGCTTGGCGAAGGCAAGGAGGATGGTGGGTCGTGAAAAGGGTTAGTGAAGCAGTCTTCCACGTCCAGTTTCCTTCTGAGGAGGAAGCCAAGCAGGCTATTTCAGACGGTGTTTTTCAATTCTCAGGGTTCAACACTACCTTCTCCCCATGGTCGATGGACTATGGGGCAAAGCTCAAGCCTCAACCATGCTTCGTTTGGATCAACATGCCGCTATTGCCGTTCCATATTTCGAATCAAGCATCCCTTGAGCAACTGATCCTCCCGTTCGGTACTTTCATTACTATGAGCTCGGCTATGAAGAACGCCACGACCAGAGACCAAGCTCTTGTTCTCATTGAGGTTTAGGATGTGAGTCTCATACCAAAGAACATTCTCGTCAAGTACAAAGTACCATGGAATCAAGAAATTCAAATGCATGACGTCCCAGTCCTCATTCTGGGCAGCCCCATTCCATCTGAAGATGTGACTCAGGGAAAGGTACAGCTCTTCACCGTCGGTTCCAGCTCCACAACATCATTCTGGCGACGAAGGAATTCTCAAGAGGAGCATCAAGCGCACAACATCCTGCCGCAAATCCCAGAATCTGGTAGAGGCACAGTTGGTAAGGAGAAAATCTCGGAATCAAATCCCTCTGGCAATATTTCGGTTTCGAAAATCTTGCCCACCCCCCCCAATGTTGGAAACCCCGATGCAAAATTCCTCAACATTTCTGGTATGGCCGATTCATCAGCGGAAGGTTCCAAAATGATCCCCCAATAGATTGCCTTTGATCCAGTGGGGACCAATGCTTTTGAAAATCCTGATCCTATTGTCCCGCCTGCTATTGAGGTTCCCTCTGATCCCCCCAAGGGCAACTTGGAAATTGCTTCTGGTGCATTCCATATTGACCTCGATAGCTCATCTAACTCACATGACATCCCTTAAGAAGAAGAAACTCGCCATATGATTTGGAAAGGTAAGTTAGTGACCTTCCCCCTGTCTCTGTATAATGAGATCAAGCCTGCTGTGGAGAATGCTCTTGAGAGCTGTGTTGCTAAGCGAGCAGGTAAAGCCGAAGCATCCACCAATATGCTATTTAGTGCTGGTAAAAATGGCAAGGTCGTCTCCAGTTTCCGCACAAAGTCTCTTATCCCCAGGTACCGCCGTTTTCTAGCTTCTTTTGCCTCTGGCTCTGCTCATCTAGGATTTGATGATACTTGCAGCAAAAGGCACAAGCGGAGTCGATCTGCTTCAAAGATCCCCTCCACCAGACCTTTCATGCACCACCTCCGCGCTTCTGCTAAATCTGCCTCTCACCACTCCAATGAAGGTACATCCTCTTCGTCTAATTCTGTCAATAATGTATGCAATAATCCATTTGCTCTACTTTCGTGCGAAGACATCATTGAGGTTGCGGATACCATTGGAGTGGAGGCCTTAGGGCCACACTCGGTAGAAAAGATTAAGCAGGTTGCAGCAGCTAATGTTGATCCACTTGATCAACAACAGCAGCCCATTTGAATGCTTCCTCTTTATCTTGTTCCTTGCTCTGTTTTTTTCTCTTTGCTGTGTGATTTTTGTATTACAATGAAGATCGGTAGCTGGAACGTTAGGGGGTTAGGTAACCCCAACAAATGTGCTCTTATTAAAGATGGTATTCTTAGTGCCAAGATTTCGGTCATATGCCTCCAAGAATCTAAATTGTCTAAGCCCTCCGACCGTAAACTTGCTTCAATTGGAGGTTTTGTCCTCTCTAAATAGAAGTCTCTTGACGCCATTGACAGCTGTGGCGGTGTTCTCATTGGATGGAACGACAATATTCTAGAGTGTTTCTATTGTGCATTTGATATTTTCTCCCTCTCCCTCTCCCTCTCATTCCGCACTCGAGCTACGGGAACTGAGTGGTCCCTTACCTCTGTCTACGCCCCTTTTGAATTAGATGACAGAGTGCTCTGCTTCCAAGAAATTACTCAGCGTAGAAGCTTCTTGTGTGACGCCTGGGTAATCTGTGGAGATTTTAATGTCACCATATCAAACTCTGAAAGGAACGGAGGTTCTAGTTCTACCAGAGATATGAAAGATTTTAGGAGCTGGATCCAACATCTTCAACTGATTGATCTCCCCCTTGCTGGCAGAAAGTTCACTTGGTCCAATCTAAGAGCCAAGCCAGCACTTGCTTGACTGGATCACTTTCTTATTTCCAGCCATTTCGACCAATTGTTCCCTAACTGTCTGCAGCTTTTCCTCCCCCGCATTGCCTCAGACCATTGCCCCCTCATACATGATTCTCAAGCAATTGCCCCCAGAATTCACTATTTCAAATTCGAGAAGGCATGGACTACACACCCAAATTTCTTGTCGGATATCACATCTTGGTGGCCTTCATTCACTTGCTCTGGCTCTTCAGTTGACATCTTTGCCTCCAAACTTACTCTGCTTAAGAGGAGGATCAAACGTTGGCGCAATGAAGTATTTGGCCACATCCCTATTCGCAATAAGAATCTTCTAGATCGTATCCACAGTTTGGACAACTTAGCTGATACTCAACCCCTCGATGATTTACAAGATGCTGAACTCTCTACAGCACACAGGGAGTATCATTCTCTGAGTAAGGCTGAGGCAACCTATTGGAGGCAATGCGCTAGAGTGTCCTGGATCAAAGAAGGGGATGCTAACACGAAGTTTTTTCATGCTATTGCAAATGGCAGAAGACAGAGAAACTTTATTTACTCTATTGTCCACAACGGGGATATTATCACGGACCAACCCTCCATTCATTCATGTTTTGAGAAACATTTCAGTGAAATATGTGGCTCTGCCTCCCGCCCTGATTTCAAAGTGGACTGGACTGCCTTATACCCCTCCCCTGCCCCTAGTCTCTCCGAGCTTGATGCTCCCTTCAATAAGGAGGAGATTCACAAAGCCGTTTTCTGTATGAATGGAGACAAGGTACCTAGTTTCGATGGTTTTTCAATGCACTTCTATCAGCAACATTGGGAGGTTATCCAAGATGACTTATGTCGCATGCTCCTTGATATATAGGAAGGGCGTGCGGACATCAACAGGATTAACTATTCTAATATAGTTCTCATTCCTAAGTGTGAAAGCGTTGGTACTGTCTCCGAATTCTGCCCCATAAGCTTGCTTAACTGCTCAGTTAAAATCTTCACCAAAATCCTGGCAAATCATCTCAGCCCTATCCTTCACACTCTTGTATCTTCGTCTCAAAGCGCTTTTCTCAAAGGGAAGTCTACGGTAGACTGCTTCCTCACAACACATGAAGCTATCAACCTTTGTTCCTCAAAAAAATCCAACACTATCATGCTTAAGATCGAATTCCGAAAGGCTTTCGATACCCTGAGTTGGAATTTTATTGAGGAAATGCTTTTTGCTAGAGGCTTTGGTCCCAGATGGTGTTGCTGGATTAAAGGCATCCTCTATTCTACAGAGTCATCCGTTCTCCTTAACGGTGTGGCGGGAAAGATTATTCGTTCCAAGAGGGGTTTGAAGCAAGGGGACCCCCTCTCCCCCATGCTCATTATTTTGGGAGTTGATGTTCTCGCTCAAATGTTGAGACTGGGTAGAGAATATGGCACTTTTTCCAATCTCAATCTCAGGGGTTCACTAGCGGAGTTATCTATCCTCCAATTTGCTGACGACACACTTCTATTTTGCAAAGGAGATGAACAGGAGGTCCTCCATCTTAAACTACTTTTCCATATCTTTGCTAACGTCTCTGGCCTTCACATCAATCTCTCTAAATCATCTTTAGTCTACTTCGGTCACTCCAAAGCGAAACTGCAAGCTTTCGCTCAGATTCTTGGATGCAAGCAAGATACCCTCCCAAGTATTTAGGCATGCCACTGTCCAAAGGTAAACTTAAGAGACGTGATTGGCAACCCCTGATCCTCAAGATAGAGAGACGACTATCAACATGGAAGGGACGACTCCTATCCAGGGGAGGGAGACTTATCCTCATTAACTCAGTTCTTAGTGCGCTTCCTACATACTTTGCCTCCTTCTTTAAACTCCCTCAATGGGTCATTGCTAGGATCGATCAGATTAGGAGCAGATTTTTTTTGGTTGGAGGAGACTCAAAGTCTTCCGGCGCTTGTTGTGCTAATTGGAAGCGCATGTGTCAGCCCAAAAGATAGGGCGGATTAGGGATTCTTAACCTGAATTAGTTTAACAACGCCCTCCTCATGAAGTGGTGGTGGAAATTTTATTCTGAGCAATCACTTAGCACTCAAGTCATCAAACTTTAGGCCAGCAACTAATTCTTTCACCTGTACAGCCAAAGCCTCTATTTTTTGGAAGAGTATCTTCAAGCTCAAGGAGCAGTTCGATCTTAGCATCTCCTGGAAACTTGGTAATGGCTAGCTTATCAAGTTTTGGACCTCAAAATGGTTAGAAGGCAACTATATAGCCACCTTATTCCCTGCCCTGTTTGATGCAGCTTGGAATACGAATGCAAACCTGATTACCCAAGGCTTCATGCAGCAAGGTGTTGTGCTATCTAGATGATCTAAACTAGACACAAATTAAAACCTCGCAAGTGTACGAATCGTTTATAGAAGCGTAGTGACGAGCAAGGGTCGATCTCACAGAGATTGTAGAATTTAACTTACTAACCAATAAAACAAAAATTAGGATGGTAAAGGATTGTTCTAAAAGAAAAGGAAAGGATTAAAACTAAATCAAGAAGTTCTGAATCACAAATATTTATTAAGTAGTTGGGTTTTGATTTCCACCTATAGTCAGTAATGCTAAGTTGTCTTCTTCACTATTCTAGTTACTCATGTTCGTTCCTTTAAGGGCATGGTATCTACTCCTTAAAGTATTGTTTCCCTAGCCAAGAATTAGGCATGGTATCTACTCTAATTCGTTTCTTTTCTTAAGTATTTAGCATGGTATCTACTAAGTTGCACTTAAGGAAAACATAAGAACAATGGAAACGAACAAACACTCAAAGTTCTAGAAATTGGTATCAGATCTAGATCCCTCAAGTTGATTAAACCAAGAACCCCTAAAGATTCCTGTGTTACAAGTTATGAGCACGAGATACGGGTCGTCTCAATATGCTCATATAACAGATTCAGATTCAGCATACTCAAACTCGATAAACTCAGATTCTATATGTCAGTCGACTTGCTGTCACCTCAGTCGACTGCCCTTAGAATTCTGAACAAGTTTGATTATTATAAATCTATACCACTACTCTCAGGTTTAATCAATAAGTAACAGAATAGCACTCAGAAGAATAGAAGCATTACATAACTACGGTTTCAATCTACCCAACTATGAAATTAGTTCCACATAATTAAACTTTTATTGATTAACAAGTTCGAATACATGATTAGCATAAAAGAATTAGAAAGGGAAGGAATAAACTGATGTAGTTCGGTCAGATGGGTCGGCTGGCTGTCACACAGTCGACCGGCCGTTCTCTTCTTAGTACTTGATCTCTTTTTTTCTTCTTCTATGCTGATAAAGTGCTGCTCTTTGTTGATGACTTGACGATTCAGAAACTCTTGTGATTTCGTGATTTTGGGGTTGGGAGCGAGAGCGGAGGAGGAGACCAAAATAATGCCTCTTGACTGATATTTATAAACACGGCACAAGAATTAGGGTTTGCCACTATTTCAGGAAAATCCTCCTCTTTCCTTCTTTATTTTATTGGCAATTTATTTCTTTCTCTTTTCTGCTTTTCTTCCTTATCTGCTAACCACGTGCTCTTGCCAATCCCCTGTCTCTAGCTTTGATTTGTTGGAGAAGTTATTATTCGCATATAGCCTGGGTTCAGATAGATTTGGATCTAGATACGGCTGCATCTTATCTTTTCACTCCGCCGCATACCAGTCGACTTATGTTGGGTGTGAGTCGACTGATGCTGAGACATCTGTGGCTTCATGATTCCTCAGTCAAGTTGACTGATTTTGAGGCAGTCGACTGTTGCACTGCAGTTCCCTGTATATCATCTTCTCAGTCTGTATAGTCTCGAATCTGCTTCGTTTTGCTGCCTTTGGTTGTTTCCTATGGAAAAGAGAAAAGAAGAGTAAAATACCACATATAAAGCATTTGATTGTCTAATTGCACTAAGATTATTGCTCCTAAATGTGAATATTCTTGAATTCATCACAAGGACGATGGATTTGGAAACCGGGCTTGCACTCTTCCACCTCTACTAATATCATCCAAGAAAAAAGATGTCTCCTTCATCTTCTCCAAGACACTCAGCCTAGTTCTGGTACTGACACCATCTACTGGCGACACTCAGCAACTGGAGCCTTCTCTATCCAGTCTGCTTATCAGTTTTTCAGCATCTCTGGGCTGATTACTCCCATCTACAAAGCATGTTGGGAAAACATGGCGCCACAAAAGTGCAAAATCTTTATTTGGCTGTTGAGTTCGGAGGCACTCAACTCCAAGCTCGTCTTATTTCCAAGGGTTGGGCTTGTAACACCCCGAATTCCAAAATACACGGAATTCGAGATTTCCACAGGATCTTTACACTTCATTCATACAATTTTACAAGGAATTTAAAACTTTTATTTCAACAATAATTACATCAAAGTCTTTTACATCAATACGCAGCGGAATCAATAAAACATAACAATAATGAATGTACAATTGTTACAACTTTAACATTTATTTAATCAACAGCATCAATTCTCTTTATATCTTCAAGTAACTCCAAATCCTGCATATAAAACTGTGGGCGCGTCAGTTGCTTACAACTGACGAAATATTATACACGGCCATCCTCTCTATACCGGAAACAGTATAATGATTCTTAAATACTTTAGCAAATACAAGCTTGATCACAACAAAGCTACAAAGGGACTATCCTATTGATGTCGTGTTGTGCGGTGCACTTAGTCCTTAATGCACTTATTACATTACATGACACTAATGCGCACTTGATCGGATTCTATGCATCCCATACTACATAGGTCCGAGGGCAAGCCCTTAATCGTTCTTCCTCTTGTAGGGTTCAATCCCTCGTCATGACTTAATCTACTACGGTAACTACGGTAAGTATCCTAGATGTTTTCTGACCTAGGAACTCATGTCTAGGCGCCCTGGAGGGAATCCCATCGCACTGACACATGACTCATCATGCAGGCATCCTGTGAATTTAGCTCCTACCATAGACATGACACCATCCGTAGTCTTCAAACATCCTACGAGCGTCGCCACCGGGACGGTACTCTGGAGTAGTATCCTCGCCCTATCATGACTCATCATGGGGTCATCCCGGGATACTCTCTCGCCGCTAATCCAATGGCCCTCATACTCAATGTTTTTCTCTTACTTTCATCACATCTCCACTATGTATCTATCTGTAATTTTGGTAGGTATCATAGACGTTCTATGATTACAAGCACGTGTACAGAAAACCTGAGGAGAATCCCACGCCATGTCTTGACTCATCAAGCATGCATTCTGTGGTAATTCAGCATCCTTCATGGCACACGATCCTCTTGCAGCCACCAAACATCCCACAGGCGTTGCTACCGGATGGTACTCTGGAGTAGTATCCACGTCATGTCACGACGCATCGTGAAGACATCCTGTGCATACCCTCACAACACCCATCCAATGGCCCTCATACTCATATTTTTCTCTTACTTCCATCACAGCCTTACAAAATTTGTTTTAAAAGAAAATCATCACAACCTAGAGCTAGCTTACCCTACCGGACTTAAATCAAAACAACATAGACATTCATCCTACCTGGCTACTTCTCAAGAGACACTAAACCCTCAACGGTTAGCTCTCAAAATTATAAATAATACTGCCGGTCACTAGGGTCTCGCCTAGCCTCTAGATTCCAACAACTATCTCTTTCTAGAGATCAAAAATATTTCATAATTAATCTCAAATAACATTTTCATTTCTTTTGTTCACAAACTCTTTCTCAAAACATTTCTTTTATAATCTCATAACCTGAGAACCATTCAATTTGATAACTTTATCAATTTCATCTTTCACATCCTTGTGTGCATTTCACAATAAAACTCAATCAAATATTAATAACCATAAAATCTCGTAATCAACTTATTTAACTTTCATTTGTCAAAATCAAATCTAAACTCAAGAACCAAAATAAACAGTTCGGTTCAGTCGACTGGTGACAGTATCGGTCGACTGTTCAGCGAACATCAAAACATCTCAGTCGGTATCGGTCGACTGTTCTGCTAATACTTTGAAAACTCAAACATCAAAATTCATGATAGCAGCAGTCGACTGTGAAAGTAGACAATCGACTGTCCTGCCGACGAAAAACCAATTTCTTGTACTTACTAGTCGACTGTGGAAAATAAACAGTCGATTGTCGCTCACACAATTTGGAGCCTGCATATAATTTTCGACCTTTTAATTGATTTGTACTTCCATATATAAAAATATAGATCATTTCCAAAATATATTCCTTTTAAAAACAATATCGTATATGTTATCAAATTCTCGAGTTTCTCTTTTCAATGAAATCCTTAAAATGCATCAAAACACATATTCAATCAATTTTCCAAATAAACTATTTTCTTTTATCAAAATTACTTTACAAAAATCTCTATACTCGTATAAATAATATTTTGAGGTTATAATCACATTTCTTTGCCACATTCTCAACAAACAACATATTTGCATTATTCTAATCATGTCTCAACATGCATCAATTTCATATAAATCATTTCAATTCTAGCATCTCAACTAACAATTATAATCATTTAGAAATGGACTAGCAATTTGCATCTACCACACCAATCAAGATTTAACGATCCATTTCTACATTAATTTGCATGCAATCAATTCAATTTCAACCAAATAAATTATATATCATCTATCATGCAAATTTCTATTCTTAAATTAGAAAGCATTTAAGAAACACCCCCCTAAAGTTGAAGAAATGCGAATAGAAAGCTCCTAGAAAAATCCCTTAGAATGCACGAATAGTTCCTTCTCCTCTTAGCTCCTTGCCAAAATCGAAAGCTTCAAATTGGATTGTATAGCCGACCTCCAATGGGAAAACTCAAAACTACTCAATCTCAAATCTTTTCTCTCTTTAATAAATTTTTCTAATGTACTAAGATAAGAAGAAACTATGGGGTATTTATACATAATTTTGGGTGGATTGAATGGCTAGGATTAGATCAACTAGTTAGAGATTAAGGGTTAGGATGAATTAGGGAGTTGTAACAACTACCCATGATGAGATAACTACCTCCACGCTACTCCCATTTTCTAAAATTTAAACTTTCTTTCCCTCCTACTTTAAAATCCAAAATTTAGTTTTTTCCCTCTTTTATGAACAGCCCGGCCCCCAACAATGTGTGCACATCGCACGTGTGCACGTGCACGTGCTTTGTGTACAAAATAATTTATTTATTTAATCTCTTTAAAATAATTTATTTATATATGTAATAAATATACAAAATTAACTTTAGAATTATACTTTTCATGCACAATTAAAATAGACACACACAATTTCATGAAATTCATTTTGAAAGAATAATACGCTTAAAACACGTGCACCGAAACACGTGCGTCGCCCGTAAAATCTCAAAAATACAAAAATTGACTTTATCGATCGAAAAATATTTATAGTTAATTGGGATGCAACATAAAGTATATTTAATATACATTTTCGATGATATACTCAAACATACAGAAAACACGTGTATTGCACGTAAAAATTTATTTTAATTATAATAGACAAAAATTGAATTCTACTTACAAAAATGAATTTAAACATTTTTATAAAAACAAATAATTGAAACTCATCGAAAACTTTGCACGTAACGGTGGAATGTCCAGAATCGACACGTGCATCGATTAATACGTAAAAGCACGTAAAGAACTCAAAGATTGAAATATAGCATTCGAGTTGTCTCAAATGGGATTTTACGAATAACGAATTGCATAAATAATTGGAATTCAAAATACATATCAAAATACGTTATGGATATAATCAATAACAGTACAAAATGTACGTGCGTAACACCCGAGGGCAAAATTGTCATTTAAATTTTGCGGGGTGTTACACTCTCCCCCCCCCCTAGAACAGTTCCATCCCCGGAACTCACTATGGTAAAGGCTGTATTTTGTACATGCCAAAGAAAATATCAGAATAACATATAGAAATTACAAACATCAAGAAAATACATATAGCATAAAAGTAAGCAATGTGGATGAAATAGACAAAAATCTATTTAAGAAAATTATGAGTATCAAAATTTTATGAGAACAGAACATGAATCTAGAAAGTAGCATAAGAAGATTAACGCGACAATAAAGGATAGTATATGTTGGAAAGAGTTTTCATACAAAATACCATTAAGTAAACCATTAGGTACAATGATAAATAAACTCAATCATTCATTGTGAAATAGTTCAGAAAACAATGCAATAAGCATAATCAATTTTTATAAATAGATTCAATACTAAAAATTCATCAATGTAATAAATGGTAGAAAGTCGTAAACCAAATTGGTACTATATGACAAAACTAGCAATTTAAAAGAAGGTTGTTGGATAACAGTTTGAAAAATATACAAGAGGGGAATATAGTAAAAGTACCGAAACATAAAAATGATTCTGTATACAAATTAATATCATAAAATAATTTGTAAGGTAAATACAATAATCATATGTGTATGATAAAAATGAAAAGGCAGAAATCCAAATGATTTCGATTTATCAAGTAGACCAAGAATACCGGTATGCGAAATTATATTCGTACATAGGCAAAAATTATAGGGATGAAACAAATAGCATGATATGAAAATCATAAATGATTTGTAGTAGTAAACAAGACATTATAATTGAAAAAAAACAATGACGTGTCACAAAACCGAGGATATAAAAGAAAATTTATGAATCATAAACAAAAATACATAAATAACAAGAGATATGTTTTTGCTATGTGAGTAGCTACCAAATCTAAAATGGAAAAATACGATAAAGTAGTATGAAATACTAACTCACATAAAATACAAAGTACTACAAGAAGACGGCAAGATAGTTGAGATTAAGCGGTAAATACACAAATTTGATGAATAAAGAAATCAGTATAAACAGCATAATGCTAGGTTGCAAAATATTATAAAATAATACATGCTAGTTCAAAAAATGGAATAGTTGTAAGTGAATATTATAGAAAAACAAGGTAGGGGTTATCTAAGTATAATATTTTCTTCTGGTGTAGGTTCATCTTGCTGGTATCTAACAGCAGACTTGCCTATCTTGATCTCAAGTTGCATAATTGCTTCTACGATATCCGGTTGCAGTTTGCCCTCGGGCATTCGGTTGCAAACTTTGCCTCATCGACATTTTGCAGTTTACCTTCTGGACATTCAGTTGCAAACTTTGCCTCCTGGACTTCCAGTTGCAGTTTGCCTCCAATGATGTCTAGTTGCATATTTGCCCTCTCGACATCAGGTTGCACCAAAAATAGGAGATGAAAAGATGTAATCTTCCATGTATACTTAGGTTAGATATGGGATGTTTAATAAAGTATGGTGTTATGTTTGAAATCAACGATATAAAAATGGGAGTAAAAGAATTTAAACAATGAAATATCAAAATAGGTGTATAGGATATATCAAACATAGGCGGTACTAAGTAGTAGTAATGAAAAATTATTTATAACACTAAAATAGTGTAAAATATATGCACATGTCGGAATTGAAAACAATAATGATGTAGTGTAGCAATTTAGGACATTTGACACAAACAGTTATACATAAAAATAGTAGTGTAATAATTGGAGGATGCTGAAATTATATGTATAGTAAGTATCTTGAAATACATGACACATATAAAAATTCAATGGAAAACATATGTAGTAATCAAGAATGTAAAGACAATTTAAAATTAGAGGATAGAGTAAAGTATGAATAGCGAGTATATGCATTATATTAAGGAAACGTAAATTACAGAATTAATGAATATAACAAATAAATTGGTAGATAATATGTACTAACAATAATATTGAATGCAGACAATAAATCAAATTAGTATGTTGTATTTATACGGATAAAATATTTCAATCTTGTTAAAATCTATTGAAGTATATAAGACAATATGAGATAACGAAAGAATATCGTATCAGAAAATCAAATCATGTAAAATGAATGCACATAAGCAAAATTTCCAAGCAAAATTCAAAATGTAAAAGTAAATGAAAATAATAGTTGTAGTATAAATTTAACAGAATACGTAAAGTAATAGCACATATGGACGGATGAACATAAGCTGACCTAAAACACGAAAGACAAAACTTTAAGATTGAGAGACAATTAAAATAAGTTCAACAAGATCAAGACTAAGGAAAATCGACAAAATACTAGGCATTAATATGATTTAATAGTATAAGAAAATATTTATTTGGAAAATATTAAATGTTGAAAAGTGCTATGATGAAAATCCACAGAAAATAATTTGAAGGGAAAGTGTGTCTATGTGTAAGGTATCATGAATAACGGTTCAAACCAACCACGCTTCCACTGCGCCACTCTGATACCCAGCGGAAATGAGCTCGCATACAATTTCACATAAATGCATATGAGGAGAGCAACATGAATGAGGTTGAACGCAAATTCGATAACAATTTCCATTCATGACTCCAACCATCCAATAGGAAAAGGGAAGAGAAAAACATCAGCCTATAGAGCAACACAAATGTAAATCGCTTACATTTAAATCTCTATAAACTGAACTCACACTCTAATGTCCACTTCTAGGGTGTCGTTCCTTATATATTTGTACTACTTAGAAGCGTAGCTCTGATACCACTCTGTAACACCCCGAATTTCAAAATACACTGATTTCGAGATTTCCACAGGATCTTTACACTTCATTCGTACAATTTTACAAGGAATTTAAAACTTTTATTTCAACAATAATTACATCAGAGTCTTTTACATCAATACGCAGCGGAATCAATAAAACACAACAATAATGAATGTACAATTGTTACAACTTTAACATTTATTTAATCAACAACATCAATTCTCTTTATAACTTCATGTAACTCCAAATCTTGCATATAAAACTGTGGGCGCGTCAGTTGCTTACAACTGACGAAATATTATACACGGCCATCCTCTCTATGTCGGAAACAGTATAATGATTCTTAAATACTTTAGCAAATACAAGCTTGATCACAACAAAGCTACAAAGGGACTATCCTATTGATGTCGTGTTGTGCAGTGCACTTAAGTCCTTAATGCAGTTATTACATTACATGATACTAATGCGCACTTATTCGGATTCTATGCATCCCATACTACATAGATCCGAGGGCAAGCCCTTAATCGTTCTTCCTCTTGTAGGGTTCAATCCCTCGTCATGACTTACTCTACTACGGTAACTACGGTAAGTATCCTAGATATTTTCTAACCTACGAACTCATATCTAGGCGCCCTGGAGGGAATCCCATCGCACTGACACATGACTCATCATGCAGGCATCATGTGAAAATTTAGCTCCTACCATAGACATGACACCATCCGTAGTCTTCAAACATCCCACGATCGTCGCCACCGGGACGGTACTCTGGAGTAGTATCCTCGCCCTATCATGACTCATCATGGGGTCATCCCGGGATACTCTCTCGCCGCTAATCCAATGGCCCTCATACTCAATGTTTTTCTCTTACTTTCATCACATCTCCACTATGTATCTATCTGTAATTTTGGTAAGTATCATAGACGTTCTATGATTACAAGCACGTGTACAGAAAACCTGGAGGGAAATCCCACGCCATGTCTTGACTCATCAAGCATGCATTCTGTGGTAATTCAACCTCCTTCATGGCACACGATCCTCTTGCAGCCACCAAACATCCCACAGGCGTTGCTACCGGATGGTACTCTGGAGTAGTATCCACGTCATGTCACGACGCATCGTGAAGACATCCTGTGCATACCCTCACAACACCCATCCAATGGCCCTCATACTCATATTTTTCTCTTACTTCCATCACAGCCTTACAAAATTTGTTTTAAAAGAAAATCATCACAACCTAGAGCTAGCTTACCCTACCGGACTTAAATCAAAACAACATAGACATTCATCCTACCTGGCTACTTCTCAAGAGACACTAAACCCTCAACGGTTAGCTCTCAAAATTATAAATAATACTGCCGGTCACTAGGGTCTCGCCTAGCCTCTAGATTCCAACAACTATCTCTTTCTAGAGATCAAAAATATTTCATAATTAATCTCAAATAACATTTTCATTTCTTTTGTTCACAAACTCTTTCTCAAAACATTTCTTTTATAATCTCATAACCTGAGAACCATTCAATTTGATAACTTTATCAATTTCATCTTTCACATCCTTGTGTGCATTTCACAATAAAACTCAATCAAATATTAATAACCATAAAATCTCGTAATCAACTTATTTAACTTTCATTTGTCAAAATCAAATCTAAACTCAAGAACCAAAATAAACAGTTCGGTTCAGTCGACTGGTGACAGTATCGGTCGACTGTTCAGCGAACATCAAAACATCTCAGTCGGTATCGGTCGACTGTTCTGCTAATACTTTGAAAACTCAAACATCAAAATTCATGATAGCAGCAGTCGACTGTGAAAGTAGACAATCGACTGTCCTGCCGACGAAAAACCAATTTCTTGTACTTACTAGTCGACTGTGGAAAATAAACAGTCGATTGTCGCTCACACAATTTGGAGCCTGCATATAATTTTCGACCTTTTAATTGATTTGTACTTCCATATATAAAAATATAGATCATTTCCAAAATATATTCCTTTTAAAAACAATATCGTATATGTTATCAAATTCTCGAGTTTCTCTTTTCAATGAAATCCTTAAAATGCATCAAAACACATATTCAATCAATTTTCCAAATAAACTATTTTCTTTTATCAAAATTACTTTACAAAAATCTCTATACTCGTATAAATAATATTTTGAGGTTATAATCACACTTCTTTGCCACATTCTCAACAAACAACATATTTGCATTATTCTAATCATGTCTCAACATGCATCAATTTCATATAAATCATTTCAATTCTAGCATCTCAACTAACATTTTCTAAAATTTAAACTTTCTTTCCCTCCTACTTTAAAATCCAAAATTTAGTTTTTTCCCTCTTTTATGAACAGCCCGGCCCCCAACAATGTGTGCACATCGCACGTGTGCACGTGCACGTGCTTTGTGTACAAAATAATTTATTTATTTAATCTCTTTAAAATAATTTATTTATATATGTAATAAATATACAAAATTAACTTTAGAATTATACTTTTCATGCACAATTAAAATAGACACACACAATTTCATGAAATTCATTTTGAAAGAATAATACGCTTAAAACACGTGCACCGAAACACGTGCGTCGCCCGTAAAATCTCAAAAATACAAAAATTGACTTTATCGACCGAAAAATATTTATAGTTAATTGGGATGCAACATAAAGTATATTTAATATACATTTTCGATGATATACTCAAACATACAGAAAACACGTGTATTGCACGTAAAAATTTATTTTAATTATAATAGACAAAAATTGAATTCTACTTACAAAAATGAATTTAAACATTTTTATAAAAACAAATAATTGAAACTCATCGAAAACTTTGCACGTAACGGTGGAATGTCCAGAATCGACACGTGCATCGATTAATACGTAAAAGCACGTAAAGAACTCAAAGATTGAAATATAGCATTTGAGTTGTCTCAAATGGAATTTTACGAATAAGGAATTGCATAAATAATTGGAATTCAAAATACATATCAAAATGCGTTATGGATATAATCAATAACAGTACAAAATGCACGTGCGTAACACCCGAGGGCAAAATTGTCATTTAAATTTTGCGGGGTGTTACAGGGCTGGTGATCCGACATGCACATCTTGCGCATGTCCGATGGAAACCACCTACCACATTTTCTTTGAATGCCCTATGGCTACCCAAACATGGCACTACTTCATGCAATGTTTTGACATCCTACTCCTCCCCACTTCTATCACTGATTGCTTCTTACAATGGTGCTTTGATCACCATAAGCACAAGTTCACCTTTTCATGGAATTTGATTACTACTGCTTCTTGTTGGAGTATTTGGAAGGCTCGCAATGAATCTATTTTTCATAACACATCTATTACAGTAGAGAAGCTCATTGCTAACACTAAATTTTGGCTATTTCATTGGCTAGATGCAAGTAGGGATTCAAAGAAGAAGACCAAGATCGTGCAGGAACTCCAAGCCACAGGAGACAGTGATCTGATGCGGCCGGCAGCAGCTTACTCCCAGCCCAGTGACGGTGATTCCCGAGCATGACTCTTCGCTCTGTTTATTGTAAATTATGATGGATGTTTTTTGAGGCTATGTTTGCCTTTGTCTTGATCCGTTACTCTGATTTTGTTATTGTTGGTCTGGCTATTTTGGTTGTGATTGTTGTGTTGTACAACTAGGAGATAGGATCATAGAATTGGGCTAGTTGAAGTGCAAGACAGACGTCCGCTGTCCTTTCTACGTCCCAGTCCTATGCCATCCTGATTCTAGTTGTACACAAAATATTCCTTTGTTGCCATCCGACCAACTTCCTTTTGTAAACTCTTGGTTCTATTAACAATCTAATATACTGTTTTGGGAGGTAGGTTATTCCTACCTTTTGCAAGTCAAAAAAAAAAAAGTGGATCTTGTGCAAATGTTTTCTTGGAAAATAAAAGTAAGAAATTTTTAATTGGAAAATCTCATATTTATTTTTAGTTATTATTTCTGAATTTTCTGTATTTTTACGAATATTTTGTGACGCATTTACAAATTTACAAAAAAGGGACTTTTGTGCAAAATTGCCACTCTGAGTACAAACCGATTTTAAAAAAATTCTGGGCTATGCTGGATGGCTGGACAACTCAGTAGTAAAAAGATTTGGTTATATTTTAATTTATTTAACTTATTTAACTACTTTATTAAAGGAAAGTTTATATATGTACAGTAATAATTTGTTAAGGGATGTTTCCATAAACTTGTAAAACCCTAAAAACTCCAAATTTCGGCCTATATTATGGCCACAACAGCCATCCCTCTCCTCTGCAAAAAATAAAATATATTTCTACTATTAATTTCTTGGAGTTTTGAAGAGATGATCTTGGATTTTGCAAATGAAGGGTTTTTTCCTTATTCTTTATTAATTCGATTGATTTCTTCATTGAGGTGAGTGATATAATTTGTTTTGCTTTGTTTTTTTTTGAATGTTGCTTGGGGTGTTTCATCTATTAGAAAGCATGCTAGGGATTGGTATGAATGTATATGATGGATTGGATGAATTGATGAGTTAAAATTGGATCTTTTATGAAAACCTATTTATTTATGAGAAGAAATACATATGGATGATTGGAGATTGTTAAAGAACCTATTATAAATCATTTGTAGGATATTTCGTTTGAATTATTGCTGATTTGATTAAGTATGGTGAATGTTATGCATAAATTAACTAAAGAAGAGATTTTGACTATTAATGAGTTTGGATGAATGCAACTTGAAATTTGGTTATGTTCATGAGTTAACTATTGAAAACAATTGTGATTGAGTTTGAAGAATTTTGAGAAGGACTAATGAATTAAGAGACCAAGTCTTGAGAATTGGATTTGTGATAATTAAATTGGGTTTGATGCAACATGATAAATTTGGGGATTTGTGATTTTGTGAAAGATTTTACTTGAATTTGGATTTCTCAAATACTAAGATTAAATCTGAATATTTTGTCACTTCTAATTGATGGATTTGTGAAGTTTCTTTGGCGCACAAACATGCACGAGCACTTTACATGAATATCGTATTTCTTTGCTTTTGAAGAAATTGAGTCTTTGTGTGTTTTCCGAGGATTTGACTATATCTCAACTTATTTTTGTATTGATATAGTTTGAAACATAATTTGAAGTTAATTTGATGTATGATCGATTCTTAAAAACTGTATTTTTGGATATGTGTACAAATTCATGTTCTAATTAGAGTAAATCAACAAATTGTGATTTTTATTAATTCAAAGTGGTTTTGATTGTTTTATGGACTCTTTTATATCCTACAAGTCATATTTGATCATATCAGAAATATGCTTTTCACAGAATTCGTTTTTATAAAGTAAAACTCTGTATCGGTTGAAATGTGCACAACAAAAAACTGCAGTCTACAGGTCGACAGTCGACCGGTTAATTTATACATTCAGCCGTCACTACCTGGCTGCTGTATTTTTCTTGAATTTTTAAAATATCACGCGGAACAGCCGACTGACCCATTTTTACAGTCGCCTGACTCTGCTCTGTTTTGATGTTTTCTTGAATTTTTGGATTGTCACTCTGGACAGTCGACCGATGACTTTTTACAGTCGACTGTTATTACTTAGAATTATTTTCTTGAAGTGTTGGGTTTTCGCTCTGGATAGTCGACCGACTATTGTTTATAGTTGACTGTTACAGCTCTGACTGATGTTTCCTTGAGTTATTCCGATGTTCTTTTAAATGGTTGATTCTTTAAATATTTTGAGATCTATAACTTACTATTCTAAACACGATTTTTATACAAAACATATGTTTTCAAGCTGTTTTATTAAAGTTTTGATTAATGAAAGTTGAGTTTGGATGGTTGAGTGTGAGTCTCTAGAGGGTGTGTGGGACCCTAGTATACCGGCAGTTAAGTTATTGTGTTTTGGCCTGTTGAGGCACATTGTTGATAAGTTGTTGAGTTAAGTCCGGTAGGGTACACCAACTCTAGGAGATTCAAAATTATTTAATTAACTTAAATAAATAAGGACAGACACTAGATGATGATATGATGAAATGAGAACATGAGTTATGGACCTCAGTATGGCTTGCGGTGTGAGATAATCTCCGGAATTATCGAGGTGTGAGTGAAATAGTCTCCGGAATTACCTGCAGTGTAGGATTGATCTCCGGAATTATTGGGATCGAGGCGACGCTCATGTGGTATTCCTGTGATGAGGCGCCATAGCTTGCGGCGAGGGGTATTCTCGAAGATTCCCAGGTGTGAGTGAAATAGTCTCCGAAATTATTTGTGGATAAAGATTGACCTCCGGAATTATCGGGGCGTGGACTAATACTCACAGTTTATCTATATCTCGTAGTAGTCATCGTAGTAGGATTATTTTCGTAGTGGGGGATTAAACCCTATCAAGTGGAGAACGTTAAAGGCTTGCACCGGACCTATGTAGAGTGGGATGCATAGAATCCGACCAGTACGCATTAGAGAGTCAGCATATAGCATTGGTATTTTCTTGACTTGGTTTTATACATGTTGTTTGCTGTTTTTCTACACTTGACACTTAGTCTAGTTTCACTTGATGTTTTCATGTTTCATTTACTGTTATTTCTTATTCCATTTATTTTTGCTGTTGATACATGTTGCTTATGATACTATGTTTCGTGTTTTACTTATATTGCATTTATTTATTTTTATGTCACTCACGCGGTTATGGCTGACCCCTGTAATTTTGGGGGTTAGGGTTATCTCTAGCCTCATGTTTTACAGGTAGGTACCTATAGCTTGAGATTTAGATGCATGTGGTAGAATGATAATAGAGCTTATGTAAATTGTAAAAGAAAGTGTTGTAAAGAAAGAAAATTGTAATTCAATGTGTTTTATTTTCCGCTGTGCTTTGTAAACAATTGATGTAATAAAAAGTTTTAATTTTTCCTGTATTTGGTTTCCTTGTTTATGATTACATTGAAGTAGATTCTGGAATTATGCCACGTATTTCTAAGATATTATATTGGAAATTCGAGGCGCTACAGAGTTGGTATCAGAGCTTGCTTCAATTAGTAATTCTAAACATAGTACGGGGAATAAACATAAATGGACATTTGATGTGTGAGAACCTAGGTGGACATTAGATGTGTGAGTACACAAGTGGACATTAAAAAGAACCTAAGTGGACATTAGAAGTGTGAGTACCTTGGTGGACATCTGATTTGTGTGAGTTGATTGTTTGATCATGAAGACTTGTAATGAGATGTAGACTGTTTGTATGCTTAGACTTGAATAAAATTTCTTTATCGCAAGTGCATTGGTTATTTTTGTATAAAGCATATACTTTTCTCACTAGCTTTTTGATCTCTTTTGTCCGCTTTATGCATTTGATATTTTATTTTTACCCCTTCAACTTGTATATTTTCTATCTTACTTACTAATGATCTACTATATGTTTTCCTATTTAACCCACTATATATAATTTTTGGATTCTATGATTTTCGCCAGTGTTAATTTTTATTTATTTATTTTTAATTATTAAATTTAATTATCTTCTGCTACATTCCTTTAATTAATTATTTTCTCGTATTTTTCTTGGTTTTGTAGTTCTCACTCTTGTATCCTATCACTTTTTACTGTTTTATATTTGTTTGCTTACTAAATAACTTTTGTATAAATTAACTTATTTCTACTTTTATTCGGTTTCTTTTATTGTGAGTGATTGATTTTATTTTAGTTTCTAACCGAGTTTATATTCTTTCAATTCATTAGTACAATCATTGAGCTTTCACTAATCGTCTTGTCTTTCTTTTAAAATTGTTTCTTTGACTTTACTATTGATTTTTACTTTTTATTCTTTTGTCCAAGTTATTATTTGGCAACTTTTGCTTTAATTCAACAGTGCATCCTTTAGCATTTCACAAGCTCTTTTTTTTTTTTTTTTGCAACCCTTACTCATCTCTTTCTTGACGTTTTTATCGTTCCTACTTCATGCACTTTTACGTTACTCGTATATTTTGATATTACTTTTACATATTACATTAACTTTTGAACAACTACGTGTTAAGTTATTATTGCTACTTCTATTTCCTTTTATTATTGTTTTTTTCTATATTATAAAATTTGGTTTTGCGTATTTACTTTCATTTTTTTTATATACTTGAATTTTTCGATACTATATTTTCCATTATTTATTTTTGGAGCATTTAAAATTGATTGCAATATTTTACTCATATAAATATGATATATCTCTGCACATTTAAATTTTATTATTGATTATGTTTTTGCACCTTATATTCAATATTTTTATTATTACTTACTGTTGACTGCTTGTTGTAATTACTTTTTATAGCTACTTATTAATTTTTGTTTCTTTATGCTTCTCGAATGTATTATATGCACTCACTACTTATATTTCACCTTGTTTCAATTTTTATTGTCATTACATTCTTGATTTATACGTGTACTTCCTACTAATTACTATATATATGTACCATGTATTTCAACATACTTACCATGCATATCATTTTTTACTTGTTTAATTCTTATATTACTGTATATTTTTATGATATATTTATTGTGTAAATTTGCTATACTGCATATTTATTTTCTCATTCACAGTTGCATTGTGCTTATGCATGTATTTCATTCCGTTTTTCTCCTTACTTTTGTAAATCATTTTACTACTACTATTTTGTACTATTGTGTTTGATATTTATAATCTATACATCTATTTTGATATTCCATTGTGTGACTTCCAACTCCATTTTTTACTTTTGCTACTATTTTATATCATAAATTTCAAAACGTAACTTCATACTTGAATTAAGCAATCAATTTTCAAGTGTGCGTGGAAGATTATATCATTTGGTTCATCGTTTTGTTGCAACTGGATGTCGAGATGGCAAACATGCCACTAGATGTCAGTGGGGCCAAATTGCAACTGAATATTGGGAAGGCAAAATGTGCAATCGAATATCCAGATGACAACCTACAACCTGATGTCGTGGAGGCAAACCTACAACTTGATGTCGAGAAGGCAAGTCTACGGCTGAACATCAATGAGGCGAACCCACATCAAAGAATTTCTACTATGATAACCCCACCAGTGTTTTATGTATATATCACTTATCACTGTCCTATTCTTTTGTAATGCTTCATAACATTTTATAAGATTTTAAAACTTAACTTATGACTAATTTGTTTTATTCGATTTTCTTTAATCATTGTTACCTTATATTTCTTTAAATCCGTTTGATACACTCTCGTATCTTATCTTGCTCACTTGTTTTATTTTTGGACTTTGTCCTTCTGATTTCTTAGTACGATTTCCGCTCTACTTCGCATTTTCTCTATTCATAACAATATTTTATTTTACTTAATTTTGTTCGCTAGTTATAATTGCTTGTTATTGTATGAAAGTTTCATTAGTTTCTTTAAATCTGCATATTACATAAATTATTTTGTACGTCTTTATTTTATTTTATTTTTATTTTTCTTAATATCTTCCTTTTGGGATTTTTGCTTCGTTGTGTACATTTTTTCAAGCCTTATGTGTTTAATAAGTTTTTCCGATCGATCAATTCTTACTTTTGATTATTTCTTCTACTTATTTGCTAATTGATATTTCAAAACTTTTTACTTATATAATGAACTAATATTTTCTTTATGACATTTTGTTTATACAAATTATACTTTATGTTTCCATATAATTTGAACTAGTATTGTTGATTTTACTCTATTTTGTATTTTCAAAATTTTTCAAGATTGAGTACATCAACTATGGCCTAAATTTTCGTTCTTTTATAAATTACTATTTATTGCTACTGTTTTCCAATTCTTTAACATTTTAGATTTCTCACTTACTTTTGTTTCCACGTCCTAATTAATGATTTGACGCTTATTTTTGTAATATTTAATGAACTTCTTTTAAGTCTTCTTACATATATATATATATATATATATATATATATATATATATATATATATATATATATATATATATATATATATATATATATATATATATATTGGCATATTTTGCTTGTTATCCTTTAATGTGTTTTTCGAGTATTGATTGCAATGTCGACATTCGCTAGTATACTCATTATTTCTTGTCATGTACATTCATTATTATTAATATTTTCTTTACTTAGCTAAATTTGTTCGTATTTCTGTGTATCTTGACTGATTATTTTGTCCAACACTATTTTTTATAACCTCTAAGTTTGTGTTCCTTCGTTGTTGTGTGGTTATCAACCTTTCTTTTTTATATTTGGGTTTTATCTCTTCACTTTCGACTTCTTATTCTATAAGCATAGTCTTACTATTTTCTTACGATTGAGGATTAATGGTGTATTCAATTGGATTTCTTATGCTTTTGCAATGTCAGTTTTCACCTTCTACTCTTCGAGCTATAAATAAATGTTATTTTTGTTTTGCTTAGTAATTAAATCCAACTATAAAAATAATGATTGAGTAAATTTTTGAAACTGTTTTGAAAGTTTTGTATTCTATTTTCTTTTGCTTAGAGTAGTTCTGAGGACAGAACTTTTCTAAGGGGGAAGTGATGTAACACCCCGCAAAATAAAAAGATTTATTTTGCATTACTAAATAATATTAAATTTGTAAAGTTGACTATTTTGACTATTTTCTTGAAATTGCAATTTTGCACGTGCAACACACGTACAAAGTTAGAAATTTTAAATTCTTAAAATTTTATGTTTAATGATTGATTTTCCTCATTTATTAATGATATTTTAATTTTCAGATTTATTTGAATTTATTTGACTATTTTATGATTTTCTCAAGTTTACACGTGCAAATATTTTTTGGGATGCAAATCTCCACTTTTAAATTTCTGGATACATTCTCCTATTTATAATTAAGCATATCCTAAATTTTGGGATTTTTCTGAATAAAGAAACTATTTTTATAAATACTTCGAAAGAGAGGGGCTTTTATGCAAAAAGCCATTTTGTATCTCAAACAAATAATGAAAATTCTTTTCTACTAATTTTTTGGCTTTCCATGGTCATCATTGAAAATAAAATCTATTTAAATTTTATTTAGAGTTGATTTGGTAAAGATTTAAACAAATATGGTGTTTTTGCAAATATGGTATTTAAGTGGATCTTGTGCAAATGTTTTCTTGGAAAGTAAAAGTAAGAAATTTTTAATTGGAAAATCTCATATTTATTTTTAGTTATTATTTCTGAATTTTCTGGATTTTTACGAATATTTTGTGACATATTTGCAAATATTACAAAAAGATGGACTTTTATGCAAAATTGCCACTCTGAGTATTTTTTTAAAATTCTGGGCTATGTTGGATGGCAGGACAACTCAGTATTAAAAAGATTTGGTTTTATTTTAATTTATTTAACTTATTTAACTACTTTATTTAAGAAGGTTTATATATGTATAGTAATAATTTGTTAAGGGATGTTTCTTGTAAAACCCTAAAAACTCCATATTTCGGCCTATATTATGGCCACTACAGCTGTCCCTCTCCTCTGCAAAAAATAAAATATATTTCTACTGTTAATTTCTTGGAATTCTGAAGAGATGATCTTGAATTTTGCAAAAGAATGGCTTTTCCTCATTCTTTTTTAATTCGATTGATTTATTCATTGAGGTGAGTGATATAATTTGTTTTTTTTTTTTTTTTTTTGAATGTTGTTTGTGGTGTTTCATCTATTAGAAAGCATGCTAGAGATTGGTATGAATGTATATAATGGACTGGATGAATTGATGAGTTAAAAATTGGATCTTTTATGAAAACCTAGTTATTTATGAGAAGAATTACATGTGGATGATTGGAGATTGTTAAAAAACCTATTATAAATCATTTGTAGGATGTTTCTTTTGAATTAATTCTGACTTGATTAAGTATGGTGAATGTTATGCATAAATTAACTGAAGAAGAGATTTTGACTATTAATGAGTTTGGATGAATGCAACTTGATTATGAAAATATTAAATTTGGCTATGTTCATGAGTTAACTATTGAAAACAATTGTGATTGAGTTTGAAGAATTTTGAGAATGACTAATGAATTAAGAGACCATGTCTTCAGAAATGGATTTGTAATAATTAAATTGTGTTTGATGCAACATGATAAATTTAGGGATTTGTGATTTTGTGAAAGATTTTACTTGAGTTTGGATTTCTCAAATACTAAGATTAATCTGAATATTTTGTCACTTCTAATTGATGGATTTGTGAAGTTTCTTTGGCGCACAAACATGCACGAGCACTTTACATGAATATCGTATTTCATTGCTTTTGAGGAAATTGAGTCTTTGTGTGTTTTTGGAGGATTTGACTATATCTCAACTTATTTTTGTATTGATATGGTTTGAAACATAATTTGAAGTTAAACTGATGTATGATCGATTCTTAAAAACTCTATTTTTGGATATGTGTACAAATTCATGTTCTAATTGGAGTAAATCAACAAATTGTGATTTTTATTAATTCAAAGTGGTTTTGATTGTTTTATGGACTCTTTTATATCCTACAAGTCATATCTGATCATATCAGAAATATGCTTTTCACAGAATTCGTTTATATAAAGTAAAACTCTGTATCGGTTGAAATGTGCACAACTAAAAACTGCAGTCTGCAGGTCGACAGTCGACCGTCGCTACCTGGCTGCTGTATTTTTCCTGTAGTTTTAAAATATCACGCGGAACAGTCGACTGCCCCATTTTTACAGTCGATTGACTCTGCTCTGTTTTGATGTTTTCTTGAAGTTTTTGATTTTCGCTCTAGAAAGTCTACCGATGAATTTTTACAGTCGACTGTCATTACATAGAATTATTTTCTTGAAGTGTTGGGTTTTCGCTCTGGACAGTCGACCGACTATTGTTTATAGTCGATTGTTACAGCTCTGACTGATGTTTCCTTGAGTTAATTTACTATTCTAAACACGATTTTTCTACAGAACATATGTTTTCAAGTTGTTTTATTGAAGTTTTGATTAATGAAAGTTGAGTTTGGATGGTTGAGTGTGAGTCTCTAGAGGGTGTGTGGGACCCTAGCATACCGGCAGTTGATTTATTGTGTTTTGGCCTGTTTAGGCACATTGTTGATCAGTTGTTGAGTTAAGTCTAGTAGGGTACACCAGCTCTCGGAGATTCGAAATTATTTCATTAACTTAAATAAATAAGGACATGCACTAGATGGTGATATGATGAAATGAGAACATGAGTTATGGACCTCAGTATAGCTTGTGGTGTGAGATAATCCCTGAAATTATCGAGGTGTGAGTGAAATAGTCTCAGGAATTACCTGTGGTGTGGGATTGATCTCCGAATTATCGGGTTCGAGGCGACGCTCATGTGGTATTCGTGTGATGAGGCGCCATAGCTTGCGGTGTGGGGTATTCTCGAAGATTCCAAGATGTGAGTGTATTAGTCTCCGGAATTATCTGTGGATAGAGATTGACCTCCGGAATTATCGGGGCGTGTCCTAATACTCACAGTTTATCTATATCTCATAGTAGTCATCGTAGTAGGATTAGTTGCATAGCGGGGGATTAAACCCTATCAAGTGGAGAACGTTAAGGGCTTGCACCGGACTTATGTAGAGTGAGATGAATAGAATCCGACAAGTACGCATTAGAGAGTCAGCATATAGCATTGGTGTTTTCTTGACTTGGTTTTATGCATATTGTATCCTGTTTTTCTACACTTGACACTTAGTCTAGTTTCACTTGATGTTTTCATGTTTCATTTACTGTTATTTCTTATTCCATTTATTTTTGTTGTTGATACATGTTGCTTATGATACTATGTTTCAAGTTTTACTTATGTTGCATTTATTTATTTTTATGTCACTCACACGGTTATGGCTGACCCCTATAGTTTTGGGGGTTAGGGTTATCTCTAACCTCATGTTTTACAGGTAGGTACCTATAGCTTGAAATTTGGATGCAAGTGGTATAATGATAATAGAGCTTATGTAAATTGTAAAAGAAAGTGTTGTAAAGAAAGAAAATTGTAATTGAAGGTGTTTTATTTTTCGCTGTGTTTTGTAAACAATTGATGTAATAAAAAGTTTTAATTTTTCTTGTATTTGGTTGCTATGTTTATGATTAAATTGAAATAGATTCTGGAATTGTGCCACGTATTTCTAAGATATTATATTGGAAATTCGGGGCGCTACAGGGCAGATTTCCACCGTGCTCATGTTGTAAATTGGAATGAGCGACGATTTGAACTCGTACTTGACCAAGTTCCCCCGTACGATGACACGAAGCAAATTTTTTTATATGGCTTGGTACAAGAAGATAACACGTTTGTACATCTCTCTGAATACACAACTACCTGCTGGGATTCAACTTCCAATTGAGGAGAGAGAGATAAACTACCACCCGCGTATTCTAGTTCACAACCCATGTTCTAACCGAAGGCGTCATCTGTACGTGTGTTGGTGAGTAAACTTTGATTTGCAATTTTTATTGAAATTTCGTTATTTTTAAAATGATTTAATTTATTACAAACCATATTGTGTTTAATATACTTGTTTTTGTGTTTTAGATCGATAATATATGGAACATGACAAAAGAATGTGCGCGGGTAATTAAAAGTAACGCCGCCCAACCTATGAAGGCGTTTGGTTGAAAGATGCTCTCTTCATGTCGGGGCTCATTAGAAGAGGTAGGAGAGGGCGAAGCCTTGAATCGTTATTTAACAACGACCGTACATTCACAGCGCCGTAAGAGCGTGAGAGGTAGGCTGTCTCACCCAGGGCAACAACGACAATATCATTCTCTATCTCCATTATAAGAAGAAGAGCAAGAAGAAGAGCATCAAGAAAGTTTTGTTCGAGAAAGACAAGAATCGGGAGAAGAAGAAGAAATTGTCTCGGAGTCACAATTCCGACAGCGACAACCTTACCGGAAGAGGCGACCACCACAAACTTACACGCCCGGTGGTTGAGTGTTTCCCGTTACAATTGTTGTAGGAATTTTATCTTTTTTTTGTTGTTGATTGTAACTGAAAGAAAATGTTGTGGTTGTTGTTGTTATATGGTTAGTTTTGTTGTTGTTATTGATGTTATTGGTGTTAATTATGTTGCTGTTGATGTTAGTTTTGTTGTTAATTATACATGTTGTTGGGATTCAAGTGTTGTTGTTTTGTTGTTGCTAATGGTATTGTGTATATATATGTTGTTGGGATTGAAGTGTAGCAGCAATAACTGCTGTTAAAACTTGTCATTAATTTTATTTTCTTTTATACTTAGGTCGTTGTCTACATTGTATGAAAAAAATTACCATTTGAAGACTTGTTTTCTGTCTTGGGAAGGACCAGATGCTGGTTTTTTAAAAAAATCAAAAATAATCTGGGTCGCTGTCTCCAACAACAGCCTAGGATCAATGAAAAAATTGAAGACTTAAATTTGCTCTCTGTCTTGGCCAAGCCATAAGGAGCATCAGCATGTGATTTTTTTTTTTTTTTGATGATTAGTCTCCAACAACGGCCTAGGTTATATGAAAGAAAGTGACGTTTTGAGGAGCTGTTGTTGGGTCTTTTTAAAAAATAACATGCCGTTGTTGTCTACAACAACAGCCTAAGTTATATGAAAAATTGAAGACTTGAACACTTGCTCTCTGTCTTGGCCAAGCCAAAAGGAGTATCGGCATGTGATTTTTTTTGATGATTATAACCTAGGCCGTTGTCTATGAAAGAAAGTGACGTTTTGAAAAGCTGCTATTGGGTCTTTTTAAAAAATAATCTAGGTCATTGTTGTAGACAACAACCTAAGTTATATGAAAAATTGAAGCCTTGAATATTTGCTCTCTGTCTTGGCCAAGCCATAAGAAGCATTAGCATGTGACTTTTTTTTTTTTTTGATAATTATAACCTAGGCTAGGTTATATGAAAGAATATTTTTGAAGATAAGTTGTTGGTTTTTTATTTAGAGTAACTTTTATTTATTTAATTATTTCTGTTATGTTTAGGGTTAATTAGTTATTTAGATGTTGAGAAAAAAATTATTTCTCTCTCTGTTTATTTAATTTATTTATTTTAACAAAAAAACTCATTTATCTATTTAATTATTTCTCTCTCTCCCTCGAATCTCCGAAACACATTTTCCATTTAAGTTTTCTCTAGATGAATGCAAGAGAAAGAGATTGATTATTCACATGAGAGAGATATATTCGTTAGGGTTATGGAGAGGGTTAGAGGGTTAGGGTTAGGGTTAGTTCGGTTATCTCCAAAACTAATTTATTTATTATTTCTATCTCTCCCTCGGATCTCCGAAATACATTTCCCATGTCAGTTGACTCTAGATTAATGCAAGAGAAAGAGATTGATTATACACATGGGAGTGAGATATATTTGTTAGGGTTACGGAGAGGGTTAGAGGGTTAGGGTTAGGGTTAGTTCGGTTATCTTTTAAAACTAATTTATTTATTGAATTACTAGATTTGTCCATGGGCACGTGCCTACGACAAGTCTTCGGAACGATACATCATATGAAAGTCATGTATACAGTAAAACAACAATTATGTAGCTCAAGTTTGAATAGTAAAACAATAATTAGTTGTAAATAAAAGTCCATGTTTCCATTAGTATATGTTGAAAAATAATTATAAATGGGGTGTAAAATCCAACTTCTTAGAACTTTAAGTATGGGAAAATGATGAAATTTAACTGTTGATGAGATATTTGCTATTTTCAATGTTACATGAGCAATAGAAAAATGCATTAAAAATTTAAAAATTTACAAACCTGAAATCTGAAAATATAAATTTCTGAGTAAATAGAGAGAGAATGAGAGAGATAGAGAAATAAATAAATAAATAAAGGAGTTGTTTTGGGAAGATTTGAATTTGAGTTTTGTGGGGGAACTTTTGTGCGGAAAAGTATGTTTTGTGAGGTTAGATCTGGACCATTGATTTCAGCCATATTGAATGAGAGCCACATGATAGCTTTCTTTGTGTTTTATTATATAGATTTCTCTCTCTCCCTCGGATCTCCGAAACACATTTCCCATGTCAGTTGACTCTAGATGAATGCAAGAGAAAGAGATTGATTATTCACATGAGAGTGAGATATATTCGTTAGGGCTACGAAGCGGATTAGAGGGTTACACTCTGTTTGGTTCAAAAGAAGGGAGGGGAGGGTAGGAAAAATAATTATCTTCTTGTTTGGTTCACAAGGGGAGGGAAGGGATTTTATAATTAAATTACTTTTATACCCTTTACATTTTATGGGAGCCTGTGCATTACTGTTTCTAAATCTAATTTGGTAATATAAACAAAATAATGAAGACCGATAAACAAAATAATGAAGGCAGATTGATTGATAGATATTGTTGCTATAGCAATCAATACAGATGTTTGGTAGTACTAGTGTCTTTAGCCCAAGAATGCTAAATTATGGATTCTAGAACGATATCTCAAGGGAAAAATAAAAATAAAAAATCATTTTTTTTTGGTTTCTTGGGAGCGGTGTTAACAATACTTGAGCTCACTGGAACAATGGAACATGAGACTATGAGAGTATATTTTCTTCTCTGTTAGTACCTGCTCGAATTGATTATACATGATAGCCAGCATAGTATGAACTAGTGAATGAATTTAGCAAACCAGATGAATGAATGAAGAAAGCAAACCAGATTAATGAATGAATCTGGAAATGTTTAGATTCCAATTCAAGGATAGCATCTTCATCAAGTGTATTCTTATAAGTAAAACTAGATTCAATGGGTTACCTTATAGCTAGCGACTGCGGGACGGCGGGACGGCTGTTCGATGGACGGGGATGAGGGCGACTGTGGGACGGCGGGTCAATGGATGGAGACGAGAGGGGAGGCGACGAGGAGGGGGGGGAAAAGAGAGAGCGGGTGGGAGAGAGAGAGTCGGGAGAGAGAGGACCTATTTTTTATTAGGGATTTAGATCTAAATAGGGCAATTTAGTCTTCTCACTTGGGGAAAAAAATATAGACACTTTCTCTCCCCTCCAAATCCCCCAAATATTGGAGGAGAGCCAAAATTGGCTCAAGAGGGATTTTGCACCCTCCATTCCCCTCCCCTCCCCTCCCCTCCCCTCCTAAAAAATGAACCAAACAAGAAATGTTTAAAAAAATTCCTCCCCTCCCCTCCCCTCCATTCCCCTCCAACCAAACAGGCCCTTAAGGTGGGGGTTAGTGTTAGTCACATGGTAGAGAGATTGATTATTTATTTATTTCTCTCTCACTCAATTCTCCGAAACATGGGAGAGAGATTGATTAGTCAAAATTTAATAAATCTTTTAAAAATTGGATTGAATTTTAAACATATTTTTGCAACAGTTTTTGCAATTTTTTCCAAAGTTGAAAACAATAGCTTAGGTCGTTGCCTCCAACAACGGCATATGTTAAATATAAGTTGTTGCAAATTTTGGTAAATTTCCAAACTCATACAAGACAGAGAGCAAGTCTTAAAGTGTTCAATTTTTCCATATAGACAATGGCCTAGGTTATAAAAAAGAATTGGATTTTGAAGAGCTGCTGCTCCCAGTTTTTACAGACACTATCCCTAACTCAACACTAACCCTCCATAACCCTACACTAACCCTTCCCTAACCCTACCAAAACCCTCCTTTACTTAGGCCGTTGTTTCCAACAACGGCAAAGACATAGTTTTTTTTATTATATTTTTTTCCGGCATGGACAAAAAAATATATAATTATTTTTGTAATTTTATAATTTTGTTGTGATTGGTATGTGTAAGATGTTCTAAAGTGTTCTAAAATATGAATAGCAGACTTACCACTAAGCTTACCCTAACCCTACCCTTGTAGAACCCTGTATTTTCAAATATTATTTTAAATATTTGAAAATGAATTAAAATGATTTCTGGAGATTTAATAAATATTTTCTAAAAGATTTATCTTTTTACACGTGCGAAACACGTGCAAATAATTTTGGTGTAAATATACAATTTTATATTTTTAATAAGTTCTCATACTTATTATGGAGTGTATTCTAAATTTTGGGATTTTTCTGAATAAAGAAACTATTTTTACAAATATCTCGAAAGAGAGGGGCTTTTATGTAAAAAGTCGTTTGGATCTTAAATAAACTATGAAAATTCGTTTTTACTGATATTTTGGCTTCCCATGGGTAGCATTTAAATTTAAATATATTTATATTTTATTTAAAATCGATTTGGTGAAGATTTAGTCAAAAAAGGGTGTTTTTGCAAATATGAAATTTATGTAGAATCTTGTGCAAATGCTTTTCTGGAAGGTAAAAGTCAAATATTTTTATTGGAAACTATAATATTTATTACTATATATTATTTCAGATTTTTCTGGATTTTTTATGAATATTTTATGATGTATTTGCAAATATTACAAAAGGGAGGGCTTTTGTGCAAAATTGCCACCCTGAGTGTAAATCTGGGATTTTCTTATCCCTGGGCCGTGCTGGGTTGTTGGAAAACTTAGTGGTAAAAGGATTTTATTTAGTTTTGATTTATTTAACTTATTTTAACTAAGAAAGGTTATATATGTGAAGTAATAAATTGAAAAAGGACTATTTTGCAGAAAGGTACTTCAAAACCCTAATTCCTTTCAACCCCGGCCTGTATAAAAGAGGGTATGCAGCCATCATTTGCTGCACAACTCCAGATTTATTATAATATTGTTTTCTTGGTGATCGGGAGGAGGATTTTTGGATCTAGCAAAAGGAAGACTTTTCGTGGATTTTCTCAATCCAAAGGTGAGTGACATTGTTTGTGTTGTTGTTTGATTTTGTGAATGATATGAAATTGTTTGTTTTGATTTATGTGAACGACATCGTTTTGCTTTGTTTCATCATATGAATGATATGAACCTTGTATTGTGATGTGAATGTATGAGAACCATTGTTATTGTTGGACCATGTTTGTGAAACCTATGGATTTTGAGTAGATCTTGAGTTACGAGATCATAGTGTTAGAAAACATGTTAAGAATGGATTATGTTTGGATCGGATGACGAGCATCTGGATCTCGTGGTTATAAATCAGATTATTAATCATGGTTGTGAAAGAAACTTAGTTTTGAGGAACCCTAATGGAAAGATTAGTGATTATGGATCTTGAGAATTGAATTTCGACATTTGGGTGATTGAGTAATGTATTCTTAATGGGGATTATTTGAGGTTTGATTATTTTGCCTGAGAACGAACTATTTTTCATGAACAACAAATCTTTAGAAACTCCAGTTTGGATTCTGTATTTAGACCTAAAATATGAAAACTGTAGGCCAACAGCCGACTGGTCTACCTAACAGTCGACTGGTACGATCCTACTGATGTATCATTAGCCTTTTGAATTCCGTTCTGGACAGCCGACTGAGACCCTTGTCAGTCGACTGGTATACTTAGAACATATTTTGTAAAATTATGTCAGTTCTTGACTGCACAGTCAACTAGACCCCTAGGCAGTCGACTGGTGTCCTGAGGTCTTTACTTTGTAAAATTTGTTCTGGACAGTCGACCTAGACTGCTGTCAGTCGACTGGTCTGTTGAGAGATTATTTTGTTCAGTCCCTTCTGGACAGTCAACCGATTATCTTTTAAGTCGACTGGTATGACTTAGTAAATTTTTGTGAAATTTTGGATAGTTGTCCTCTGGACAGTCGACTTACAACAGTATAGGTCGACTGGTACTGAAGGATCTTTGTAAACTTCAGTGTCATTTCGAATGATTGGTTTCAGATAAATCAGTCTATACCTTATTCAGTTCAGTATTTGATTTTGAGATATTCAGTTCAGTATTTGATCTTAAGATATTCAGTTGAGCCACCCTTGTTAGTGGAAATTTGTTTAGACTTTTGAATTCGTGTCTCTAGAGGTACGTGACCCTAGTATACCGGTGTTGAGTTATTTTGTTGAGGCCCATTGAGGCATTTTAGTTATTCAGTTTGATTTTAGTCCGGTAGGATACACTACTCTAGGAGATTCGTTGAATAATTAAATAACTCACAAATAATAAGGACAAGCACTAGTGGTGATATGATGAACGGGAACATGAGTTATGCACCTCAATACGGCTTTAGATGAGGGATTTAATCTCCTGAATTATCCAAGTAACTATCTTGAGATGAGGGATTTATCTCCGGAATTATCCAGGTAAAATACCTGAGATGAGAGATTTATCTCCGGAATTATCCAAGTGGTTTGCTTGAGATGCGGGATTGGTCTCCGGAATTATCGAAGTCGAGGCGACGCACATGTGGTATTCATGTGATGATGTGTCAATGTTTAGATGAAGGATGATCTCCAGAATTATCCAGGTAAAATGCCTGAGATGAGGGATCCATCTCCGGAATTATCAAGCATGGGCGGATTCTTACAGTTTATCTTTATCTCGTAGTAGTCATCGTGTTAAGATTAGTCGCATAGCGGGGATTGAACCCATATGAAGTGGAGACGTTAAGGGCTTGCACCGAACCTATGTAGAATGGGATGCATAAACTTCGACAAGTATGCATTAGAGAGTCCACATATAGAAATTGTGTTTTCTTGACTTGGTTTTATGCATGTGTTTTCCAGTTTTCCTACACTTGACCTTTAGACTAGATGCACTTGTTGTTTCCATTCTATGACGTTTCCATGCTTTACATCTTTGTTATTCCTCATTCAATTATTATTGTGGTTAATACATGTTGATGACTTTATGTTTTATGATTAAATTATATTGATTGTTTTTATGTCACTCACACCATTTATGGCTAACCCCGTTAGTTTTGGGGTTAGGGACTCTCTCTAGCCTCACATGTTGCAGGTTAATGCTTAGAGTTGGAGATGGAATGCTTAAGTTGGTTTTGAGACACATTTGACTCACAACAGATTTGTGTAAATTTGTATTAGCTATGTTGAGACAATGGGTATTGTAAATAAAGAAATTATGAGTTGAGTTTGTTTGAATTCCGCTGTGATTTGTAATAATTGTTGTAATAAAAGTTGAAAATTTTAGTGGTGTTGGCTGTGAATATTGTTACATTGAAGTGGATGCTGGGATTGTGCCACGTATTTTCTAAGTTATTAAATTAGAAATTCGGGGCGCTACAACCCTAACCCTCGTTAATACTAACCTTACCCTAACCCTAACCCTACCCAAACCCCTAGTTGGAGGGTTATGGGTTAGGGAAGGGTTAGGGGGGTATGGTTAGGGGTTAGGGTAGGGTTAGGGGTTAAGCTGAACAGGGATGTACTTTCTCATATTCACAATGCCTCCAAATTTATTTGTTCCAAAATATATTAAATTTATATGTTATCTATTGTTATAATATATTTTAGAAGTCCAAAAAATAATCCATATTATAAATGAATAAAATTCTCCATAAGAAATTACAAATTACGGGAAAAAATAGAGAATATTTGTCTTTACAAAAAAGAAGATTAAGTTAGTTTCTATTAAATATTTAAGCATTTAACCTTAACGACTATATATAGTTCATTTAGGTTGCTAAAAAAGAAAATTAATAAAATATAGAGACGATATATATGTATATGAATGTCTTCGGCGTAGAGTTCAAGAGCCTCTGTTCGTACAGATAGAAGAAAAAGTTGTAACCCCCCCCCCCCCCCCCCCCCTCAAAAAAAAATAAAAATTCACAGCTTAGGCCGTTGTTTGATAGGTTGTTATAATTATTTTTATTGCTGTGGACTTGCTCTCTCTTGACAGAGAGCAACTCAGCAAAATCCAATTTTCTCATATAAACAACGGCCTAGGTTATAAATATAAAATTGGATTTTGATGAGTTGCTACACCGTATAGCTTGGCCAAGACAAAGAGAAACTCATCAAAATCCAATTTTCTCATATAACCTAGACCGTTCTTGGCCGTTGTTGGAAACAACGGCCTTGGTTATTAAAAATAAAATTGGATTTTGAAAAGCTGCTGCTCCTTATGGCTTGGCCAAGACAGAGAGCAGCTCATCAAAATTCAATTTTCTCATATAACATAGGCCTCCGACAACGACCTAGGTTATAAAAAAAATTGGATCTTGATGAGCTGCTGCTCCTTATGGCTTGGCCAAGATAGAGAGCAACTCATCAGAATCCAATTTTCTCATATAACCTAGGTCATTGTTGGAGACAATGGCCTCGGTTATAAAAAAAAGGATTTTAAAGAGCTGTTGCTCCTTATGGCTTGGCCAAGACAGAGAGCAACTCATCAAAATCTACTTTTCTCATATAAGTAATAAAAAAATTTGGATTTTGATGAGTTGTTGATCCTTATGGATCGGATTAGAGCTAGGGTATTGGAGTGGGTTTCACGAGCTCCAGAGAGAGAGAGAGATGGCTGCGAAATGAGGGAAAGAGAGATCTGAGTATGTATAAGGGTTTGAAAAAACTTTGAGTATGTACATACCTAGGCCGTTGTTGGGAACAACGACCTAGGTTGATTTTTTTTTTAAAAACAACCTAACAACGGCCTAAGTGTATTTTTTCACAAAAAAATACTTCACTCTAAATAATGCCAAGCCTGAAGCGTTATTTGGCGTGAAAACCCCAAAATGCCCCTCCGCCAATTAGGAGCTCTGCTCCATCTTAGCGGAAGCAATCTGAGCCGTTGATCACGATCAAAAGAGATCCAACGGCTCAGATCGCTGTTTTCACACCCGGTTGAAAAAAACCATTTTCAATCGAGCATTACTTATATATATATATATATATATATATATATATATATATATAATCTGACGTTGTCTGGCATCGAACCTAAGACTTTCTTTATATTAGTTATGCATATGCATTGCACGTGTTTATTGGGTTACAGTGCACATATTTGTTTGGTTACAAATGCAGTTTGTTTGATGACAAACTCTCCCATTAAAATAGTTAAATTACACATGCGATGCATGTCTTTATAAATATATTTTTTAAAAGAAAAAATTTTGACGCTGCCGGGCATCGAACCTAAGACCTCTTTTATATTAGTTATGTACGTGCAATACACGTATTTATTTGGTTACAATGCACATGTTTCTTTGGTTACAAATGATGTTTGTTTGGTGACAAACTCTCCCATTAGAATGGTAGATATATAAAGTTCTACTTTTTTCTTTTTCGAGGGAATAGACAGCTAGCCAAGGTGGCTACTGGCTAGCCATCCGGATATAGTTATACTTTACATATACTAGTAATCTGCACATGCAATGCACGTTCTAATTGATTTTTTTTAATGTAGTAAAGATAAGACGTAATTTGGCCTCAGGTTACTCATCACATACTCTTTACAAATAACCCCTAGTGGCAGTGGCACGAACTTTTATTTTATATGAGTGACACTTTTGTAAATAATTATGTCGTAAATAAATTTGAACTTTGATGGTACTATGGTAACTAGCAACAATTAAGTAAATGAATGGTTAATATAACTCTCACTTTAAAATGAATGGATGAGATTATATGGTTGAATGTATACAAATTATAGGTTGTCCACAAATGACAACCCCAACTCTTCCATTATAATATTAGAGACTAGTAGTTTACAAGTGTGGTACACGTCTTTATAAATATATATATATTTTAAAAAAAATTCAACGTTGTTTGGCATTGAACCTAAGACTTTTTTATATTAGTTATGCTTGCATTGCATGTGTTTGTTTGATTACAAATGAAGTTTTTTTGGTGACAAACTCTCCCATTAAAATAGTAGAGATAGACTTTATTAAATTTTTTTAGAAAAAAAAACGAGAATGTGGAGTGAGGTCACCATGTTTCATAAATAATAAATAACGAAACAAATCCAAAAAAATATGGGCCAAACAAGAAAGAAAGATGCTCCAACATCTTTATGAGATAGACAATACAGAAAGCACGAAAATAGACATATAAAGAAAAAGTAGAGATCCCCCCAACAACAGCTTTGGGGGTAGCCTCTAGCTCGTTGTCGAACCAATCTCGGTCTCCTCTTCATCATATATTGGTTGAGGAAAATGCTCCGAGATGTGCTTTCCTGACTCATGCGACTGCTGCCTCTGTCCAAAATAAAATCAAATGAATGATATGAAAAAGCTTTCCATGGGTGGAATTAATACAAAAAGGCACGAAAGTAAAAGTTTTTCTGGTCTAGCCAGAGTGTCCAGGTTATCGCGGCGACCACAATGTACCGTGCTTTCTTCATATTGTGTCTATTTCTCATTAGCATGTCACTTACCCATAGGTTGTTAAACGAGGCTGCGAAAGTGTGCACTTCGAGGACTTGTAGGACATCATGCCAAACAGCTTTGCTTCTAGGATAGTTAAGGAATAGATGATTCCTTGTTTCAATGGGGGCATTGCAAAAAGCCACAAGTAGTATCAACTCTCTTGGCCAAGTTCTCTCGGTTGAGAATTACATAATTGAGCACTAAGAGCATCCATAGTCGTTTGCTATATTTGCCAAATTCCCATTTTTTGAGAAACGATGATCTGCAGTCGTTTGCTATTTTGCCATAGTTTGACAAAATAACTACAGTGCGTTTTTATATTTGAGAAACGAATTGGCGAATCTCAAATTATATGGGACGTTGTTCCGTCCATATATATATATATATATATATATATATATATATATATATATATATATATATATATATATATATATATATATATATATATATATATATATATATATATATATGGCAAATGCTCCATTGAAAACGGGTTTGTTTTCACGGGTTGGAAAACACGAATCTGAGCCATTGGATCGCTCATGATCGCGATCAGTGGCTCAGATCGAGCCCGCCCATCACCCTATATGACTTAAGTGGTGGAGGGTTATTTTGGGAATTTCGTCCGAAATAACTCTTCGCCTGATTCGTTTTGAAAAAAATTATATAACCTAGGCCGTTGTTGGGAACAACGGCCTAGGTTATAAAAAATTGAATCATAGACCGTTGTTTGGAACAACGGTCTTGTTCTCAATATTTATAACCTAGGCCGTTGTTGGGAACAACGGCCTAGGTTATATCAATTTTTTTAGAATCTGTTCAGCGAAGAGTTATTTGGGACGAAATTCCCAAAATAACCCTCCGCTCAACAATTGAAACGGGGTATGGGGAGCCAGATCTGAGCCATTGCTCACGATCATGAGCGATCCAACGGCTCAGATCGCTATTTTCCAAGCCGTGAAAACTAGACCCGTTTTCAATGGAACATTTGTCTATATATATATATATATATATATATATATATATATATATATATATATATATAACACAAAGAAAGTTATCAAGTGATTCTCCTTCAATCCCCCCAAAATCAAAGGCCCGGATCTAATATCACAAAACACATTTTCTCGAAAATTTTGCCGTACTGACCCACTTTTTGAAAATATTTGGCGCTCCGACCCACTTCCGAAAACAATTAGCGAACTGGCCCAGTTTAGGACACATCAGCAAGAAACGTTATTGGGAAAAATGGCATAGGTTATTTTGATGCCGTTCTTCCCAATAACAGCATCTGTTTAAAAAAAATCTTTCATGCCGTTATTCCAAATAACGACATCTGTTACTTTTTGTCCAAACAGTCTCAATTATGAGCTGAGAGACAAGTCTGAAAGTAAATTAACCAATGCTGTTCTCTCAGAGAACGACATGGTTTATACTAATGCCGTTATTTTGAATTACGACATCATTTACTCTCTATTTTGCACACTTACCTATAATCAGTGCCCCCAACTCTTCTCCTACCCCTTCGTTTTTTTCGATCTCTCTCTTAACTCTTGTTACCTACAAACCCTAGATCCCTAAATCAAAAAATCCCAACTATTGGAGTGTTGGAGTGATCTCAAACTTCTCAGACAAGAATTAAACATAAACCCTAGTTGTGATTCACTCATTTCTTTTCGAAATCTTCCGAAATCCGAAATTGTGGTAAGTATTCAAAATCCCTAATTTTTTTTAGAATGTTTATTTTGATGTATGAGAGCTATGTATATTGGTAGCATAGTACAAGAGGTGTAGATTTGATTTATCTAAGTAGTAGATATGCGAAATGTTGTTGATGATGTGTGAAATATTGATTTTGATCAATAAAAGCTATATTAGTAGTATAGTAAAATCGATGTAGATTAGATCCATGTAAGTAATAGATATGTGAAGTGAGATTCATCTATGTGAGATGTTGATGACCTATATTGCTATCTATGTGAAGTTAGATTCATCTATTTGTAGTGTGTGGAGATCTTGTGGTGGTGATTATTATGAGTAATATTTCTATACGAGTATTGAGAAGTTTTTGTTATCTTAAAACATCGATTATTAATTATGTTGAAGAAACATGGGTGACAAATTTTAGTATCTCTAGTCTCATAATGTTTATTAATATTGTACTTGACACGTTATATTTAATGTTGACAGGTAAACGGATCCTACACAACCATCTTCTTCCTATGATGTGGGTGCTTCATCTGGTACTTCGCATGCACTACATGGACATCCGGATCCTTTAGATCCTACCGTACTTTATTTGCAAGAAGATCATAGGTCGCAGGCGGTGTGGACTGGAGATGTTGAGAAAATGAGTTTCTGAATGCACACCATATTGCCGACGCACCCTCGAGTACAAAATTATTTGGTAAATAGCGGATTTTATGGAATGTCAAAGTTGGCGAAAGTGAAATGTGACCATGCACTACTTACCGCTCTTGTGGAGTGATGGAAGTCGGAGACACATGTTTCACCTACCCGTTGGGGAGATGACGGTCACCCTATAAGATATAGCCGTCATATCGGGTCTTCCAATCGATGGGGTGGCCGTGACCGGCAACCTGATGTTCAATAAAGTCACGTTGTTAAGAGATTGCCTTGGGCAGGAGGTTGATGAAGATGATAGGGGTGTATTCATCAGGGAATTAGTCCGACGTTCTTGGCTCTATACAGAGTTCAATAATAGTTTGCTAAACGAATCGACCGACTTCCAACTTCAATGTTATACACGGGCATATCTTTTCTCGATAATTGGAGGTATTCTCTTCCCTAATTCTTCTGGTAATGTAGTGCATTTGATGTACCTTCCATTGATCGCCGACATACATAGAGTCGTCCAATATAGTTGGGAAAGTGTGGCTTTGGCTTCCCTCTACCGTGCCCTGTGCAATTGTTCGATGGGGTTGATCCAAATGACGGGGCCGATGGGGTTATTGCAAATATGATGTTGGGAACGAATACATCTCGGCCGGCCCCGGGTAACGGTACTTTCAAATAATTGGAGTGCGCAAAATAAAAATCCAGTGTTGAAGGCTCCTTTAGGTGCGTACTGGACGGGTAAGCTCACATGAAGAGATATCCCACGCGGTGTGCTGACATATTACAGGGATGAACTCGGTCAGCTGAGGGAAGAGTACGTCCACTGGACACCATATACAGACGAAAGGCTACATCGCCTACCCCCAATTTGCCTGGCAAATAATCAACTTGGTTGACACGAGCTCCACTTATAAATTTCTCAATTGTGGAGTTCTATTACCCCGGCCACGTCCTCCGCCAATTCAATGCACAGCAGCCCATCCCCGAAAACTCAATGTACGACCGTAGACTTCACAATATTACCGGTCAAGGTCGTTTACCGAATATGGATTGGGCCGATCACCACCGTGCTCAAGTAGCATGTTGGAATGAGAGGAACTATGATTTGGTTGTAGAAGTGATTGTACCATACGACCGATCGTTGCAAACTGCCTACATGACATGGTACCGTCGTATTACGCGGTTGTATATAGCGCCAAGAACGGATATCCCCGCAGGTATCCAACAACCGATACCTAGGCACCAAGTAAAACCACCACCGGCACATTCCACATCGCAACCCATGTATCAACCGAAAGCGTCCTCGTATCGATTAATGGTAAAGTAATCTTAATGTTGATAAATTTTATTCCCAACATTTTGCTTATGTTTGTTTAATAAAGGTTTGGTTTACTACTAATCATTTTCGTTTGTAATGTAGATTGACAACACATAGGATATTGCGAGGAAATGTGCTCATATCTTGAAGAGCAACGCTTCGAAGGCATACAAGGAATTGGCGAGAGAACTCCTACATCCAGGTCGTACTTCTCTTGAAGAAGTTGGTGACGGTTCGCGCTGCGATGCCCTTTTACGCTCAACCGAACTTCCAACTCAAACGGCCTGAAAAAATGTTAGCCGAGGCCCACCTCCACCACAACAAACAATTGAAGTAGAACCTCCTCCACCACTACGAAGACAACGACAATCTCCTTCACGACCTCTATGAAGGAGTAAGAGTGTTCGTTTTCCTCCTACACACAGTGAATTGGCAGCCCCAGAGATTGAAGAAGTACAAGGTGGCCAAGAAGAAGATGTTGGTCCAAGTGCTCCTGCGACATAAGAGATTGGGGAACGTAGGAGGAAAGTCCCAGCTCGAAAGAGGAGGCAGCCGCAACACTATACTCCTTGTTAGTGTTGAGTATTTTTAATTGTGTAATTTTGTTTTTATGAATCAACTTTATGAGTCGGTTGTTGTACTTTTAATGTTGGTTTTATGAAAAAAACGTGATGACTACTAGTTTGATGTATTGTTAATGTAGGTTTATGAAAAAATTGAAAAAACTTGATGAGTGTTTGGGGTGTATGAAGTCTGTGCTTGAATTGATGTATTGAAGTGAATTGAAGTGATTTTATTGATGAATTGAAGTGTATGAAGTCTGTGCGTAGTGTTGAGTTGATGTATTGAAGTGAATCGAAGTGATGAATTGATGAATTGATGAATTGAAATGTATGAAAAATATTGATGAATTGAAGTGTAAGAAGTCTGTGCATGTCGGTGCATGTTTCATTTGAAAAACAGTAATAACAGATGCCGTTATTGCAAATAACGGCATCTATTACCTGTAACATTTTTTAAGATAACGGCAACAGTTAGGTGTGAAAGTTCGAAAGAAATTAACTTCTGCCAAACTTTCTGTCTTCACAGTCGTTCTCCAAAAATAACGGCATCTCCTAAGAATGCCGTTATTTATTTAGAATAACGGCATCTTAAGAGATGCCAGGAATAACGGCAACAGTTAGGTGTGAAAATTCGAAAGAAATTAACTTCTGCCAAACTTTCTATTTTCACAGTCGTTCTCCAAAATAACGGCATCTCCTAAGAATGGTGTTATTTTGAACAACGACATCTCTTAAGAATGTCGTTATTCGGAATAACGACATTAGTTAGGTGTGAAAATTCGAAAGTAATTAACATTTGCCAAACTTTCTGTCTTCACAGTCGTTTCTCTGAATAACGGCATCTCCTAAATATGTCGTTATTCAGAACAACGACATTTGTTATAAGTACAGTAGTGCATGTTTTTGTGCATGTTTTGTGGAGAGAAACTACTAAATTCATATTCACTTAAACTCAACAAACTTTCACTCCATATATCTCATTCTTAACTATTTAAACTTAAAGTACATTGCATAAAACTCAAGCTCTCTAATTCTTATTAACTTAGGGATATATTTTACAACATTAATACAATAACGGGCTACAAGTTCAAGTGCCGGTAGATTGGGATGTGGCCACATTCTGTACGTTCTTACAACTCCGTTTATTGTGTCCACTCACTCCGCATTTTGAACAAACTTTCCCGGTGCTCCCACATTCTCGGGCATCCATGTCATTGCGAATACGAGTACTCATAGGTCGTCCTTTCACCCGACGAAGACTCGAATCGGCTATGAGCACCGGTCCATTTTGTGTCGGCCAATAAGATTCGTATGGAATAGGATTGAAAGTTGATGCCCACGTTTGTGCTAAGGTCCCGGTAGAATAAAAAGCATCAATGTAAGGTGATAATCAATCGCACGGGAAGCACATGCTGCTAACACATGAGAGCATGGAATGTGATATAGTTGGAATTTTCGACAAGTACAAGTACGTCTCCCGAGGTCTACCGTGTGCCAATGTCCACCCTTTTGATATTCACTATCCATTCTAATGCCCATTTTTACACCAAAAATACCAGGTCGATTATTAAACATTATTGCCTCATGTAAATTGAATTTTTCACTGCGTACATCAATAATATCCTGAATGCGTGGTGCCCATAATTTACCTTCACTGATAAGCGTCTGCGCGGCTTCACGGCGATCAGTGAAATACATGTTCAGACGAAAAAAATTCATTTCTACAATTGCGGTGACAGGCAAGCTACGCACACCTTTTAGAACCGAATTGAAAACTTCCGATAGATTTGTTGTCATTATACTATATCTACGACCTCCATAGGCAGAAAGTGCCCACTTCTCAATCAGTTTCTCCTTCAACCAATTAGCTCCATCAACATTGGTTGATTCAAGTTGTGCCATCTTTTCCTCAAACTTCTTCAACTGATTTTGACACGCGATTACCTTCAACTTACTCATCATAAACTTGCAACCATATTTTTTATGGAAATTGCTAGTAAAATGCCGCATACAGAACCGACGATATGCAAATGGTTCCTTCCATGTTCCGAACTCATTTTGCATTGCTGATAAAATACATGCATGACGATCAGAAATGACACATAGACCTACACGATTTGTGACGAAACACCGAATACAGTTCATGAACCATATCCACGTCTCTATGCTTTCATCGTCAACTAGTGCAAACGCAAATAGAAACAGCCTACCGTTTGCGTCCGGTGAAACAGCAATCAACAAATAGGCTTTGTGTTTCCCGTACAAATGAGCGTTGTCTACACTTATCACTGGTATGCATGCCTGAAATCCCTCGATGGAAGGCCCGAATGCCCAAAAAACACCCTTAAAAGTTTCTTTTCCCGGACCGAATGCAATCTTCGCCCAATGTACAACCGTAGCCGGATTTGAAGCTTGAATTGCATTGAGAAGATACGGATTTTTAGTGTAAGCTTTTTCAAAAGAACCATATAGTTGCTCAATTGCTTTATGTTTAGCCTTCCAAGCTTTCCAGTCTGAAATTGTGTAATGGAACATACCCTTGACTATTTCAATTATGGCTCTTGGTGTTATTCCGAGTTGTGCCTTCACAACATCCAATATGACCGTCGATACAACCGTGGAATTAATTTTGTTGTGATCCTGGGTCAATGTAGGATTCACACATGTGTGTGCACCTTCAAGCTTCTTTACCACGAAATAATTACGGCCTTTTGGAACAATTACACGCAATTGCCAAGGACAACCAACTACATTTACAAGTGCCGGATTTTCTGCAATGTCCTCGCCTGAATGGTTGATAAGTGTGTATTTACATTTCACATAATATAGATCGGGGGTTGATTTTATCGTCACGAATTCTCGGTGGTTCTTCACGGTGTACATCTTCACTTGATGTTGTATAGAATTTGTGGTTGGAAATCTTTGACCTATGAAGAGTTCATCCAAGTTGGAAGAGCCGACGGAAGACTGTCCATGTTCATGTATGGTGGCACGAGACATCCATTCATTCGATTGAGATCCATGTATAGCTGCACTTGTGTTCTGACTTGGCAACACACGGGCATTGTTAACCGGCATATTAACATTGACATCATCAACCGGAGCTTCATCGGCATCCTCCTTCTCATCAACTTGAAGACCGTGATCCTTATCTTCTTCTTTTTTACCAAATCATTATTTACAACGGCGTTGTCAAAATCTTGCATTGCCATGTCAGCACCGACATTATTTTGTGACAATATCAGTGGATGTACCTGCTCGTATTTGGTGGTAATAGGTTCCGAAGGAGTTGTGCTAGTATCTTCTTTTGTATTTGATATTCTTACATGTGACTCGGCAGATGGTTTCAAAGTCGGTGCGGGCCTTGGACTTTCAATAACGACTCGTCTAGTATTTGGAAGCCTCATTTGGTTGATATATAACTCCACTACATTCTAACTATAAAGTGTCCTACACATCATGGACCTCAGAGAATTGTCATTGTCTATGGGTACCAACATGAAATATTGCACACCCCCTTTACCGGCAGCATAACGGGCTTTGATTTTCACACTCATTTCACTTCTATCCCAATTGGTGACTTCAAATATCTTATCTATTAATTCTGAGTACATAAAGTTGCGGGGAGCCCAAATAATGACCGGTTCAACATCACTATAACAATATCCAATCTTCGGATCTTTAATTACTTCACCCCCAAAATATAACCAAATAGGGATATCATATTCCATACCTAAGTATTAAAATTCAAACATATTTAAGTTATTCACTACTCATAAGCATAACATGGGAATACATATGAAACATACGGTTAAAGTAATAATATCTTCAAATTAGACCATACTGATGATAACTTGAAAATTCGTTGGGGATGAAGAATGAAATGAGAGTGGGAGGAAGAGGTAGGATATATGAAATTTGAGAGCACTCCAATAGTTGGGATTTTTTGATTTAGGGATCTAGGGTTTGTGGGTAACGAGAGTGAAGAGAGAAATCGAAAAAAACGAAGGGGTAGGAGAAGAGTTCGGGGCACTGATTATAGGTAAGTGTGCAAAATAGAAAGTAACTGATGCCGTTGTTCAAAATAACGGCATCAGTATAAACCATGTCATTCTCTGAGAGAACGCCATTGGTTAATTTACTTTCAGACTTGTCTCTGAGCTCACAATTGAGATTGTTTGCTCTTTGGACAAAAAGTAATAGATGTTGTTATTTGGAATAACGACATGAAAGATTTTTTTTTAAACAAATGCCGTTATTGGGAAGAACGACATCGAAATAACCTATGCCGTTTTTCCCATTAACGTTTCTTGTTGACGTGTCCTAAACTGGGTCAGTTTGCTAATTGTTTTCGGAAGTGGGTCAGAGCGCCAAATATTTTCAAAAAGTGGGTTAGTACGGCAAAAATTTTGCCCCAAAAGTTTCCCCCAAAATTCAAATTCAAATCCCTCCAAAACAACTCATTTATTTATTTAATTATTTCTTTCTCTCTCTCTCTCTCAATATATATATATATATATATATATATATATATATATATATATATATATATATATATATATATATATATATATAATAAACATAAAGAAAGCTATCAAGTGGCTCTCCTTCAATTCCCCAAAAAATTAAAGGTCCAGATTTAACCTTACAAAACATATTTTTCCTCCCAAAAGTTTCCCCCCAAAACTCAAATTTAAATCCCCCACCCAAAACAACTCCTATATTTATTTAATTATTCTCTCTCTCTTCTCTCCCTTCCTCCCTCTTCTATTTAAAAAATTAATAAAATGAAAATTTAAAAAATTTAAAAAACTAAAAAAACCAAACTGTTTACAAGACTTTTCATATGCTGTATCATTCTGTAGACGTGCCGTAGGCACGTGCCCACGGGCAAATCTAGTATATATATATTAATGGCGAGGGACAAGTTATTTCGTGTGACCCTTTCTTTTATTTATTTAAATGATCAGACAAAAAAAATCGAAAAAATCGTCAAATGGGACATGTTGTCCTGTTTTGAAGCCAAAAATGGCTCGGACGGGGCAACATGTCCCGTCCAGCCAATTTCTAAGCTTAGTGTATTAATTAGGGCTAGATTAGTGTATTAATTAGGTATTAATATATATTTTAATATTTAATTTATTTGATTTAGCTATTTTAATATCTAATCAATAGTTAATTAACTTAAACATTATTAACTTAATCTTTTTAAATATATTTTTTTACTAGACGGTACAATTTGTTTCGTCCTGTTATTTTTTGAGTATATTTTAACAAACGACCACTGCAGCGATAACGGCTATTTCCTATTTCTATTTGTATCATTTTCTCGAATATAAGAAACACCATCATGGATGCTCTAACAGAGGGAAAAAAAAAAAAAAAACTCGCACTGTTAGGGGGACTTTGGCTTTCTAAATTACCGATTGTTGTTTTGCTCCAATCATTCATGAATAACTTATCAAATATTTCCTACAAACACATGTGACTTTCTAGTCATTAGGAGAGAAAAAATCCTCTTAACCATTTCTTACAGACACCCATGAAAACCCATGCAAAAGGAAAGCCTCATTTAAGAGCATCCGCAGTTCGTGTGCTATTTATGTATAAAATACATTTTATAGCAAACGACCAGCTGCAGTCGTTTGCTATTTATGCATTTTATGCATAAATAGCTATAGTAGATTGCTATAAATGAGAGTGAATTTAAGAGAAATGCATGTTATACAGGACACAACTTCACTTTTCGTCTCACGAAAAAAAATTATTTTTAAATTCTCCGACGCAACTTCACTTTGCGTCGCTCACCAATTTTTTTTTAATAAAACATAATTAAAAACAAAAAAAATCATCTCCTTGGACGCAACATCACTTTGCGTGGAGTGGGGGGCATTAAATTTTTTTTTAAAACTAAAAATTATTTTTAAATATTAAAAAATTGAAAAAAATTCGAAAAATCGTGAGATGCAACTTCACTTTGCGTCTATCACTTTTCTGATATTTTTTTCTTCCTTCCGATGCAACTTCACTTTCCGTCTAATATTAAAGAATTAATTAAATAACTTATTTCGCCCTTCCGACGCAACTTTAAAATCCGTTTAGTAATTTTTTATCTTAAATTAATATAAAATAGCATTGGACGATTACAGCAAATACTAGAAATACTATATGTAGATATGCATTTTGTCATTTTTTCTGACAATCATGAATGTGGATGCTCTAAATGCAGCAGTTTGCACAGAATAACTAAATTCTTTAAATCTTTATTTTCTACAAAATGGGCTCAACCTGGCCCAGAACAGACTTTATCTCTTCATAAACAAACTACTTCCCTCCCTAAAAAAAACACGAAACCCTAAAATGCTCCTCAACCCTCGCCTCTTCCCCGCCCGCCTCCTCCACTCCCACCGCCTCCGAAACCCTAAACCCCCAAATTCCCTTCTCACCACCTCAATTCCAATCCCTAACCCTAACCCCCAAATCGAAGTCCAGCTCCCAATCGAGAAGCTCTTCGTCCCCCCCGACCTCGACCTCTCTGCTAACCCGACGGCCGCGATGGCTGCTAGGGTTCTGACGGGCTCCAACATCGTGCTCGGGCCGTACGGACGGGACGCGCAGGTGACGGCGGCGGAGTTCGTGAAGAGCAGCACGAAAACCGAGGAGTGTCCGGCCGATGGGCTGCCGGAGTTTGCGCTGGTTGGGAGGTCGAATGTCGGGAAGTCGTCGCTGCTTAATTCGATTGTGAGGAGGAAGAAGTTGGCTCTTACTTCGAAAAAGCCCGGTTAGTGGAAAAAATGTTGTTTTTTTTTCCTTCTTCTTTTTAGTATGTACTGCTAATTGTATAGTTAGAAATTTGCATTGAATTGTATGAGAATCTTAGGGGTTCGTAGATTTTATAATTTTGTGTTTGAGTGATAATTGAGATGTTGTTGGTGGCATTTTATACTTTCAACACGAAATCGGATGTTAAGAGCGTTATTCGGTCATAATATCTTGAGTAATGGTGGTGACCAGTTGCCTATGTTACTGGAAATTGGTAGAAGCAAACATGTGTATAGAATGTACAAATAAATTTAGTGCATTTATGATGACAGGTAAGGGACTAATTTTCAATGTTTGTAAGAGATTGTAAGTAGAGAATTGGGGGGAGAAGTGTATGCAATATACTTTTCCGGTGATGAGGCTGAGTCTACATTTTTGTTGAGTTTTGTTCGGTAATATGTTATTGTAGATTCTTGATTGATGACTACAACACAATACACAGTTGTTCTATCTTACATATCTCTTGCAGTGTGTACTTAACGCTTTCAAGGCCACAATATAAGAAAGCTTTCAAAAGCTCCAGATCAAGCCACAAAGACAAGAAAGTTTTCAAGACTCAAGATCAAGATACAAGACGAAGATTTTTTAGAACTTCAAAGTGTTAAAAGTGATCAACTAAAGAACAAGCGATTAGAACAAGGTCTTATAATTTCATTGTAATATTTGTTGCGTCTTAGAAACTTTGTAAAAGTCTTGATACACACACCCACACATCCCCTAGGAATGAAAATAAAGTTTATTAAAATCAAAATGTCAATATAAAGCTTGTATAAGTTCAGCTGTCAAAGTACCAGTCGACTTACTTAGGTAAGCAGTTGACTGCTCTAGTACAAACAGACTAAACTCACTCAAGCTCTGACCAGTCGACTCTTATGGCAACCCAGTCGACTGTTCAAGCAGTTTTGACAGTTTTTCTGAAGTTTAAAATTTGTTTTTCGAACTCAAATCTTTGTTGCCGTTTAATGGCAGTTGAGGAACCGTTTTTTAACGTCTTGGAGATTCTCACTTTATAAATAGAGTTAAGAATCAACTTGAAAAATGTTACCGTATTGTTTTATCAAGTCTTTGCTTATTTGTGTGAAAAAGAACAAAAGTTTTTAAAGCACTTTCTTTCTCTAGACTTGGTTCTCTTATTTCAGTCTTGCATAATAAAGATTAAGTTCTAGACTGAAGTTAGAAGGTGACCTATAGCCTCTATACATAAAGCATTCAAAATCAAAGCTTTAGGTTGTTGTAATCTTTAATTTTTGTTGTTCACTCTCGGGTCGGGTTGTGAGAGTGGTCCTCTAGGTTGGAGAGAAGGACTCTTGGTGTAGAGTCAGTGTCACTTTAGGTTGTAGAGTGGGATCTTGCTCTCTCTAGTGGCGAGAGAGGTCTACGGATTTGACATAGTTGTTGTCAAAGGCCGTAGAGTATTATTGTATTTTTCAAAAATAGTGGAAAGTCTCAAGTGGGTTGCTTGGGGACTGGATGTAGGTCGGGAGGACCGAACCAGGATATATCGCCGTGTTAGCATTGTTGATTCTCTGTGGTTTGAATTCTCTAACTTATAATTTTATTTTTGCTGCATTTTATTGTAAATTGTGTCTGTTCAGTCGACTGGTTTCCGCTTTAAGTCGACTTAACAGACTCGCAGTTCTTCAGTTGACTTACTCTCCTTTATCTGGCATTGTAGTCGAGTGGTATTTCGTTTCCAGTTGACTTAACAGTTGAGTCAACTTTAAATTATTATTTATTTTTATATATTCAACCCCCCCTTTTCTAGTGTTATTTGCCTTGCATACATGATCCAACAGTTATTTGGTTGTGGTTTAATTATGCATATTACGTGCATTATTGTCTTCAACAAAATGGGGTTGGTTTTAGAGCATGGGGCTTCAGAAATAGGTGTAGAAGTAATCTATGTAAAGTTGCTGACCTCAAGCCCTTGGTCTCTGATATGGGTTGGATGACGTGGCCCCTCCTGGGCCACAGGATCCCCTCAAAATGCGCGCACCTCCAGATCACCCAGATCCGTCACGTCAGCACCGAAAAACCGCCCGGGCCTCTGCCACATCAGCCCGAAAACCGCCCGGGTCTTTGCCACGTCCGCCCGAAAACCGCTCGGGTTTCCACCGCTTCAGCCCCACGGGCAGCCGGGTCTAGACCCGGCCCCAAACAGGTCTAGACCCGGTTGGCATCTTCTATAAATACCAGACCCCTACTCCTTTTCTAGGTAATCGATCTTTTCCTACTCAAAATCCTAGTTACTGTTACTCTCTCTCAGTAGCTGACTAGATCGTCGGAGGGTCTGCCATCGGAACCAACCCCGGTGTTCTTAGACCGTCTGCAGGTACACGAGACCTCGGATCCGAGCCTCCCGATCCGAGCCGAGCATCTAGCCTACACCTCACTACCACCTACTTTCGTACTGTTCGTCCGGCCGAGGGTCGTCTGCATAGGAGTTTTCTCTATCAATACAAATCGAGTAAGAACTCACACTTGGTGCATCCACAGTTCCACACGCCTCCCAAAAACAAACCGCATCAGGTTGGTGCCGTCTGTGGGAACCTCTCTATTACAGACGCCGACCCGAGCTCCGCCGTCAACGGTGTACCGTCAGTCCGAGCTCACTTGGCGCCTAAAGCCACGAAAGCTGTTACCTCTGCACATCGGCAGGACGTCCCTCCATGGGGCATCGCTACCGACGCTCAGGGATCCAACCATCCGGGGGTCAGTCACCCACATCAACCGAGTGCCTCCCGTCCGGTTCAGCCCGACCTGCGGGGGGTAATCCTGAACCGACAGGCTAGCCGCAGCAGGGGAGGAGCCGCTTCCAACTCGGCTCCAAACCGTCCAAAACCTCCGTCCCACGGGCGGGGGCCGTCGCTCAGCCGTATCGGTCAGCAACAGTCCGCTCAACCAAATCGAGCCGAGCAGGCCCCGGTCACTCACCAGGAGTTCCAAGACTTCCGGAGGGAAATCCTGGAGGCCATCCGAGGGACCCCTGTCGATGAGAACATCCGCCATTCCCATATCCGGTCGGATGCCGAGGCCAGCATGACTCGCATCCCGTCCATCCAGCCGGAGTATGACATTGACCTCCTGAAGTGCCTCCAAGAAATGGAAGACCGACTCGACAACTTCGGCGATGGCGGCCCAAGGACAACTCAGGGGTACAGGCCCGTCCGATCTCCTTTCTCCGCCCTCATCCTACAGGCAGAGATACCCCAGAATTTCTGTCCTCCCCAGTTCGAGACCTATGACGGCGAGGGCGATCCTGCTGATCACATGGAGGGCTTCAAAACCCTCATGATGATTCACAGCGTATCGGATCTCCTCCTGTGCCGAGCCTTTCCCGCCACCCTCCGGGGTCCGGTCCGGGAATGGTTCTCCAAGCTCACCCCTTGCTCCATCTACTCCTTCGATCAGTTAGAGGGCAACTTCCTTGCCCACTTTGTTACCAGCCGAAAGGCCGAAAGGACAAGTGCGTCCCTGCTTGGCCTCCGGCAGAAGGAGGGGGAATCGCTCCGAGTGTTCGTCCGGAGATTCACCGCTGAGGCAAGGTCGGTCTCCTCCCTCGATCCCGGCGTTGCCTCAGCCGCCTTCCGACACAACGTCCGACACGGACAGTTGAAGTCCTCCCTGGCAAAGAAGCCCCCGGAGGACTTTCCTGACCTCCTCAACCGGGTCGAGAAGTATATCCGGGCCGAAGAAGCCCTAAATCCAGAAGAACCTAGGGAGGTTCTCGGGAAGGAAAAACGGAAGGCCGAAGAGGCCGAGCCAGCAAAGGCTCCAAGAGACCCGGGCGCCATGAAGAAGGTTCCGCCGGTCCCTCGCTTCGAGAGGTACACCCCTCTGACGCAGAATGTATCCACCATTCTTTTGGCAATTGAAGACAGGAATCTCGTGCAGTTCCCCCCTCGACCGTCCAATAACACTAGTAAGAAGAAGGGACCAACGGTTGCCGTGCTCTGAAGGACGAAATTGAGGCCCTCATTCAACGAGGGTACCTCCGAGAATTCAAAAGGGAAGGTGCCCGGTTTCAGAGGGACACCAGAAATAGGAGGGATTCCCCTCCTCCTCGAGCACCCCGACAGCGCCCCGAGCGGAATTCAGAACCCGAGGAGCCCAAGGAGCCCGAAGGTCAGACAATCTTACATTGCGTCCACGGAGGGCCCATGGGAGGGGAATCTAACACTTCCCGCAAGGCATTCGTTCGGGATGTCAACACCGTCCAGGGCCCTCTCTCCCCCCAAATCCAGTAACTCCCTGTTTCTTTCTCGGGGGAGGACCTGGAGGGAGTCCGGCTCCCTCACTGTGACGCACTTGTCATCAGCCTCAGCATGGCGAACTTTAAGGTCCGGCGAATCCTCGTGGACAATGGGAGCTCGGTCAACATTCTATTTTTGGGAGTATTCGAGAACTTGAAGCTCTCCCGTGAGAAGCTAAAGCCGGTCGGATACACCTTACACAGATTCTCCGGCGTCCCCGTGACAATAGAGGGGATCGTCACCCTAGACGTCACAGGCAGGCACGACCCTGAACAGAAGAATCGAGTCCATGGACTTCATGGTTGTGAATGTCAAGGCAGCCTACAACGCCATACTCGGTCGTCCGGGGCTCTGCTCCCTCTAGGTGGTTCCTTCGGCCTACCACCAGAAAATGAAGTTCCCTACTAACACTGGTGTCGAAGTTGTGCAAGGAAATCAAGAAGCAGCCCATTTGTGCTACATGACGGCGATCGGGAGCGGTGTATTTTTTCTCGATGCCGTCGAGCTGGAGCCCGAAAGAACCCAGCCAGAACCAGAGCGGCGGACGAGCTAGCAGATGTCTCATTCGAGACAGGGGATGCGTCGAAGCACTTCGAGTAAGCTGCTCCCTCGCACCCGACCTCAAGAATGCCCTGATCGGCTGCATTCGCCGCAATGTCGACCTCTTCGCTTGAAGCCCTCTGACATGTCCGGGATCTCCGAGGATCTTATCATGCACAAACTTAGCGTGATTCCTGGGTCGAAACCCGTTGTCCAAAAGCGGCGCAAGTTCGCTCCGGAGCGACAGCAGGCAGTAAACGCAGAAGTGGACAAGCTCTTGTCCGCGCATTTCGTACAAGAGGTCAGCTACCCTGAGTGGCTGGCGAACGTCGTCATGGTCAAGAAGGCGAGCGGGAGTTGGAGGATCTGCATAGATTTCATCGACCTCAACAAGGCATGTCCCAAGGATCCGTTCCCTCTCCCCAGCATTGATGCCATAATCGATGCCACATCGGGCCACGAGCTCTTATCCTTCATGGATGCCTTCTCGGGCTATAACCAGATCCGGATGTTTCCTCCCAACATTACCAAGACATCCTTCGTCACAGACCGGGGACTGTACTGCTACCGGGTTATGCCCTTCGGGCTGAAGAACGCCGGTGCCACCTACCAGAGGCTCGTCAACCGAGTCTTCAAAGATCAAATCGGACGTAACATGGAGGTATACGTCGACAACATGCTCATCAAAAGTCAGCGAAAACAGGACCACGTCGCCAACATGGAAGAGGTCTTTGGGGTCCTTCGAACCCACAACATTTGGCTCAACCCGCCGAAGTGTGCCTTCGGCATCTCCTCGGGGAAGTTCTTAGGGTTCATCGTCAGCCAGCGCTGAATCGAGGCGAACGCCGAAAAGATCCAAGCCATAATAGACATGGCCCCTCCCAGGAACGTCAAAGAAGTCCAGAGGCTAACGGGAAGACTGGCGGCCATCGACCGTTTCCTCTTCAAGACTGGAGAGAAGTCCCTTCCGTTCTTCAAGGCGCTGCGCGGCACCGGAGGGTTCGAGTGGGGTACTCAGCAGCAAGAGGCCTTTGCCCAGTTAAAGGAGTACCTCGCCAACCCTCCTCTCCTCAGCAAGCCCGAACCAGGCGAGCCACTCTGGCTAGCGCCGTCCTCGTTCGAGAAGAGAAAGGGGTCCAAAAGCCCCTGTACTATGTAAGCAAGGTCCTGCTCGACGCCGAGACCAGATATTCCAGGATGGAGAAAGTGGCATACGCCTTGGTCATGGCCGCGCGAAAGCTTCGTTCATATTTTCAGGCACATTCGGTCCAGGTACTCACAGATCAACCCCTAAAGGCGGTGCTCTATAAACCCGATAGCTCGGGGTGACTAGTCAAGTGGTTGATCGAGCTCAGTCAGTACGACATCGGCTACCAACCAAGAACGGCCATCAAAGGGCAGGCCCTTGCCGAGTTCATCACGGAATGCACCATCTTCGAGCAACCCACAAGTCAGGAAGTCGACCAGACGTGGGAAGTTTAAATCGACGGCTCCTCTAGCGAAGCGGGGAGTGGTGCGGGCATCATTCTTAGGGGTCCAGATGGTTTCCTCCTTCAATACTGCCTCCGCCTCAACTTTCCGGCCTCTAACAACGAGGCTGAATACGAGGCCATGATCGCCGGGCTCAACCTGGCTCATCAGGCCGGCGCCAGACAGATCAGGGCCTTTTGCGACTCTCAGCTGGTGGTCAACCAGATCACCGGGGAGTACGAGGCCCGTGACGATCGGATGATCAAGTACCTGGCCGTGGTCCAACGCCTACTAACGTCCTTCGACGAATCAGCTGTCTTGAGGATCCCCCGGGAGCTGAATGATGTGTCTAATTTTTATACAAATATTTGTATTCAATAACCCATTAAAAGTGCTTGTTTTCAATTATATTGTCTATAAGTCGTCTTGTTTCTCTAAGATTTCAATTGATTATTTATTTATGAAGAAATAAATTTTTTTATGCAAAAAGTGATTTTTAATTTTTAAAAGGGTGTAAAAGAAAGAAAATAAATTTACATGGATTTGGATAAGCCAAAAAGATAAAAATCTGTTATTTTAAGTTTATCTAATTTAAATTTAAATATTAAATTCTGATTTGTATGTTTGCAGATATATCCTAATCTACAAGTAAGATGATGACACATCCAAATTCTATGGCGGTACAAGACCTACTCCTATAAATAAGAGCACAGCAAATACAAAGAGAGCCAGCGACACAGCAAATAAAAAAACAGAAAGAAGCCAGCAGGGAACAAATAGAGAAAGAGAATAGAGAGAGAGAAACAAAGAGACTCAAACAGAGCATCTCTCTCTGTTTTCTTCTTTTCAAATTGAGAAAGCAGCAGGCACGCATCCCAGGACGAACAGGTGCTGGCCAGGCTACGAAGTGACGGGCGCACAGACTGCTTCGACGCGTGACTGGCTTCACCTGGCGTGCTGACGAGATTTCGAAGTGACTCGGTGCACAGTGCTTCGACTTGTGACTGGCCTCGATTGGCGTGCTATTTGACTGCGACAGAACCACTTCGATCGGCGCAGAGTTCAAGAGCATTCGGATACAATTTTTGAGACAGAAAAAAAGGGGTTTGAATTAAATTTTGTATTTTTTTTATCTCCTCTTTTTTTCTCTAATTTTTGTAATGCAATTCTTGAACAAATTTATTAATTGCAATATTTTTATGAATATGTGGAACTAATTTCATTGTTGGGCTAATTGAAACCGTAGTCACGTAATGTTATAATCTTCTAATAACGCTGCTTTCATCACTTATTGATTAAGCCTGATTGTAATGATAAAAATTTATAATATGAATCAAACTTGTTCAGAATTTCTTAGGGTAGTCGACTGAGAGTGACAGCAAGTCGACTGCCATGAAGAACCTGAGATTATCAAGTTTGCTTATTATAAAATTGACTCTGTTATATGAGTATAGAGATGACCCGTATCCTATGCTCATAATTTGTAACACAGGAATCTCTAGGGGTTCTTGGTTTAATCAACTTGAAGGATCTAGATCTGATACCAATTTCTAGAACTTTGAGTGTTTGTTCGTTTCCATTGTTGGAAGGGTAAAGATGTTCAAGAGATGCTTGTAGTTTAATTTTGCTTGAGGACAAGCAAAAGCTAAGTTTGGGGGTATTTGATGAACCCAATAATATTCACATTTAGGAGCAATAATCTTAATGCAATTGGACATTTAAATGCTCTATATGTGGTATTTTACTCTTATTTTCTCTTTTCCATAGGAAACAGCCTAAAACAGCAAAACGAAGCAGATTCAGGATTTTGAGGATGATACATAGAAACTACAGAGCATAAGTCGACTAGTTCTTCAAACAGGCGACTGGACAGAAAGGTTGAAGCTTCTCGGTACAGTCGACTGACTCCAAAGACAGTCGACTTGACTGATGAATTACGAATCTACAGATGTCTCGACACAGTCGACTGATCACGAAACCAGTCGACTGGTATTCAGCAGAGTTAGAAGATAAGAACAAGTTGAAGATTCATCCAAATCCGAAGCAAGGTTAAGTTATCCAAACCCAGGTCAGTCTGCGAATAACAACTCTTCATTAATCAAGTTAGAGAACCAGGATTGGCAAGTGAGAAGATCGACTCAGATCTATATTCGATGTGTAAAGAGATAGAATTGAAATCTGCAGATGTGGGCAAAAGAAATTATAAAAAGGCTGGAATAAGGAGTTGAGAGTATCACTTAATCTCTGGATCATCAATCATCAACCAACAGACATTATTCTATCAGCATAAGAGAAAGAAGGGGATCAAGTATACTGAAAGGGACGAGCCAGTCGACTGAGTGACAGCAAGTCGACTTCTCAGGCCGACCATCATCAGTTTATTTCTTCTCTTTCTAGTTTTTATTTTAATCATGTATTCGAAACTGTTAGTCAATAAAAGTCTTATTATGTGGAACTAATTTCATAGTTGCGTAGATTGAAACCGTAGTAATGTAATGCTATATTCTTCTGAATGCTACATTATTACTTATCGATTAAACCTGATTGAATTGGTATAGATTTGTAATAGGAATCAAACTTGTTCAGAAGTTATAAGAGTAGTCGACTGGGAGTGACAGCAAGTCTCTGCCATGCAGAACCTGAGTTTATCAAGTTTGCGTATTATAAATCTGAATCTGTTATATGAGTAGAGAGACGACCCGTATTTCGTGCTCATAGCTTGTAACACAGGAATCTTTAGGGGTTCTTGGTTTAATCAACTTGAAGGATCTAGATCTGATACCAATTTCTAGAACTTCGAGTGTTTGTTTGTTTCCATTGTTCCTATGTTTTCTTTAAGTGCAACTTAGTAGATACCATGCTAAATACTTAAGGAAAGAAACGAATTAGAGTAGATACCATGCCTAATTCTTGGCTTAGGGAAACATTAACTTTAAGGAGTAGATACCATGCCCTTAAAGGAACAAACATGAGTAATTAGAGTCGTATAGAAGGTGACTTAGCATTATTGACTATAGGTGGAAATCAAAGCCCAACTACTTAATAGATATTTGTGATTCAGAACTACTTGATTTAGTTTTAATCTTGTCATTTCTTTTAGAACAACACTTTAAGATTCTTATTTCTGTTTTATTGGTTAGTAAGTTAATTTCTACAATCTCTGTGGGATCGACCCTTGCTTTTCACTACGCTTCTATAAACGATTCGTACACTTGCGAGGTTTTAATTTGTGTCTAGTTTATCTATTTATTTAGATCATCTGGATTTCACAATAAGTTTTTGCAAAAACTTGTGAAATCCAGATGATCTAAATAAATAGATAAACTAGATACAAATTAAAACCTCGCAAGTGTACGAATCGTTTATAGAAGCGTAGTGACAAGCAAGGGTCGATCCCACAGAGATTGTAGTACTTAACTCACTAATCAATAAAACAAATAAAAAATGCAAATCATAAAGTTTGTTCTAAAAGTTTATTTGAAAAGAAATGAAAATATTAAAATCTAAATCAAGTAGTATCTCAAGAATATCAATTAAATGAGTTGGGCTTGATTTCCACCTATAGTCAATAATGCTAAGTCACTTTATACACTACTCTCATCACTCATGTTTGTTCCTTTAAGGGCATGGTATCTACTCCTTAAAGTTAATGTTTCCCTAGGCCAAGAATTAGGCATGGTATCTACTCTAATTCGTTTCTTTCCTTAAGTATTTAGCATGGTATCTACTAAGTTGCTCTTGAAGAAAGCATAAGAACAATGGAAACGAACAAACACTCAAAGTTCTGGAAATTGGTATCAGATCTAGATCCTTCAAGTTGATTAAACCAAGAACCCCTAGAGATTCATGTGTTACAAATTATGAGCATAGGATACGGGTCGTCTCTATACTCATATAACAGAGTCAATTTTATAATAAGCAAACTTGATAACATCAGGTTCTTCATGTCAGTAGACTTGCTGTCACTCTCAGTCGACTGCCCTAAGAAATTCTGAACAAGTTTGATTCATATTATAAATTTTTATCATTACAATCAGGCTTAATCAATAAGTGATGAAAGCAGCGTTATTAGAAGATCATAACATTACGTGACTACGGTTTCAATTAGCCCAATAATGAAATTAGTTCCACATATTCATAAAAATATTGCAATTAATAAATTTGTTCAAGAATTGCATTACAAAAATTAGAGAAAAAAGAGAAAAAAATACAAAATTTAATTCAAACCCCTTTTTTTCTGTCTCAAAAATTGTATCCGAATGCTCTTGAACTCTGCGCCGATCGAAGTGGTTCTGTCGCAGTCAAATAGCACGCCAATCGAGGCCAGTCACACGTCGAAGCACTGTGCACCGGGTCACTTCGAAATCTCGTCAGCACGCCAGGTGAAGCCAGTCACGCGTCGAAGCAGTCTGTGCGCCCGTCACTTCGTAGCCTGGCCAGCACCTGTTCGTCCTGGGATGCGTGCCTGCTGCTTTCTCAATTTGAAAAGAAGAAAACAGAGAGAGATGCTCTGTTTGAGTCTCTCTGTTTCTCTCTCTCTATTTCTCTTTCTCTATTTGTTCCCTGCTGGCCTCTTTCTGTTTTTTTATTTGCTGTGTCGCTGGCTCTCTTTGTATTTGCTGTGCTCCTATTTATAGGAGTAGGTCTTGTACCGCCATAGGATTTGGATGTGTCATCATCTTACTTGTAGATTAGGATATATCTGCAAACATACAAATCAGAATTTAATATTTAAATTTAAATTAGATAAACTTAAAATAACAGATTTTTATCTTTTTGGCTTATCCAAATCCATGTAAATTTATTTTCTTTCTTTTACACCCTTATAAAAATTAAAAATCACTTTTTGCATAAAAAATCTTATTTCTTCATAAATAAATAATCAATTGAAATCTTAGAGAAACAAGACGACTTATAGACAATATAATTGAAAACAAGCACTTTTAATGGGTTATTGAATACAAATATTTGTGTAAAAATTAGACACATCAAATACCCCCAAACTTAAGATTTTGCTTGTCCTCAAGCAAAAAGTAGAATCATGAACAAGGGAAAAATAATAGCAAACTCAACTCATCACACCAAGAATTCTCATTATGCAAGCATCAGAATTGCAATATAAACAATTGCAAATAAAGTAAAAACAAGCATACCCACTTTCTCCAGTGTAATCATCTATTCATAGTTCCAAACCCAATCATATTCGTCATGCAATTAATTTAATTATAGTATGTAACTACCCAATCTGTGATTATCTCTTCTCACTACTGCAAACCGAGTAGCAAACTAGAGTTTTTTTATTTATTTATTTATTTATTTTTTTAAGTTTTTCTCTAAGTTGTCACTTGCCTTTTTACGCGAATGCAAGACATTTGTGATGAATCCACCCGGTTACTCAACAAGTCACAAACTTTAAAGTGCTTTGCATACTCATATTTCAAGTTGCCGTTTGATGTAAAAGTAAACATTGGTGATGAATAGCCCTAGTTACTAAGCAACTCAAAACATTGGAGTAGATTGACTTTATTCAATTTTTTTTTTCGTTATTACTCTATTTACTTAAACTCTGTTTAGGACTAGATCAAAGGGGATAATCACAAGAAAAAGCATCACATTTGTTTTTTTATGTATAATCGCATGACTCATACAATTTTGTAAGGAATTATGAAACTCAACAATCCTAAAGTAAGTAAGTATACTTACTCTTACTTTATAAGAAATTGTTTATCGCAAAAAAAACATTTCAATGCTTATCTAACTGAAGAATTCAAAAGTGTAATGGTGAGCTTAATTTAAATCTTTTAAAATTTTGTTTTTTTCATTTTTTTTAAAAAAAATATATCATAAATTTGTAAACCTCCCCCCCAAACTTAAATATCACATTGTCCTCAATGGGAAAGGAAAAAGAAAAACAAAAAGAATGCAAAAGTTCAGAAAATTCTCCCCTGATTCGTCCTTAAATTTCTGCACGCGCAGCGCTCACTATTTTTGCAATATCTGGAGCTGTAGATGTCCAAATGGGCTGAATTTTTTTTTGCTGGAAAGCTAAGTAGATAGGCTACAATTTCTCTTTGAATCACTTTTCCAGATTTTGGCTCCAAATTGCTCAAAAACAGCCATCAATGCATGTGTTCAAAACAGCTCCTCCTCGGTGACTTCAAATTTTCTGCAATCCTTCAAGATAAAATCCAAAATTTAAAATAAAATAAACTAAAAGATAAATCAAATCTAAATGCAATAAAAGAAATAAAGAAATGATAAAAAAATGAATAAAGAGAGAGTGTAAGTACTCGCCTGAAAATTGGGTTGCCTCCCAAGAAGCGCTAAGTTTTAAGTCTTCAGCCAGACATGATGAGTTTATGCAATGTATTGAATGGCTCGCGGCTCAAAACTCATCTTATTATAAGGTTTCCCCCTCTGCCCATTCACTTTGAACGTTTGATTTTTCTCCAACACTCCATGTGGGGAAACCTTTGTAACAACGTACGGACCGTACCATCTTGACATAAGCCTATCTGCAATGGTCCACCTTAATGCACCCTTGTGTTTTTGCAAGACTCCCTGCAGCGTCTCTTCTTCCTGCATCCTCAATTTTGCAGCGACTACCACAGGTAACGTCTGGTTTTCACCCGCATATGCATACTTCCAATGTTCAGGCAGCGGCTTTAGCTCCACATCTGGTGTCTTGGTAAAAGAAGAAACAAAAATATTATTAGACACCAGATTTTCAAATACAGGTGCAAACTTACCTGAATATGATTTTGGATTTTCAAGGTAATGTACTGTCTCTGCAATCCTCCAATCATCATATTCCTGAAATGTTTGGTCAACAGTCTCTTGAACCACATCAATATTATAACATTCATGATCATCATGTGGTATTTTTGGTGCATCAAACATTTTAAACTCAATCTTCTCACCATTTATTTTCATACTTATAGTACCCTTACAAATTTTCATATCAGCAGTACTCATAAAGGGTCTGCCTAAAATGATAGGTAAAGAAGGTAGCATTGAAGATTCTTCCATATCCAAAACAACAAAATCTGCGGGAAAAATGAAATCATTTACCTGAACCAATACATCTTCTAAAATACCTCTAGGTCTCTTGATGCTGCGATCAGCCAACTGCAAAGTGATGGATGTTGGTTTGAGTTCCCCCAATCCTAGCTTATCGTAAACAGAGTATGGAAGAAGATTTATGCTTGCCCCTAAGTCTAGCAGTGCCTTTTCAAAGAAGTGCTCACCAACCCTGCAAGGAATGGTAAAACTACCTGGGTCCTTCAACTTAGGAGGCAATTTCCTCAATAACGCCGCACTCATTTCTTCTGTTAGAGCCACATCCTCCTGAACCTGAAAAATTTTCTTGTGAGTACAACATTCTTTCAAAAATTTGGCATACGAAGGAATTTGTTTAATAGCATCAAGTAGGGGAATATTGATTTTTACCTTGCTGAGAGTTTCAAAAATATCAAATAAATGTTGTTCTTTCTTTTGCTTGACTAACCTTTGAGGGAATGGTGGCAAAACTGTCCATTCTTTATCACTTACCTTGTTGGAACCCAAAGCTTTTGATAGTTGTGTATCTGATTTGTCTGCGTGTGTTCCAACCTTGCTGTCAATTATCTTACCACTTCTCAGGGTTGTCACCGATTGGAGCTGTTATTGGCCTCTAGGGTTTGGTATAGTTTGTGATGGAAGTTCTCCTGCCTTTCTTTCACTCAATTCCTTCGCGATTTGACCGATTTGGGTTTCCAATTTCTGAATTGCTTGCCCTTGTTAGTTGCTCGTTTGGTGTTGCTGTTGGAGCAACTGAAGAACGGTGGATTCAAAATCCAACTTCTTCTGTTCTTGTACTGACCGATCAAACCCACTTCCATCTGGAAGTTCCGTGCATGTCCTTGCGAAATTTGAGTGCCTTGATTGTTTTGATTGTTGCTCCATGAGAAATTTGGATGGTTCCTCCACCCTGGGTTGTATGTGTTTGAGAAGGAGTTGTTCTTTGGTGGAAACATTCCTTGTCCTACATAGTTTGCATGCTCCTGATCTGTGAAAGAAGACATGGGACATGTATTAGTTGTATGACCAGAATGAGAACAAATTGCACAAATCTCTTTTGTTTGGTTTTTTACACCACCCATCGTCGACATTGCATTAACAAGCATATCAATTTTTTTGTTCATGTTTACCATTTCTAATTGTATGTTATTACTACTAGAAATTTCGTAAACTCTCTGTTTTTTCGAAAGGCTCCTTCCCCTTGTTGAGAATTGCTGTGAGTTCTCGCTGAGTTCTTCAAATAGCTTGATGGCCTCCTCACCACTCTTCCTCATCAAGATTCCATTGCAAGCTGAATCTACAATTGCTTTGTTAGTGTCATTTAAACCCTCATAAAATGCTTGTACCTGATCATCCTTAGGTATGTTGTGCGTAGGACACTTGAGAAGCTTGTTCTTGAAGTCCTTCCATGCTTCGAAGAATAAATCGCCATCTTTTTGTTGGAAGAGTTGAATCTCACTTTTTAGTTGTTTGGTTTTGTGGCCTGGAAAGAATTCTTTCAAGAATTTTGTTGCCAATTGCTCCCATGATTGAATTGATCCTGGTTCCAAAGAATTATACCACATTTTTGCATTAAGTTTTAATGAAAATGGAAACAAAATTAACCTGATTTGTTCGGGGGTAAGCCCTTAGACGCTTTGTGTTCTGCAAAGATCAAAGAAATCTTGCAAATGTAGATGCGGATCTTAAAGTGTTGTTCTAAAAGAAATGACAAGATTAAAACTAAATCAAGTAGTTCTGAATCACAAATATCTATTAAGTAGTTGGGCTTTGATTTCCACCTATAGTCAATAATGCTAAGTCACCTTCTATACAACTCTAATTACTCATGTTTGTTCCTTTAAGGGCATGGTATCTACTCCTTAAAGTTAATGTTTCCCTAAGCCAGGAATTAGGCATGGTATCTACTCTAATTCGTTTCTTTCCTTAAGTATTTAGCATGGTATCTACTAAGTTGCACTTAAAGAAAATATAGGAACAATGGAAACAGTCAAACACTCGAAGTTCTAGAAATTGGTATCAGATCTAGATCCTTCAAGTTGATTAAACCAAGAACCCCTAAAGATTCCTGTGTTACAAGCTATGAGCACGAGATACGGGTCGTCTCTATGCTCATATAACAGATTCAGATTTATAGTACGCAAACTTGATAAACTCAGGTTCTGCATGGCAGTCGACTTGCTGTCACTCTCAGTCGACTGCTCTTAGAACTTCTGAACAAGTTTGATTCCTATTATAAATCTATACCAATGCAATCAGGTTTAATCAATACGTAATAGAGTAGCATTCAGAAGAATATAGCATTACATGACTACGGTTTCAATCTACCCAACTATGAAATTAGTTCCACACAATAAGACTTTTATTGACTAACAGTTTCGAATACATGATTAAAATAAAAACTAGAAAGAGAAGAAATAAACTGATGATGGTCGGCCTGAGAAGTCGACTTGCTGTCACTCAGTCGACTGGCTCGTCCCTTTCAGTGTACTTGATCCCCTTCTTTCTCTGATGCTGATAGAATAATGTCTGTTGGTTGATGATTGATGATCCAGAGATTAAGTGATACTCTCAACTCCTTATTCCAGCCTTTTTATAATTTCTTTTGCCCACATCTGCAGATTTCAATTCTATCTCTTTACACATCGAATATAGATCTGAGTCGATCTTCTCACTTGCCAATCCTGGTTCTCTAACTTGATTAATGAAGAGTTGTTATTCGCAGACGACCTGGGTTTGGATAACTTAATCTTGCTTCGGATTTGGATGAATCTTCAACTTGTTCTTATCTTCTAACTCTGCTGAATACCAGTCGACTGGTTTCGTGATCAGTCGACTGTGTCGAGACATCTGTAGATTCGTAATTCATCAGTCAAGTCGACTGTCTTTGGAGTCAGTTGACTGTACCGAGAAGCTTCAACCTTTCTGTCCAGTCGCCTGTTTGAAGAACTAGTCGACTTATGCTCTGTAGTTTCTATGTATCATCCTCAAAATCCTGAACCTGCTTCGTTTTGCTGTTTTAGGCTGTTTCCTATGGAAAAGAGAAAATAAGAGTAAAATACCACATATAGAGCATTTAAATGTCCAATTGCGTTAAGATTATTGCTCCTAAATGTGAATATTATTGGGTTCATCACTGAACGCCCAGGCCAACGCCCTGTCAAAGTTGGCCTCCTCATCCTTTGAAGGCCTCGACCGCACGGTCCTGATTGAAGTCCTATTGAAGCCAAGTACAGACTTCCCGGAGGTTCTGTGCGTTGAAGACGGAGCCCCTCCCAACGACTGGACCACTCTTATCAAGAAATTTCTAGTCAAGGGAGAGCTCACCGAAGACCGGGCTGAAGCAAGACGAGTCAGGGTCTGATCAGAAAGATTCGCGGTAATCAACGCCACCCTCTTCAAAAGGTCCTATACCACAATGGATGACAGACCCTACCTCCGTTGCCTGACCCCGACGAAGCCAAGTATGCCCTCAAGGAGCTGCACGAGGGGATCGGCGGATGCCACATGGGAAGCCATTCGCTAGCGCGGAAGGCATTAATCACGGGTACTACTGGCCCACTATGCTGCAAGACGCCCTCGTCCTAGTGAAGAAGTGCGGCCCCTGTCAACGGTTCTCCCCCGTGAAAAGGGCTCCTTAGGCAAACCTCCGGTCAATGGCCAGTCCGACCCCCTTTGCAATGTGGGGGATGGATTTGGTGGGCCCATTTTCAAAAGCAACAGGCCAACAAAAGTTCCTCATTGTGGAGATCGACTACTTCACTAAGTGGATCGAGGCTGAGCCATTAGCAACGATCACCGAGCGACAGACCCAGCAGTTTTTCTGGAAACACATTGTCTGTCGGTTCGGGATTCCGCAGGTGCTCACTACAGACAATGGGACTCAATTTGCGGGTAAGCATTTCTGCAAGTTCTGCGAAGATCTCGGGATCCAGCAGTGCTTCTCCTCAGTATGTTACCCCCAGTCCAACGGTCAGGCCGAGAACGCGAACCGCCAAATCCTCGACGGCCTCAAGAAACGACTCGATAACTCTTCTGAGGGGTTATGGGTCGACGAGTTACTAAGCGTTCTCTGGGCCCACCGGACAACAAAGAGAATCCCCACGGGAGAATCCTTTTTCAATCTGACGTACGGCGCAAAGGCCGTCATTCCCTTGGAGACTGGGATCCCTTCACCCCGAATCATGGCTTTTGACGAGGCAGGTAACTCCAAACAGCTGCGAGCCGACCTGGACCTCATAGACGAGGTCAGGGAGAAGTCCGCCATTAGAAGAAACATCTACCAACAAAGGATTGAGAAGTTCTACAACAAGAAGGTGCGTCCCACCGACATCAAACTCAGAGACCTTGTTCTCCGAAAACTGGCGGTATCCAATTCCGTCCAGAAACGGAAATTAGCCCCAAACTGGGAGGGCCCTTATAGAGTATCGAAGGTTGTGCAGCTAGGGACGTACCGCCTGACCAACCTAGAGGGCAAGGCCATCAAAAGGCCCTGGAATGCAGAGCACCTCATCAAGTTCCTAGGAGGAGATTAGCCTCCATCATGTAAATTATCATTAATGTAGTCGGCACGTCGTGCCTTGTTTT